>OY821517.1:123517017-124009519 GCA_963682025.1 Cordilura impudica
ATATTGTACATGAAACTGGAGCAAATTGCCTAAAAATTGTTCGATTTTTTGAAAACTGAAATTCGGTCAATTTTCTAAATTAAAAATCTGATTTTATTGAAAGTAGCAAATTTGTTATCTATGAAGAATTTCCTACAAGATGAGTTTATTCGTAAGGGCACATGAAATTTTTGTTTTTTGCAACCCCATTTTTTCTAAGACCGCCACTGTGCGACGTTGGATAATTGTTTTCATTTTGCACTATTTGAAAAAAAAAACAGTAATCGACTGTGATCTGTATTTAAAAATAAAAACAAAACTCACTGTCTTGCTTTGAGCAGAGTAAGTTATTGTTCACTAATTTTTACCGTTGACAACCCATTGATTTTTTCAATGAAGGAGTTGAAAAAAATATTTTTGACAGCACTTTTATTTGGAAAAAAAAAATTCAACAGTTTATGTTTGGTCGTGTAAGGGTTAAAATACTGACGTAATTTTAAAACAATGTTTGCATTATTTGTGGTATTTTTATAATCTATGTATTCATTTCTTCAGTTACAATTTCCAACTCCAGATAGAGTCAAAATAATAAAACTATACAATAGATAAAAAAAATATTTCTGTTTCGATTTTTAGTTTAGCAGGCCATAAAACAAAAAAAGGAAAAAAAAATACTTGCATTATTTGTTAACAATGTAACATTTCATGAAGTAATATAAATGATGTATTTTGTAAACTTTATATTTTTCTAGAGATGTTGATGATATACCCGATGATCCAGAAGATGATATGCTTTTAGCCAGATCCATCGACTCAGACGACGAAACTTTAGGTCTAATAGTGGCTAATAAACTCTGGAAATTCATAAAATCTCGAACGCTACGTTACAAATTTAGTGATAATGCAGATTTCGTTATGAGAACCGAAGCCAAGGGTAATCTAAATTTGGGTGTTTCCATAAGTCCGGTAGAGGCTTTAGAGGAAGGTCGTGGCAAAATGAAAAATATGGCACCAATATTAATGATGATGGCCGGCAAAGCCGGTCTCGTGGGTGCTATAATACTAAAAGGTCTCTTTCTGTTGGCGGGCAAGGCCTTAATTGTATCGAAGATTGCCTTGCTGTTGGCCGTGATAATAGCCCTGAAGAAATTGCTGTCACAAAAGAAGCATGTAGTAGAAGTGCCACATCACGATAGCTATAGTAGTGGCTGGGCTCGTGCCTTGGATGGTTTTATCGAGGGCATGGCTGAGGTGCCAGCTAAAATATTGGCCAATGAAGCTCATGATATGGCATTTAATGCGCAAGTACCGCTGGATTCATAGAGTGTATTACAGGACAACCAGGATTGATCAAACAAATTAAGATTAAATTTAAAAAAAAAAAAAAATTATTAATTAGATTTTGTAGATATTAAAAATAATTTCACAAATCTCCTTCTAAACCATTATACTATTTTTCTCTCTATATTTTTATTATTTTTTGATGGTTTTGGCACTTTGTCTTTATACTTAAGTTTTTTATATGTGTTTTTTTTTAGTTTTCGGGGTTTCTAGGTCTTTCTCTCAGTATTCTTTTCTATTTTTTATAATAATTTTTTTTTGTTATTTTTGTTATTAATTAATTTTAATTTTTTTTATCTCTAAAAAATTATAGTTGTCAATTATTGGGGCGTGGCACTTAGCTTATTATATTCACATTTTATATATCTCTTGTCTCATACTGTGATACTAAACACCATTTTTCTTTTAAAATAATTAGTTTGATGCACATTGGCCAATCTGATGTCTAAAGCTTAAGAATGTAAAGCTCTGTAAAGTCTTACAATTCATAAACCAATATTTAAATTTTTAACTAAATGCTAGTTATGATTTATTCATTAGCATTCATTTAAGTTTAATGACAATGGTTTGTTCTTACTCAATTTCTCAATTCTCAAATTACTTAACTTCAACTTTTCTCCATTATTCTTAAAATAATTTATTAACAATGAATGAGCAGCAATTGAAAAAAGAATAAAAAAAAAATAATTTTAATTTGTATCTATATTTTTTATGTATTTATTTTACAAATTTATTTATTACACATAAACAAATATTGTTCTTTAGTATTACAAAAAAATTAAAAAGTAATTTATTACAGAATAAAAAAATATGATTTTTGCACTAATAGAATTAAGCTAGAAAACTGTTGTTAATGTTGTTTTATTTTATTTAATTAATTTGGTTATAAATAAGTTTTTTGTTTTTAATTTTTTTTTTTTTTTAATTTTTAAGCATTTTTTGCTGATTTATACAATTTGTTATTTTAATACACTAAACTAAAAACTAGAACCTACTTGTTTATTACACAAATGAAAATCTACCAGTATGTGTATGTGTATGTGTGTGTGTGTTTCTCCTGCTTTAAAACTAAGCTTAAAACTAATATAAATAAAGTTTTTTTTTTTTTTTGAAATTTTATTATATTTTGTTTGCAAAATGTTGCTGTATTCTATAAAATTAACTTATTTAAATACTAAATACGTTTAAAGGGTCCTTTATCCTGTTGCCATGGAGTTATTGTATGGTCATCATTGTCTGTAGTGTGAATGTGGATTTAAATAGTTGTAAACCATTGGCCTTCGCGCCGCACTTGTGGCTATAAAATTGTTGAAATTTCATTAATGATTTTATTAAACTTTTACGCGAAAAGAACTTTGCTTAGTAGGAACTCGTGTTTAATGATATGTGCATTATTATTTTTAACATTAATGTAGAAAGTGTATAAAAAGTATGTAAGTGAAATTTTTTTATTAAAAAGACAATTTTTTTTCAAAAGAAGTAGCTTCGCAATGATAAAAGTTAAATATTCAGTTGAAATCCTGAGTAATTTTTAAATTTTTTAATTGAATTTTTTATTTTCACTAGCAGAGCCCAGCACTCGAAATTCGAGTGCAAATTCTAGGAAATTATATTTATTCTTTAAATTTTTTTCTTTCAATGTTTTTATACACTATACCACTACGTGGTTAAGGTATAATGACTTTGTGCTGATGTTTGTAAGTACCAACAATATTTGGCATAGACCCATCTTTTATTATACCATGTCAACATTGTAATCAAACTACAGGTAGCAAATATGAATATATTTTAATGCAACTTAGCATATAAGTTTCCTTCTACGATAGCATGAACCCCATTGAAATTGATGAAAATCGGTATATGTTCAGACTTAGTCCCTATACAAATGACCCCTATGATACCGGAGTTTTTTCTCAGACTTTATTTTTTTTTTTTGGAAAATTTGCAAATTTTCTTGGGCTCATATTTCGTAAACTATTTGAAATTTTGACTTATTTTCAATTTCTCTGAACATATTGCTTAGAAAAAACTTCGTTTCCATGGTCAAAAGTCGCAAATGTAGAAAATTCACCACTTTTTGTCACGTTTTTTTTTTTTTTGGATATTTTGGCCTATAACAGCCAAACCATTCAGATTTTCGATCCAATACTCTGACAAAAATTGTAGCCAAGATAATAGTTAAGAACTCTTTAGTACATCGCAAAAGCATTGGAATGCTCCTTCAGGCAGTTTTGGCCTTGTGAACGTGCAAATTTTTCGTGAAAATATTGATAAATTACCATTTTCAGTTGTTCATTGCCAGTCGAAACAGAAATATCGACTGTGTTACCATCTTTACATTCAGGTGCATCATCTGATCCAATATTTCAACCAACCGCATCAGATGTGCATGAATTGGAAAACTATGAACCTCCTGGTTCGGAAATCCATACACCAACCGTGCGAAGAATGTATACTCCACGATATAGTACACCACGGTTTGCAATGATGTGCGATCGCTTTGGGGTATCCGATCGATTAGCATCTGTTTTGGCTTCAGCTTTATTCGCTGACATACAGTTTAAGGATGAGCGAGGTGAAACCATTATTATGGATAAAAGAAAAGTGAGCCGAGAGCGTGAAAAATCGAGACACGATATTTTACGAGCAAATCACGATGGTGAATCGTTGATCGTTTTTTCGTTTGATGGTCGCAAAAATGATTCATTAACTCGGAAAAAAATTAATGAAGTAAATCATACTACAATGCGAAAAGAACCGCACCTAGTAGTAATACGTGAACCACATTCGTCAGTAATTGGCTATGTGAATTTAGAAGGCAAAGGCGAAACCTCCAAAGGCGAAAGCAACAAGCCGAATTGATTGCATTTTTCATATCTAAAAATCTTTCACTTGAAAATTTAATTGCTGTCTGTAGTGACGGTGAGGTGGCAAACACTGGCACATCTGGAGCTGTATTGCGTCTGATCGAACGAAGATAGACCAATACATTGGGTTATCTGTTTACTTCATTTCAACGAATTGCCGTTCCGACATCTGTACAACGCTGTCGAAAAATCGGGCACTACTGGACCGACAAAAAGCACTGCATCGTTAGCTCAAAGGATAGATATTTGCAATACATTACAAGTAAATATCATAATTTTATGTACTTCTTTCTCTATGCGATATAGTTCTGTAATTTTTTTATTGAAATAATCTAAACATTTTTCAGGTTATCGAAAATTTTCAACTTATTCCACTTGAACACATTCCTCCAATGAGTACAGATGCTGAAAATCAACTTCCGACGGACGTTAAATATCTATACCAAATTGTCCAAGCCGTTTCAAATGGTAGTTGCTCAATTAATCTTGCAAACATCAAACCTGGACCGGTAGGACATTCGAGATGGATAACAAAAGCTAGTAGATTGCTCCGTGTGTATATTGCGACAGAAAACCCATCACAAAATTTACAAATTTTGGCAAGGTACATCATGAAGGTGTATGTTCCCATGTATTTCAACGTCAAATACTACAATTCGGCTGTATACGGTAGTGCTCTGCTTGGAAAATTCATCCATTCGCAATATTTACCAGACAACTTACGTAACATCGTAAATCCCGTAATACAGAATTATTCCTATTTCGCACACAGTGAAAATGTTTTGTTGCGCATGTTATTCGATGATTGTAAAGAAATTCGTAAATTGTCACTCAAAAAAATATTGTATATTCGCAACAACTTATGCGATTTAACTGAGCTTCGCGAATATGTAAAACCAAACTTCAATTTTAATTGTACGGATTACGTTCACATGATCGATTTAGAGGACAAAGCATTGTTATTTGAACCGCCATTTACCAGGAAAATTCCATATGAGTATTTACAACAATACCTCGAATGTGTAGATGATGAAGATCCACCATTTCCAGACCCACTAATACTTTGTCATACTAGCTAGTGTTGCTAAGTGCTCAATCGACAAAAACCGTGAAGGTATAATAGCATCTGTATCTGAAGGCCGAAAGAAAGCGCCTCGTATAGAATCTCGAAAAGATTTGGAAGGCAATCTTTGAATGAAAAATACACTGAATTGGAATTTTTGATGTGAAATCGTTTAAAACAATAATTGCTTTCTTCTTGATTCATATCTTGTCTCTACCAATACAATTACTTTGTACTTTAAATGAATTTCTCATAATTTTCAAAATAAATATTGAACAAAACAAAAAAAAACATTATATTTTTGGATCAAAAAAGCGGAAAAAATAAGAAATAGAACATTTTTATGATTTTGCGCTATGAACAACTGAAAATGGTTTATCAATATTTTCACGAAAAATTTGCACATCCACAAGGCCAAAACTAGCTGAAGGAGCGTTCTAATGCTTTTGCGATGTACTAGAGCGTTCTTAACTATTGTCTTGGCTACAATTTTTGTCCAAGTATTTGATCGAAAATCTCAATGGTTTGGCTGTTATAGGCCAAAATATCCAAAAAAAAAAAAAAACGTGACAAAAAGTGGTGAATTTTCCACATTTTTGACTTTTTGACCATGAAACGAATTTTTTTCTAAGTAATATGTTCAGAGAAATTGTAGATCGAGACAATAGCTACAACTTTAGTTTTGAAAATAAGTCACAATTTCAAATAGTTTACGAAATATGAGCCCAAGAAAATTTGCAAATTTTCCAAAAAAAATAAAATCTGAGAAAAACCTGAAAGTCAAAATCTCGATTTTCAACGTAGACGTATGGTCTAGTGGACTTTTTTGCTCAGTACAATCCCAAGAATCAGAAACGCGAACCGCCCATTAAGATTTTTTTCCTTCCATACTAATCGCCCCACCCTACTGTGTATGTTTATTACGTCCATTCATCTGTAGTCCAAAAATAACGCTATAGGACAACTATTAGTCATAAGCCCCATATAAATCTGAATCCCAATCTTCACTTAAATCTATTAAAAAACAAAAATATTGCACAGATGTTTCTCAAATTTTGTTTGTATATAAGTGACTTTAACAAATATAGTCAGGATCGGTCCATTTTTCGACCTAGTCCCTATATACATAAAGACTCCGATATGAACTTTTTTATATTTGCAGCCAAAAAAAATTAATAACAATGCTACTCAAATTTGGTTTATGCTTATTTTCTATATCTAATTAGTTGCACCTAATAGGTAGAGTCTCTAAACGCATGGTATAGTGAATCGTATACTCGTTATAAACCGACTATAATTTTCTTGTTTTTATCTATATATATGTAAAAACTTAAGATTATTTATATAAAATTCAGTAGATTGTAAATTTTGAAATAAAAATCATAAAATTTCATTATAAATATTTGTTGAACACACAGAATATATATAAATGGATTTGTTTATAAATAATTTTATAGGAGACTATAGGTATGCTAAGCAATTTTAGCTAATTCATAAACACACACGCAGTATTGTATAGTTTTTTATTTTAAGCTAAATGTGTCTTTCATGTATGTGTTATTAGAAACTTTAAACGATTATTACCCCCCAAAAAAAAATACCTTTCAAATGGTATATATTTTGTCAAAATCAGTTGACAACTAAAAGCGTAGAAGGGGTCCTTAGAAATCGCCTTGCCCATTAATAATATAGATAATAATTAAATCACCAAAACAGAGTGAAGAAGTAAACTACTCTGAGTGAGCTCTATCCTTTCACGCTCTAGATCGACTATAGGATACACTATACAATGCGCTTAGAGGCCCTATCTCTAATGTCCAACTAATTAGATATAGAAAATAAGCATAAACCAAGTGGCATTATTATTTATTTTTGCCTTCGGATATGAAAAAGTTCGTATCGGATGCTATATTTATGGGGAGTAGGTCGAAAAATGTACCGATATTTGCTAAGCTCACATATACCATTATACAAACCAAATTAGAGATAAATATGTGCAATATTTTTCTTTTTTGATAGATTTAAGTGAAGATCGGGAATCAGCTTCATATGGGGGCTATGACTAAGAATTATCGGTCAAGACCGACTATACCATACCCTATACCACACATTTCGTGAGAGGTTTCTGGATCCCTGTTAGTGCTATTATAATTAATTTGTGGCTTACAGATATGAAAAATTTCATGTCTGATGTTAATTTCATATGGTGACTGGGTCAAAAAATATACCGGTCATGTTAATTAATATCAGAGTTCAGAAAAAACACACACTGAATAAAACACAAACATAGCTCAGACCAACAAACACATATTTTTATTTTCATACCAATTAGGTGTACTGTTTTTTAGCAGTACACGTGCATGAAAACGAACCTAAAATAAAACTTCACCCAAATCTGTGTGGTTTGTGTGTGTTCGAAACAAAAAATACGTGATAGAAAAATGTTCGTATATATAACGAAATATTGAAACGAAACACAGTCATGATAGTGTTGGGCACCGTACAAATTTAGAAACACACATAATTGATATGAAAATAAAAATATGTGTTGGCTGTGTGTTTCATGTGTGTGTTTTCTGAACCTTTATTAATATAAATAAATACAATTTTTCTGATTTTTCATTCAGTATTCAGTATTCCGTTTCGAATAGTGGTTTAAAAATGTCATTTCCCAAGTTCAACTTTTATTAAATTTTTTTATTTTGTAACTTTTTTTATAAATTTTATTTTCAATTAATATTTCGTTTTCTTAATTTCTCGATATCGATTTGTAATTCCTAACAATGATTGGGACATTCTCTATTCCATTCTGTGTTATTATGTACATTTTAAAGTTAAGTTTTTCCAAAACTTTATTTTTATATATACGTATATAAGGATGAGATCGAAAATATTTAAATATATATCGTGCTTGATCCTACAAAGAATCAAAGGTCTGCCGTCAAAATATTTCCAATGTTATTGAAAACTAACAGGAGAATTTAACCATTGATAGGAAACATGGTTCGGGAAGTAAGAAAGGTTTACATGTTTTTCGTAAGGCCAAGGAAGTACAAAGTACATTCAAAAGAAATCCCAGTGAATAAAAAAAAGTGCTTGGACTACTTGATGCGAAAAGATAAGGCCAATGCAGGTTTGAAAACATACAAAGTTCAAAAAATGTGGAGACGAAAAACAGAAAATGGAAATTTAAATCATATTTAATAAAAACAAGTAAGAAAATTATAGTCGGTCTAGACCGACTATATGATACCCTATACCATGCGTTTAGAGACCCTATCTATCAGACCCAACTAACTGGATATAGAAAATAAGCATAAACCAAATTTGAGTGGAATTTTTCTTAATTTTTTTGGCTGCAGATATGAAAAATTTCATATCGGATGCTATATCTATGTGGGGACTAGGCCCAAAAATGGACCGATCCTGACCATGTTTGGTAAGGTCTCTTGTATTTTGCAAAAATATACATTTACAAACAAAATTTGCGAAGAATCAGTGTAAAATTTTTGTTTTTTGATAGATTTAAGTGAACATCGGGAAGCAGCTCTATATGGAGCCTATGACTAAGAGTTGCCCCATATAGATAATTTTGGGACTACTGATTAATGGATGCAATAAACACATACAAACCCAATTTGAATAAGATTTATATGATAATCTGTATCTTATGGCAATTTAAGTCGATTTCATAGGGGCCATTTGTATGGGGGCTAGGTCTGAACATGGACCGATTCCCACCAATTTCAATAGCATTTATCCCATGGCCGATAAAAGCTTATATACCAAATTTTGTCAAAATATATTCATAGTTGCGACCTGCAGTTTGATTACAAGCTTTACATGGACACACAGACGGACGGACGGACATCGTTACATCGAATCAGATAGTGATTGTGATTCGATCGGTATAATAAAAGATGGGTCTAAGTCAAATATTTTTGGTAGTTACAAACAGCAGCACAAAGTCATTATACCCAAACCACATAGTGGTATAGGGTATAACTTTTCGGCAAAACTTTTATGTTCCTAATGCTCGAGGAAATGTCGAAAATAAGTTTTGGACCCAAAAGCAGACGAAACTTTCGAAAAAAAGTTCGTAGTATGGCAAGCATTATTCGTTATGCGGCAAAGAAGCAAGGTATTTGGTACAAGGGGCTCTATAAATACCGAAGTTTATATTTAGGAGTATTTGCAAAGAAGACTACCTCTCTTCATTAGCCAACACAGTATGCCCGATTTGGCATTCTGTCACTGCGGTTGGAAAGCTCCTAAGTGGTACAAGAAAAATAATGTAGTTATTGCACCAAGTGTGACAAATTCTCCAAATTGTGCAGACCTTAATTCAGTGGAGAGATATTAAGCTCTTGTGAAAAGGATCTTGAAGAATACAAACAACCTATACCAAATTTTAGGAGATTTTAAACTGTTACAAAAAAGTTACAGAAACCACTCTAAAAATCCTAATTGAAGGGATTGTGTAAGCTTTGATATAATTTAAATTAAAGATAAAAAACCACAACTGTAGATTCAATGGTTTAGTTTCTATGTTATTTTATGTACATATGTTAAGATTTTTTAATCTCACTCTTCATATATTTTTCGAAGCTGTTACTTTGCAAGCAACGAAAATGTGCTTATTTTTCCGAAACATATAATTGACCAAAGTAAATAGGCTTGGTCATAAACGCACCATTTTCTGTCCAAACTTAATTCAATTAAACCTACTATTTTACCAAAATTCCCCATTTTGTTAGGAACATGACGCTTATAAAAGCTTTAACTACTTTAATACTAAAAACTGGATCACAAAATTGTTGCGAGGGGGTAAAATGGTGCAATACAGAAGTAGTGCAAATCAACTATGAAGTGAATATTTTTAAATAAATCTTTTTCATTAAGCCTATTTTCATATCTTCATACTTTTGTCATCATTGAACATACCATCTGCTTCATTGGTGTCATCACCGTCGTCTTCATCGTCGATAATGCCAAAATAATCCCTTTTAAATTTTAGTCGTTTCTCAGTTTCATCCACAACGATTTCGGCAGCTGCGG
This sequence comes from Cordilura impudica, assembly GCA_963682025.1. Lineage (NCBI taxonomy): Eukaryota > Metazoa > Arthropoda > Insecta > Diptera > Scathophagidae > Cordilura > Cordilura impudica. The sequence goes on from OY821517.1 coordinate 123,527,326, forward strand.
CTGCCACCACTGTTATAAAATCATTATAAGATTTTTGGGATTTTGAGTGTTACTTGTGTGCCTTTGTATTAAAGCTGGGTGTTAGTGCAAAAGAGGTTCTACAGTGCAGTGAAAAGTGCTTAATAAAATACTTAATTGCATTGAGGCATCATGATTTATAACATACTTCGAGCGAGCCATGAGTCTTCACGTTTGACTTTTGGACCTCCTAGGCCAGCAGCGTTTAAGGCGGCCATTACTTGTGTATTGTTTTGTGCCTCGGCAATATTTTGATGAACCGTACTCTCAGCAGCCAAATGTTCGAAACCCGAGTGACCTTGATGTGCGGCCATTTGTCCCAGGGCAGCGTGCATGGGCATACCACCACCATAGATATCAGACGCAACCATTTCAGGTGGTGCGGCGGCCATTGAATGCATTCCATAGTCCATGCTATAAGGCATCATATACGGCGCATGTTCCGGTTGTTGGTACATCATTCTATAATAATCAATTGTTTTCACTATAAATTAGTTTTTGTTGGTATTTCACCAAACCCTTTGCTTACTTGTCCGATGCATTATCCATAAATTTTTTCATCAGTACCATTGCTGCCACTACAAAGGCTATTTTGGATATCGCCAGTGCTTTAAGAGTCAAGAGACCCACAGCTTTTGCTGCAACCATTGTCCACCCGAATGTGCTGGCTGCCAAATACATGGGTATATACATTTGCATTTGTTTTTTATCTTCTTTCTCTTTGCGTTGTTTGATACGATGAACGATGCCTCCACCATGTCCACCTCCACCGCTGTCTTCTCCTCCCAACAAGCCATCGCCACCAAGGCGAGCTAAAGTTTATAGAAATTATTTGTTGCATTATTCAGAAATAAAATATTTATTAATATTTTTTTTTTTCTTATTACTAATTTTTCTTATAAAGATAAAACTGTGTTTGTAACCCATTTACTGAGCGAGAACAGTCCATAGCCCATTAAAGGAGTCCAAAAGTTAAATAAGGCCATATTAAATTTCATAAATGAATTCAGTCGTCAGAATTAGAAACTTCTTTGTAAATCACAATAAGTCTTGATTACTAACCATTTGTTCCCATCAACTCTTAACAAAGATGTAATTTAGGTGGCCTACATGGCCACAAATACAACACGTATGGTATTCAGCCTGGAAACATGCTGCTTCGTGTGGGATTTAAAGTTCTGTTATGAAAATTAAGGCTAAATCAATCATCATTTCTATTATTATTAATTTTTGCTTGTATATTAATATGTAACTTATTCATATATATGTATATAAGTATGAACGTCAGTAGTACAGTCAGTCAAAAAAGTGTTTTAATATAGTAAAAATTTTATCGTTTTGAACTTTGGTTTAAATTTTTTTATTCAGATCCAGAGAGTAAGCACTTAGATTTGGTGTGAAAACAAAAATCCAGTCACTGAACTGCTATGCATACAGAAGGCGCGAAAAATTTTTTTATGATCAGCGTATTCATGTTAAAGTTCTTTTAGCTCCTCGGGGCAGTATGAGCTTTTGGTCATTTGTTAAAAGAGTAAAGAATAATGCTATTTCTGCTATCCCAACTTTTATAAGGAACGACCAAATATTCACTGAACCGGTTGATAAGGCTAGCTCAACTTTTTGCAAAAATTTTGTATTTGCTGGATAGCGATCAACCACTACCAGAAATATAAGGGTATCTTATACTATGCCTAAAATATTCTTCCGAGCACGTGCAGCTCAAAAGGTTTTTTCGCATCTCAGCGTAAATAAGTCTCCGGGCCGGATGATAAAACGGCACTGGTGCTGAAACAGTGCTCTTTTACGCTAGCTAGTCCATTGGCCAACCTTTTCAGCTTTTTGTTCCGTGCGGTAGACATTTTCTCTTGCTGGAAGATTTTCAGTGTCCAACTAATCCCTAAAATTACCGTCCAATTGCAATCTGCTCTGCACTCTCAAAGACGATGGAGAGCATGATCAATTTCCATCTTATCAACTACCTAGATATCAACTAATTTCTTAACGATCGACAATATAGCTTCCGCAGAAATTATTATACGGGAGACCAGTTAGCTCTATTTTCTAGTCGATCCATTCGCAATTTTGGTGAAAGTAATGTAGCTCCAAGGCGTTCAGAGACCGCAAAATACGTGTTGTTATTCATGGGGTCTCAACCAATGAGTTTCAGCTTAATTCAGGGTACCCCAAGGTTTTCTTCTTTCTCTTTTCCTTATCTTTCTGAATAAACTTCTTGATCACAACTTCAATTCTATATACTCTTTCGCAGATGACAGCAACATTTGCCATTCATTTTTTTTCAATTGTAGGCCAAGCCTGTTAAAGGTTGCGGACAAAAGGCGGACAATGAATAATACACTTAATCAAGATCTGTTTACAATGTCCGACAGGAATCAAGATTCAATATTGTTTGCTGACCCACAGGACCTTGGATGCAATAATATCATTTGCATATATGGGTGGTATAGTTATTGAGGAATCGGATACTCTTGGTGTTCTGCGCATGAGAATTCGATGTGATGTTCGTTGGAACGAACATGTACTTCAGGTGTCGCAAGAAGTATTTAAGTGTCTTGGTTTTCTAAAACGGCGCAAAAATTACGTCACTTCTTTTGGTCTCCTTGAAATTTATACCACTTTCATCCACCGAATATGGAGGTCAACTCCCATATATGGGTGGGAGCTTCAAAGATGATTTTGGGGTCTTTAATTGACTTTTTAATGGAAAATTGGAAATTCGAGATATATATAAATGCATGTTTGTGTCAATGGATATATATTCCAATATTGCGTTTAATTTTAGAAATCAAAAGCTCAATTGTATTATAATTGTATTATATATATTATTAATAGGCGATTTCTAGTGACCGATGTTTTGTTCTACTGTTTTATCCCGATTTTGACCAAACGTATATTATTTGAGGGGTATTTCTTTTTAGCCGTTTTGCAGATATACAGATTTTTAAATTTTTTCCTTTATTCTGAGTAAATTGCATTTAAAGTTGCTACTAACACATACATAAAATTATACAATGCTATGTGTGTTTATTGAATTTGCTAATGTGTTTGTAATACAACTGAGTTCGTTTTTTTGTGTTGATTTTCGAATTGGCTATAATTGATTAGCATATCTTTAGGGTCTTTAATGAAAAAATAAAATTTCCTAGAATTTGCACTCGAATTTCGAGGGCTGGAATCTGCTAGCAGAATGTATTGCACTAGTTAAAGTATAAAAATTTAAAACACAACTGACTGTTCACAACAAATGATCGTATCGTGTATTTTAGTACAACATAACAAATACAATACAGGTTATGAACGGCCCACATGTATTTACATTTAAACTCATTATTTTAATAATTGCTTTCAATCGACAAAGCACGAAAATGTCAAAAATTTTTCTTAATTATCTTATTAATTTTAAATATCATTGTAAAAAATTAGGCATTTTAATTTGGAATATTACGTTTTTGTCTTTTGGTGTTGACTACTTTGGTTATAATATTATGTTTAGAATACGGTTGGAGGTTATCAAAAATACAGTAAAGCCGATTTTTGATTTATTTAATATTTCTATAAATAGGTAATTTTTAAAGAAAACGTAATTTTTCATTTTTCTTCCATATGGACGATTTTTTTATTTATTTTGGGATAACGTTAAAACGATACAAGCACACTCATTAAGCATATGCTACAAACACAATTATAACAACAACAACAACAACCATGACACACAAACTACAAGATTTTGAATAACAAAAATAACATGAACAATCATATTTTTTTAAAAGGTTTTTTTTTACATATTTATTAATATATCAGAATCTATTGAACAGATTTGGCTGATTTGATACAACAACCTGCTCAAGATGTCAATGAATCATATTCAATAAAAGTGAAAAACCCAGCTGACCTATTGAGGGCTTGTTGTAAGAGTCATGAATATTTTATGGGTTCAGATTTTATTTTCTAGTTATTACAAACGGAACAAGGAACTTCTACAATGTCGGTTTGAATTATATTAATATTTTAAAATGCACTAACTTTCATCGGCTTTACTTTTTTGCATAATAACTTCCTATGCTCTAATCAAACATTACTAAAATTATGTGTTCTTTGATCATAAAGATGTCAATTTTATTCAATTTAAGATGACTGGAAAAGCAATACAATTGATGAAATTCAGTTGGTTTACTATAATCTCAAGAAAAACAATGGATGTTTATCCGAATTATCTTCTTTAACATCAGATAGTTAGTAATATTTTAGTTCGCGTAGAACACGAAGAGAGACTCACGGATAAGCCTTCAAGTGGACGCTCACGTATGATTTCTATTAGAGATTTCTATTGGAGCAGGTAAACTCAAATTCCAGAAGGAACGAGTATTCATTAATAGTTGCTCGAAAAAATCTTTTACATACAATACAACACAAAGAAAGGAGATTGTCTTTTACAATGCACATTGCCCAGCAGTGATGACTACTGGGATGACGTTATGTTCTGCTATTAGACGAAAATGATGCTCTATTATAATGATGGACCCAATAGAGTACGGAGAAAGCCTGTAAAATCATTTGAAAGTCGAAATATAATTTCAACTGTGAAATATATAAAAATTTCTTTCATGGTTTTGGGTTGCATATCCAGCTAGGGAGCATGAGAGAATTGTTTTATTGAGAACAACATGCATGCATAATAATGCTTACTAGCAGATTCCAGCACTCGAAATTCGAGTAAGAATTTTAGGAAATTTAATTTTTTCATTTAATAAAGATCCTAAAGTTATGCTTCACAATTCAACTCATTTTAAATGAAGAAAAAAAAATTCAACACATTAACACAAACACATTAAAAAATTTAATAAACACACATATAGCATTGTAAAATTTTATGTATGCGTTAGTAGAATCTTTAAACGACCATAACTCCAAAAAAATATTCCAGACGATGAAAATCTGTAAATTTGGGTAACAGCGAAAAACAAATACCTATCAAATGATAAATTTTCTGTCAACATCGGGGTAAAACTGTGAAACTTACATCGCTCACAAGAAATCGCCTTGCCTATTAATATAGATATATGTTGAAGTCAAATCTAGTTAGCTTCGTTTTAGCTTCTCTACAAGTGTGTTGGTTGAAATAAATCAAGTAGGAAAATTATAGTCGATCTAGACTCACCATATGATGCCCTATACCATGTGTTTAGAGAAAGGGTCTTAGATCCAACTAATTGAATAAAGAAAAAAGCATAAATCAAAATTGGGAGTAAGTGATATTAATTTTTTTTGCCTGCAGATATAAAAAATATGAAAATTAAATTTGAGAAAAATCTGTGGAATATTTTTGTTTTTGATAGATTAAAGTTAAGATCGGGAGGTAGCTTTATATAGGGACCATCACTAAAAACTGTCCTACAGTGATTATTTTTGGGCCACTGATTAATCGGTGTAACCCAAACCATATTTGACCAGGACCTATGTGATAATTTAGATCTAATGGCAAATTAATTTGGTTTCATATTGGACATTTGTATGGGGACTAGACCTGAACATGAACCAATTTTTACCAATTTTAATTGAGTTCGTTCTATGGCAACCTCCAGATCTTACATGGACACACAAAAGTGATTCTGATTCGAGCAACCCAATATAAAAAAAAAAATTTTTAAACAAATTAATCTTCATTATCACTATTAATCTTCATTATCATTGTTTACTTAGCACTGAATTTGCATATTAAATTCTATATTCAAACCAAACAATCTGATAATTTGTATTAACATTGAGATTATTGAAAATGACACTTGGTTTTTGCTGGCATTGATACAATATTTTAATCCGATTTCAAACGTTGAATATTAAAAATCAATTATAGGAGACATAAGTACATACATAATTTCAAGAGAAAAGCAGTACAGTATTGTCTTAAAAAGTTACTTATCATTTTGTTTCAAAATTCAAATAAAAGTGAATTAATAAAATATACACACAGAAAGAAGATTGGTTGAAATTCGATTATCACCAGCAAAATTTGTTAAGGTAATAATAGTTTTTATTGTTATTCCTTAATGTATCAAAATATAGTAGATATTCTTCTATAACTGTCGCATAAATACAATTCGTTAAAAATGAAGGTTTCTATAATATTAATAGGCTACGCGATTTCTTGTGACTGATGTTTTGTTCTACCCGTTTATCCCAATTTTGATAGAACGTATATTATTTGAAATGTTTTTCTTTTTAGCCGCTTTGCAGAATTACAGATTTTTAAATTTTTTCCTTTATTTTGAGTAAATTGCATTTAAAGTTGCTACTAACACATACATAAAATTATACAATGCTATGTGTGTGTTTAGTAAATTTGTAAATGTGCTTGTAATAAAATGAGTTTGTTTTTTGTGTTGATTTGTGAATTGGCTTTAACTGATTATCATACTTTTAGGATCTTTATTTAATGAAAAAATAAAATTTCCTAGAATTTGCGCTCGAATTTCGAGGGCTGCAATCTGCTAGTCTACATTAATAGAATTAGTTCTGTTTACCAATGAAAGTCTTTTTATAAATTACGAAAAAAATGTAGTCGAGGCAACATAATTAAAATTAAACAGAGATTGGAATAAATAATTTGTAAGTCCTATACATAACATTTTTATTTATAATTATTTTTCGGTTATAATACTTATAAGAAACCCAAACTTTTAAACTCTTTTCGTATTTCTCGCCGAAAGGAAATTGTGTGAATCAATTAATGTTTTAAATACCAAATAATACAAAAATTTGTGTAGCCAGACCGAATTTATTGATTTAATTGTCATTTTTGAAAATAAAATAAAATATAAAACAGAAAATTTTTAAAGATGTATAATGTGATAATTTATTTTGGGTGAAAAAGTGGAAAAATACTTTTAAAAAAATTGATGAACAAGAAATATCCATCAATCTAGACACCAAAGATGTTACTCTTCCACATGGCATCAGATTTTTCTTGGTGTGTTTGGTGAAAGCATAGGAAACAAATCTTTCATACAACAGCTCACTATCAATGCGTCGAAGGTAGGTATGTAGAGATACTCAGAAGATATTCGAGTTAACATAAATGTGCTTACTTTTCGATTACAATATTGCAGTAAAGTAATACGAGCAAATAGTGGAACAAATGTCTTTGAGGGCGTACATAACCTGGAAGTTGACTATCCGTTGTGTTTAGCACATTAAGATGTGTGCAGATATTTGATTAACAGTAATGTCTACGCACGATTAATATAAAATTCTTTGTGTTAGACGAGGCATATGAACAGGTCCAAGATGTATTCAATGACAAGACCAGATCTTTGATATATTCAAGATGTTTACCACTGCTTTTGTTCGGTTAGTACACCACGCCATGTAATGGAAGGCAGTCGTTGTTGCATGTGTCAACCTTTAATATTCTAGTAAAGAACAAAGTATTCACTCTCAGACAAGAAACTACTTTCTGTATATCAAAATGCTAAGGGGATTGGGTAAGTAATGTGCTGATTTTTATACTACGAATAGTACTTGACCTGGGCACACTTTTTGAATTCTTTATTTTAGATATGTAATCTGGCAATATGTGCGGATATGCTGAAAGTACAACATTGTATTATATGGGATCATATAATGGAGCCTCCTTTGTTTATCATTTTTTCAATAAATTTGGTTGAATCAATTGTTGTCGTTGTTATAGGGGTGTTTCAGATTTTTCCGATCGCGAGTGGATAATGTTTTAATTTTTTAGCAGTACACGTGCAAGAAAATGAACTTAAAACAAGTAAGAAAATTATAGTCGGTCTAGACCGACTATACGATACCCTATACCATGCGTTTATATACCCTATCTCTCAGGCCCACTAACTGGATATAGAAAATAAGCGTAAACCAAATTTGAGTGGGATTTTTATTAATTTTTTTGGCTGCAGATATGAAAAAGTTCATATCGGATGCTATATCTATATGGGGACTAGGCCCAAAAATGGACCGATCCTGACCATGTTTGGTAAAGTCTGTTGTATTTCCTAAAAATATATACAAACAAAATTTGAGAAGAATCAGTGAATTATTTCTGTTTTTTGATAAGTTTAAGTGAAGATTGGGAAACAGCTCTATATGGGGCCTATGACTAAGAGTTGGCCAATAGGGATCATTTCAGGACTACTGATTAATGGATGTAATATATACATACAAACTCAATTTGACTAAGATTTGTATGATAACTTGGATCTTATGGCAATATATGTTGATTTCATAGAGGTCATTTGTATGGGGGCTAGGTCTGAACATGGACCGATTCTCACCGATTTCAATAGCGTTCATCCCATAATCGATAGAAGATAAAATACCAAATTTCACCAAAATATATTCATATTTGCGACCTGCACACAGACGGACGGACGGACGGACGGACGGACATCGTTAAATCGAATCAGATAGTGATTCTGATTCGATCGGTATAATTAAAGATGGGTGTAGGTCAAATATTTTTGGTTGTTACAAACAGCAGCACAAAGTCATTATACCCAAACCACATAGTGGTATAGGGCATAATAAAGCTACACTCGAATCTGTGTGGCTTATGTGTGCTCGAAACAAAAAATACGTGATAGAAAAATTTTTGTATAGAAAACGAAATATTAAAACGAAACACAGTCATGATTGTGTTGGGCACCGTACAAAATTTAGAACCACACATAATTGATATGAAATTAAAAAAATGTGTTGGCTGCTTTAGAACAGAACATTGTGTGTTTCATGTGTGTATTTTCTGAACCTTGTTTATTACCCAGTATGCATTGAATTATTATTTTTCCAATGTTGGAGAAAAGTTAAGTTCTCAAATTGATGTGCAATGTAATTCTCAACTTGAGTTAAACAATTTTTCTCCGTTTTGGCTTTCAACTTGATATCAAGTTGAGAATTTATATTTTTGGAGAAATTTTTTGACGTTAGAGATTTCAGAAATTTATATGATCTCAAATGCACTTCAAGTTGATAGATAACAAACAAAAATGTTTATTGGGCAGAGACTATTATGTATTTATGTACTTAAAATAGATTTTAATTATATTTTGGGGTTATGAAGTTTTTATTAAAAAAAAAAAAAGTAATAATATGTTTTTTTCGTTATTCCATATCAAGTTCGCTCCCTAGGAATTCTCTGTTATGAAATGAAATGTTCTAAATTAAGAGTTTATTTGTGGGCAATTGCATGAACAAAGGCCTTGTAGTAACGAGGGAATTTATTCATATTATTGATGTAATTACCCAGTAAAGTATGGTAATAATAATCAATTACCCTTGTTACAGCTGCTTGTTTACATTTATATGCAAGTTTGACAAATTTTGCTGTGAAAGACTTGCATTTTTTAATACCCACATTAAGTACTGTAAACAGTGTACACAAACGAATATAAAGTTTTAAATTTTAGTTGTTTTCATATTGAAATTCCAGAACAATTCTACGCACATCGTTAAACTGCTTGTAGGTATATACCAAAGATAAATCCAAACTTATGTATCGGCAAGTATATGAATGTATGAATGTAGTATGTACCAGTATGTAATCAAACATGAATAAAGAAAACATTTAAGTACGTTCCTTTAAATATGCAAATCAACAAACAGAGAGAATGTTATTGAACAATACTTACAAAGATAAACAATTTATAATAGAAAAAAATTTTATTTTAAAAGTAAATACCACAAATTTAAAAAAATAATATTTTTCACTTGATTGCATAAAGGAAAACTTGAAAAATTAGCATATCAAAAAGGATGTATTGGTCTATTCGATTATACTGAACAATGTGGTAAGAGCGGACCTTTATTATACTATTCGAATCAGAATAACTACATGTCCGTCCATTAGCGTATCAAAAGTGTTATCTTCTTGGCTATCTACATATCTTGAGGGTACAAGGTAAAATCCATAAAATAGCTGAACTTGGTTAGCATGACTTAAATGCCGTGAATTGGTCTGTTAAATGACTTAAATCAATAGATAGCACCATTCAACTGTACTTCTTTCACACGAATCAATAAACGAGAATCTAGTGACGATGAGTTGCAAAACCGTGTTGCCTTTTAAAATGCCTTTAAAGTTAAAAATTTATTTAATAAAAATATTTAGTTCTTCAAATTTGTTCTGTATTTTAAATTGTTAAATTTGAGAAATCTTCTCATTAGGCTAGTTTCAGTAAAAATATACGAATTTAACTTGATGAATCAATTTTTTAAATAATTTAACCCATAAAAACAAAGTTTTGAATCTCTTCGTGACTATGCGTTACTATTGTATTGTATTGTATGTATCTTTATTTACAAATATAAAATAACATTTTTAAATAAAGAAAGAGAATAAATATTTAGCAATGACATATGTATGTCGTCTGTTATAAATCTTAATATATAATAAAAACGTTGGTGCGTATGTTGGTACTGTAATAACTGTTGAACCACTAATGCTAGCGACGTCGTATTCATACCATATGTTCCTTTGGTTCTCCGATTTGCATAACTTTTTTTTGTACCCGATAGGTGGCGCTGGGGTCAAGATTTTCCCAAAAAATTTATTTACGGTCCAATTTAGCTCAAATTCGCAACATATATTATGTACATAAAACTAAAGTTGCTGACAAAGTTTTTCAACTGTAGGTGGCGCTGATGTTAAAATATTCAAGAAAACGTATATTTTTTTTCAGTCATATTCATAATATTATTAAATGCAATGTATTTAAGGATTTTCGAGGGAGTTCGTGCTTTACTTTTGCCCGACACTCGGTACTAAAATTTAGATGCAATATAAAATCCAGATGTTTTCTTCGGGCCAGCAACGCGGACCGGACTCAGCTAGTATAAATATATAAAGTATTCTAGACATGTTTATAAAAAATAACTAATATTTATAGGTATGTATAAAATTTAGATAAATTCCTCTATAATGAGTTTTCTATAATTTAAAGCATTTTCAACATAATTATAAAGTGAATTCCAGTCGTTACATATTCGTCCATTCAAAATATTTATGACATCATTGTCATTAAGAATGGGTTTACCAAAAAATCTGTTTCGGAATTCTTTAAATATTGGACATCTTGCCATGAAATGTTGAGTTGTTTCATTTTCGCCGGTGTTGCATAAAGTGCATGTATGGTTTCCAGTTGTATTAAAACTGTTTGAATTTAACGGTAATATACCGCATCTCGCTTTAAAAATGGTTGAGATTTGCCTTTGACTCCTCAAGTTTTCGATATAGTTTCTGTCCATACTATGGTTCAAATATTTATACATTCTTGATGTACTATTTAGAGCTTGCTGTTGCATTTCCATAATTGACCTTGATTTCATTTCTTGAAGCAAAATCGTTCCATTTCGAATCCATTGTTGTTGACTATTATTTTCAAAGTTAAATTGAACCCCAAATTCTCTACTTATTTCATTGATTTTCTTTGCCCAAAATATATTATCTCGTAAGGCAACTAGTGATAATTTGTTTGGTAATCTGTTTTGGTTGTACTGAAATAGCGTTTTGTAGATATAGACCATATGTAAATTCAATGTGTAAAAATGACTGCACTCTACTTTTGTTTCCAAATACAAAGCATAATTGGGTGTAAAATCTGGTAGTTTTAGAATAAATAGTAACCCCAGACCTGAGCCGCATATGCTTGTATAGATCGACAGACTGATTGAAAAAGCTTCCACTTAGATTTCAAGCTTATGTTTGGTTTATTAAGAAAACTGTTCCACGTTGAATTAATGCTATTCTTAGACGATATATTTCTTTTTTCAATATGTTTCCTAAAACTCGTTTGCGGGGTGAAAATTACGCCTAAATAGTTGTACTCATTCACAATTTTAATTTCTTGATTTTTGTACTCAATCTTATCACTTGATGCAAGCCTGCCTCCTTTTCGGAAGACCATCATTTCAGATTTAAGCATATTCACCTCCATATTCCACTGCTTACAATAATTTTCTAAGTTCTTTACCATGTTTATCATTATTTGTATATCATCAGCCAATAAAACTATATCATCCGCATACATAAGCAAACGTATATTTATGTCATCTACCATCAGACCACCTCCCAAATGTTCATGCAGGTCATTTAAGTACAGTGTAAAGAGCAATGGGGACAGCAGACATCCTTGTTTAACGCCAGTATAAGTTTCAAAGTATTCAGTAAAATCTTTTCCTGTCCAAACTGCGGACTTTGTATGTTTGTACAAATTTTCAATAAGGTTGACCAGTTTCGTGGACATACCTAATGAATGTAGTTTATATACAAGAGCTTTCCTCGGCACTCTATCGAAGGCGGCTTTAAAATCAACAAAAAATGCGTAAATCTTTTTCTTTTTATTCAGGTTATAATTGACTATTACTGATAAATTATAAATGTTATCTACAGTTGAATAGTGTGGTCTGAAGTCGGATTGAAATTCATTTAGAATATTATTTTGTTCAACCCAATTTGTAAGCCTAGAATTTATAATGCCCATAAAAAGTTTTGCCACACAGTTCATAAAGGAAATCCCTCTGTAATTGCAAGTATAATTTACATTTCCTTTCTTATAAATGGGAAATATAATACTGCGCTCAAACTCTTCTCCTACATTTCCCGTTTCAAAAATTATATTAAAAGCATTAACAAGTTGTATAAGAAATTCGTCTGTAGCATATTTAAACATTTCATACGGCACTCTATCAGCTCCAGGGGCTTTCTCCAATTTTGTCTTTTTGATGATGTTTTTAATCTCCTGTAGAGTAATATTTTTGTCCAAATCATAATTCACATGATACATTGGTGCATATTGAATGTCTTTTGACAAATTCGGTTGGTTAAGTAACGACTCGAAATATTTTCTAAATTCATCAGCAGGTATAGATGTTCCAATTTTAAGAACATCACCTCTTATTTCTCTAGCTAATTTCCACCATTCCTTAGAATCATTTATTTTATGGATTTTGTTGTTAATTTCATCATAATATTCCTTTTTAGGTTTTCTACATTCACTTACGTACTCAAAATTAGCCTGCAGGTATTTGTCTTTATCTTGTGGATTATTTGATTTTCTAAATTCATTAAGTGATTCGAATGCTTTTTCTCTGGCGTTCATACATTTGAAATTAAACCATTTGGATTTGAATATGGGGGTATTTTTATTTTGTTGGGTATTTGGCAAAGATTTATTGATTACATTTATCAGTTGTTTTAAATTCATAACTACTCCTTGGAAATTTTGCAAATTTTTGTTGAGATTTTGTTGATAATTTTCTTTGTATGAATCTTTCCATCTAAGCTTTGGCAGCGTTAATATTTTAAAAAATGCGTTACTATTTTAAAACTAATCTTTGGTCACAACAAGTCTATGGACTAAGTTTCAGATTGATTGGATGAGGCGAAACGGGATTTAAAACACTCCGTGACTGTGTGTGACTATCTTAAAATGTATCTTTGGCCACAACAAGACTATGGGCCAAGTTTCAAATAAATTGAACGAGGGGGAATGGAGTTGCACCATGGCAGACAGACAGACAGACGGACAGAGAGTTAAAAGAAAGAGTATAAAAAAATGTGCTTGATTCATTCCTAAATCAATCATTAAAATTATATGTTAAACTAGAAAATAATAAATCTATAATATTAATAGGCTAGGCGATTTCTTGTGACTGATGTTTTGTTCTACCGTTTTATTCCAATTTTGATCAAACGTATATTATTTAAAAGATTTTTAAAATTTTTCCTTTATTTTGATGAAATTGCATTTAAAGTTGGTACTAAACCATACATAAAATTATACAATACTATGTGTGTGTTTATTAAATTTGTTAATGTGTTTGTAATAAAAATGAGTTTGTTTTTTGTGTTGATTTGTGAATTGGCTATAATTGATTAGCATACTTTTAGGGTCTTTTTTTAATGAAAAAATAAAATTTTCTAGAATTTACGCTCGAATTTCGAGGGCTGGAATCTGCTAGTATATTTAAATATTTGAACTTTTTATTTTAAATATTTTATTAAATTTTTTAAGTCAGTCAAGACAGCACTGCACTCTTCTATTTAAGCTTGTTTAAGCATTTAGCATTTGCATTTAACAAGTGAGAAAGTTATAGTTGGAACGACTAAGCGGTAACCTATACCATGCGTTTAGAGAATTGGTCATAGGTACAACTAATAGGGATTCGAAAACAAGCTTAAACCAAATATAAGTGGAATTTTTATGATGCTATATTAATGTAAGGACTAGGTCAAAAAATGGACTTATTTTTTGTGAAAACAAACCAAATTTTAGAAAAATCTCTGTAATATTTTTGTTTTTGATAGATTTAAGTGATAGTCGGGAAGCATCTTCATATGGGGACTATGACTAAGATTTTTCCTATAGTGTTTGTTTTTGGACTACTGATTAACGGATCTAATAAAAACATATAAACCCAATTTGACCGACATCTATATGATAAATTTGAATCTTATGGCAATATAAGTCGATCTCATAGGAGTTATTTGTGTGCGGACTGGGTCTGAACATGCACTGATTTTCACCAATTTCAACAGCTTTGTCCTATGGCCAAATTTCATCAAAATGTAGTTTGATTACAACCTGTAGTTTGATTACAAATTTAGCATGCACACACAGATGGATATACGGACGGACATTGCTAAATGGAAAGTGTTTCTGAGTCGATCGGTGTAATAAAAGATGGTAGTTACAAACATCAATATAGGGTATAAAAACAGAAGTTAAAAAAAAGATTGCCATTTTCCCTTTTATGAATTTTTACCGCTTTTAAGAATTTTTTATAATGATATAGTAATTTTTTAGGGATTATATAAGCTTTTTTTTCAGCTAAACACAGTTTCGAGAAAGAGCTAGCATCGAAAAAAAAAGTTGAGAACTCTATTTCACAAACGTAAATTTAACTTTTAAAAATTACAGGACAACTTATAACGATCTCCAAATTAGATCATATTGTATATTGAACATTTTAAATGACCGAAAAATATAGTAACTTCAGCTTTTCAATAACTATAGATTTTCGGTTGAAAATAGAATAGATTTTCTAAAGAAGTTGATGAACCTCTTCTTAATATATTAATAGTTAAAGCCCTAAAAATAGTTACGAATGAGTAACAGTATTCTTAAATTCAACAAAAAGTTGATACCTACCAGTGTTGCCATTTTAGCATTTTAGTTGCTAGATTTAGAACTTTTTTTTTCGTTTAGCATCCAAAATTTATGAAAAGATGCTAGATGCTAACTTAGCATCTTTTATTAATAAAAAGTTGCTTTTAGCATATTTTTTTTTAATTTTTTTCATTATTTTTTAATATAAAATTTAAATTTTAATGGTATTGATATGTTTTAATTTCTCAAAGTTTAATACGGAATTTTGTGTACTACTCTTTTCACCACTCTGCTCGTTTCTTTCAACAAATATAACAAAACATTTTGAAATAGAAGAATGTAAACACCAACAACAGTTTTTAATGAATAAAAAAGTCGATTGCCAATAAATATTGTATTAAAAAATGCCAAAATTTTCAATACAAAATACATTAAACGGGGTAAAGGAACCGATAACCAATATATTTAGAAGATATATTGGGATACAACACTGAACACAACATCTTTATGGATTGAAGTTAACAAAAATTCTATGGGCGAAAATCCATTTAAAGAGTTATCAATATTTGTACTGTCTTTATTAGTTTTGTCTTTCTCAAAAGCCGAAGTTGAACGTTTGTTTAGTTTAATGGCTTCAGTTAAAAGCAAACTTTCAACAGAATAAAATCGGAGTTGTTATGTTCTGTAAAACTTATATAAATGAAGGTTTGAAATTGAAAATGGGTACTGTTACACTTACAATATACCGAGCGATGTCGTTGATAAAAGTCGATCGTCAGGAAAATATCAGAGCCAAGAAGAACTTGAAAATGAAGACATTACAGAAATATTAGATTCCATAAACCAATTATCGTAATATAATCGTATCTTTTGATAATGTAAATTCTGTTATATTTGAAATTTATAAAAAACCCTATAAAATTAAAAATATTTAATTTAAAATTAAAAAACTCAATATGATGTTAAAAAAATTACAGATGAAATCCAAAATAATTTTAATCAAACTTTAAAAAATATAAATCGAAACTTATATTTTATATTAATTTTTCGATTTAAAAACCAAAGAATTTTTTAATAAGTATTTAATTTTTCAATATAAAGGTAATGAAATTTGAAAAAAAAAATTTTGCATCTTTTTTTTTGACTCCAGTACGTTTTAGCATCTTTTTTTTTTTGCAATTTAGCATCTTTACAATTTCAAATTATGGCAACAGTGATACCTACAGAGATGCGGGCGGAAATAATAAATTTGAAGAAGGCTCCGAAACCTTCCTCAAACTATTATGTGCATGGGCAAATGCTGACGTCGAAAGAGACTTCAGTCAGATAAACCTTGTGAAGACAATAATAATAAACATATATATTATATAGTCTTGGGTCCAACTTTGGGGAGATAATAAATGGATATAGAAAATAACCGTAAACAAATCTGTGCGGTATTGTTATTTACTTGTGTTATGCAGATAAAAAAAGTATGATATTATTTTTGTTTAGGGACCATATTTTGACCAATTTTGAAATAAAAACCATTCCAAATTTTTTTTTTTTTATAGATTTAAGTGAAGATCGGGAATCAGCTTTATATGGGGTCTATGACTAAGAGTGGTCCTACAGGGTTACTTTTGGCCAATCATTAGTAGGCGTAATAGACACACATTATTCATTAATTATTTCCAGCCACTTTTGGCCAGTAATTTAGATTGAGTAAACCTTATTCTACAATAAATAATGTTGCTATGGGCGTTTTCTTTGATATTGTTGGTGCCTAGAGAGGTATTTTTAGAAAGTTTAACATGAACTAGAGGTTTCGGAGAAGCTAAGTACTGTGAAATGTATGTAACTGAGGAACCATGGATCCTAGTGGCCACAAAATCGTCTCCATATGCTTGATGGCGGAGAGGAGTCATTGAAAACAAATGTTTTAATAAAAAAATGATGTGACTACACACAGAAAACAGATTCATTGTGTCTACCGAATTTATTGCCAACCAAATTGTGATAATGTTAATAACCGATTTTTGCATTCACGTTGATTACAATTCTATTGCCTGAACAGTAAATATTTTATCATAATAGAAAATTTGCAGATGATATTAAATTTCTGTTGATACAATCGAAAATACAGTTGTTCCACTTCAGAACAATTCGGTTGGCAACGATTTTTTCTGTGTGTAGAAATAATATTGAATAGTAAATTGACATAGAAACTCGTGGAAAAAACGCGGAGGTTCGTATCAAAATGGCACTAAACACGTGCCACCGAGACTCATCATAACTCAAAATCTAATTGACCGATTCTTTTGAAATTTTACTATATTTACACATAAATCATCAGGTAACCACGAAGAGCTTTTTTCCATTTTCTTCCCCATTTTTTAACAAAAAATTACCGAAATTTTATAGCGAAAAACATGTTTTTCACTTCAAAATGCTGCAAAAAAAAAAAAAAAAACAAGTAAGAAAATTATAGTCGGTCTAGACCGACTATACGATACCCTATACCATGCGTTTAGAGACCCTATCTCTTAGGCTCAATTAACTGGACATAGAAAATAAGCAAAAACCAAATTTGAGTGGGATTTTTATTAATTTTTTTTTGGCTGCAGATATGAAAAAGTTCATATCGGATGCTATATCTATATAGGGACTTGGTCCAAAAATGGACCGATCCTGATCATGTTTGGTAAAGTCTCTTGTATTTTGCAAAAATATATACAAACAAA
This sequence comes from Cordilura impudica, assembly GCA_963682025.1. Taxonomy (NCBI): domain Eukaryota; kingdom Metazoa; phylum Arthropoda; class Insecta; order Diptera; family Scathophagidae; genus Cordilura; species Cordilura impudica. Next base: position 123,545,210 of record OY821517.1, read on the forward strand.
ATTTGAGAAGAATCAGTGCAATATTTTTGTTTTTTAATAGATTTAAGTGAAGATCGGGAAGCAGCTCTATATGGGGTCAAAGGTCTCATTTTTGGACTACTCATTAATGGATGTAATGAACGCATACAAACCCAATTTGAGTAAGATCTATATGAAAATTTGGATCTTATGACAATTTATGTCGATTTCATATGGGTAATTTGTATGGGGGCTAGGTCTGAACATGGACCGATTCTCACCAATTTCAACAGCGTTCATCCCATGGCCGATAAAAGCTTACATACCAAATTTCATCAAAATATATTCATATTTGCGACCTGCAGTTTGATTACAAGGTTTACATGGACACACAGACGGACGGACGGACGGACGGACGGACATTGTTAAATCAACTCAGAAAGTGATTCTGATTCGATCGGTATAATTAAAGATGGGTCTAGGTCAAATATTTTTGGTTGTTACAAACAGCAGCACAAAGTCATTATACCCAAACCACATAGTGGTAGGGTATAAAAAGTAATGGTTTTTCGAAATTTTCGAATATGTGTACAGACGTTTAGCGTGTTATAGAATGAAAGACCGAATTTATTCACCACAGTTCTTGCGTTATTGATTTCAGAAATAGCCATGGAAATTGATTCAAAAAGCGGGGTAATATATCTTTTTTTAATTTCTTTTTATTTGTTTCGAAACCCATATTTTGAATGTTTATAAGGAAAAAAATGTTTACTTAAAAAGTGTGCGAAGTTAGCCCCCCATTTGTGGAAAAACAATTTTTTGAAGATTGTTCTGAATTATTCTAGGATTGTTCTACAATGTTCCAAAACGATGAGTTTCTAAAATGTAATTTGTACCGGTAAATCGAAAAAAATGAATTTTATGCTTTGCCCCCCCACTTTGGGAAAAAAAATTTGGCGGCTGTAATAGGTTGTTCTAGTTGTTCTAAACGTTGTTCCAAAATAGATATGTCGCAAACCGTAACGTACGCAAATGAGAACGAAAAAAATTTTTTCCGCGATATCAACGTTATTAAACGATATCAATATTTTTATGCAACACGAAAGTTAACGTATAGATTCCAAAATTTCGTCCCAATTTTTGGAAATAAATTTTTTTGAAGAATGTGCTGAATTGTTCTAGGATTGTTCTATAATGTTCCAAAACGATGAGTTTCTAAAATATAATTTGTATCGGTAAATCGAAAAAAACGATAAACTTTGCCCCCCAGTGTTGGAAAAAAAAAATATCAATGTTATTAAACGATATCAATATTTTTATGCAACACGAAAGTTAACGTACAGATTCCAAAATTTCCTTCGTACAAGGTATCCTGATTGGCACCCTCAGATCGCTCTCAAACTTGGACATGTTAAGGGACCCGTATATTTGGGATTGATTAAAATAGTGCTGAGGGTGCCATTCAGTATATCTAGTACGAAAGAAATTTTGGAATCTGTACGTTAACTTTCGTGTTGCATAAAAATATTGATATCATTTAATAAGGATGATATCGCGGAAAAATGTTTTTCGTTCTCATTTGGAACAATGTTTAGAACAACTACAACAACCTAGAACAACCGCCAAATTTTTTTTTTCCAAAAATATTTAACTTTTCAATTAAGTGCCTGAAAGTGGAAAATTAAATATTTTTAGCACCTTAACGGAATAAATATTAAAGTCTTAAGAGACGAAAAATTAATGAATTTGAACGAAAATTTTAATGTTTTGTTGAGAATTTTAGTTAACATAACAACAGTTATGCAATAAATTTCAATCATTTAATTAAACAGTTTTTTTGTTGAATTTTTTCTTATTTTTGTAGTCACTCTTTCCTATGATTATTGAACATTCAACACTACCTGTACTGCTGGCTTTTTTCAGTAGAGCAACTTCTATGTAGTTGTCATCATCTTCAGCACGTTGTACACTAAAAACCATGGGACCAACTGGTATTCGTATGGCATTGCCACTAATGAAATTAACAAACGATGACATGCTGCGACCAGTTTCTGCTGATGTTGTTGACTTTGAATTGAATTGAGAATTTGGTTTGTGGGTCGCTGGCAATTTCACTAAATCGAAGAAGCCTAATTTAACTATTTCACCACGACGATAAGATCCTACAATGCTACTGGTCAGAGCATATAAACAACTGGCATTGTTGGCACATTTCCATGACATTTTATCCATTAAATCCGTATTAACTGTTGAGGAAGAAGTGGCTGAAGATGATGATGACAATGTTGAAGTTGAAGTTGCTTCTGATGAATCTGTTGACGATGTTGACGTTGTATCTGCTTCGTCCGTTCGTGTTTTTAATATATGGCCATCATTTTTATTTCTATTGGTATTTGTATTAACACTATTTGCACCGGATCGTATGCGTATTTCCGCACAGGCTGATTGCAATAATATGCAACTTGTAACCAACACTATTATCGTTTTTAGCGAATTTATCTCAAGTCTTGAAGTGATCATTTTTATATTGATTTCGTTTTTTGTGTTTTTTTTTAACTTAATATTTTTATTTAAGATTAGGCCTTTTTGAAATGATCACGTTCGTTTAAGCTCTTGGTCCTAATTGGAATTTTTCTAATAATTTACACATTTAACGTCCTGAACCAAAAAATGTCCAGTTATAATTTGGGTTTGGAAACGCAAGCGCGTATCACTTGTAGAGGTTTTTTTTTTATTTTATTTATTAGTTTATTGTTGGCCGTTGTTCAATGTCGACTAATTATGGTTCCAGTGTTGCAACTCCGTTTTATTGTCTTTGTGCCACAAAATTATAGAGATATAAGTAGAAGAATGTTTTTGCATTATTATGATTAAATATAATTTAGTTTAACAAATATATTTCTATTGCATTTTCATACCTCTTTCTAAACCTAGTCTTGGTTTTCTTTTCATTCGAAGGGGCGGAGTGGGGGTAACTTGGAATGTATTAATTACGCCGCATATTGAAATGCATATCGTTTTTCATTTCAGCATTTGAGTATAAGTGCAAGTTTTTTCTTTCATTGGTGTTTCTCCCAGCTGCGTGTACTAAGTATATGATAGGCGTTTAGATTACACATGGAATCCAATACTTAAGATTACTTTATTTAAAACTTTTTGATATTAAATATTGGATTTTCTCACTTTTTCACTCAGAGACACAAGTTTTGTATAAGGCAACCGAAAAAAGCGCCTACAACTACCCTTAAAAAGTTGTGCTGTCCCTTTAAGAAGAGGACAGAATGGTTTCAATAGAAACCGTTTTTGTTTGGAAAAGTGTATAAATGCGAAAGTTAATTTTTCAGCCAACTAATCCCATTAAGTTTGTAATTGTTTTGATAAAACCTTTTACTAAAATGGATAAATATATGAATTGCAAATCAAACACACAGGTTGTTAAGAAATTATTTGGCAAACATTTTTTGATCGTCAGCTTAAACGACCTACAGCATCGGCAGCAACATATTGTTATTAATGGTGGTGTTACTTAGATCGCATGTTTCATAAAGTGAAACAAAGCACCAATTTAGAGGCGTTTATTATTTTAAACATGAACAAAAAAGTAATATACTTGGTCTGATGAACTTACAGACACAACAACCAGTGAAATCAAATCAAATTTTAAAACTCCATCCAAGAAAGAAAAAAAATCAATAAAGTTAAATATTTAAAAGCTTCAAAATGATAGAAATATTCTTGTCTTTTAAAAGCATCGCTAAAACGTCTATATTAATAATTATTGATAAACATATGACATATGAATGATTCATAATGTTTTCTTTCCATAAAAATAGAACACAAATCTAATGCAGATATTTGCAGGGGCTTCATATTCAGCCTTTACAATACCAGCCTTAACAATAAACTTAAATAGAAGAAGCACACAAAAGTAAAGCAACTGAATTAAATTAAAATTAGAGAACATAAACAGGATTATTAGAAGAAAATCAGAACACTCAGTTGACATATCTGTGGTTTTCTAGAATAACCGCCTATGTCATAAAATCAAAATGTTCAGAGGAGCCAAAAAACGTTATATTTGAAATTATGGGCTCGATATAAAGTTTTGATAGCTTTTTTTGTAACAGTCCTGTAGATATGGGCAATAAATAATTTATGTAAAATTTTGAGTCAAAAATCTTCAGAAGAATAGATCCTAGAGAAGGACGAAAGAAACAATATGTAAATTATACTTAAAGTGTGTGCAGGTAAAACAACTTCTGTCGACAAACGTCGTTTCCTTTGAAAAAGAAAACTACCAATGCAACCACCGATGTAGACATATGTTGTTGTTGCTTGAAAAATGAATTTTTTTTGTTCGTCAATAAAAAGTTCACGGGAGTTGGGATGAGAATATAACAACGTATCAATAATAGTGACAAGAAATAACAGAAATAAACACACAAGTTTTTATAAGTGGTTATAAACTGAAAAATAAGCCAAAATTATTTTGCATTCTTTTTTCATTAATAATAACGTATGTTTTTATAAGTGGTTATAAACTGAAAAATAATCCAAAATTATTTTGCATTCTTTTTTCATTAATAACAACGTATGTCGCTATGTGTCGTTTTCTGAGAAAATAATTTGTCAGCGATCAAACGTAGGTTGACATACGTGGATAGTGCTGTAAATTATTTTAATAAACACTTAAGTTACGTCGTTATTTAAAGAAAAAACTCAGAAACGGTTAATATTTTTTTTTTTTAAATTTAACACATGTAAAGAGCGTTAAAAAATAATATATTTGGTATCCTTAACTCAAAACTAACAAAAATGGACATACGCGGTTATTCCAGAAAACCACGGACGTAACTATTGATATATGACCAAATACTTAAGGCCCACCAGGACCTATGGATTTCAACTTTGGGGATGTACACCAAAGGCCGATATAGAAATAAAATAATTAAGATTATTGTAAATATATCCTGGTATATTAAAAACGATGATCTACATAGAGATCTTGGAGTCAAGGAAGTCACTGAAATCATAACCCTCTTTGCATCAAACCATGCGAATAGACTACAACACCACATAAACCCATAAGCCTCAATTATTTGCAATAAAGTCATACACTCACGAAGTTTAAAAAGAACAAAACCTCTAGATTTGATGTTTAGCATTATTTAACTATATACGACTATACGATACCCTATACCATGGTTTAGAGACCTTATCTCTTCAGTCCAACTAGTTCGATATAGAAAATAAGCATAAACCATAAATAATGAATTTGAGTGGCTTTGTTATTAATTTTTTTTCGCTGCAGATATGAAAAAGGTCATATCGGATGCTTTGTTTATATGGGGACTAGGTCGAAAAATGGACCGATCCTGAACATATTTGGTAAAGTCACTTATACTTAGAAAAAATATATATGAACAAAATTTTAGAAAAATCTGTGCAATATTTTGTGTTTTGATAGATTTAAGTGAAGATCGGGAAGCAGCTCTATATGGGGCCTATAACTATAGTTATTATTTTTGGACTACTGATTAATGGATATAATAAACATATACACATCCAATTTGACTGAGATCAATATGATAATTTGGATATTATGGCAATTTATGTCGATTTCATAGGGGTATTTGTATGGGGCTAGGTCTGAACATGAACCAAATTTCACCAATTTCAACAGCATTCATGCTATGGCTGATGAAAGCTTATGTACCAAATTTCATCAAAATATATTCATATTTGCGACCTGAAGTTTGATTACAAAGTTTACATTGACACACAGACGGACGGACAGACAGACGGACAGAGGAACATAAAAGGTGAGTCTAGATCAAATATTTTTGGTAGTTGCAAACAGCGGCACAAAGTCATTGTACCCAAATCATATAGTGGTATAAGGTATAAAAAAAAAAATAACTCGTTAGCTTACTACGAGGTGCAATGACACGAAGTGTACATAAATAAATATAAAAAAACAAGTAAGAAAATTACAGTCGGTCTAGACCGACTATAGATACCCTATACCATGGTTTAGAGACCTTATCTCTTCGGTCCAACTATAGACAATAAGCACAAACCAAATTTGAGTGGCATTGTTATTCATTTTTTGGCTGCAGATATGAAAAAGTTCATATCGAATATTATTTTTATATGGCGACTAGGTCGAAAAATGGACCGATCCTTAGAATACTTTGTAAAGTCACTTATATTTGGAAAAAATATACACAAACCAAATTTGTGCGATATTTTTGTTTTTTGATAGATTTAAGTGATTCTGAGTCGATCGGTATAATAAAAGGTGGGTCTAGGTCAAATATTTTTGGTAGTTATAAACAGCAGCATAAAGTCATTATACCCAAACCGCATAGTGGTATAGGGTATAAAAAATAATTTGCAATACCATTGATTCATCAAAAATATGAGCTACATTTTTAATAAAAGATATTTTTTGTAATAAGAGTTAATTTTTTTTTAATAGCACTTTTTTACGAAATGGTAAGGTATTTTTTTTTTAACAAAAAAGCACTTTTTGAATTAAGGGGACTTTTTTAAGATCTAGTACTTTTTTTTGGAAAAAGGCACTTTTTTTAAGAACGAGTACTTTTTTTAGGTAACGTACTCTTTTAAGGAAATGTACTTTTAACCTGTACTTCTTGTATTTCTCAAAGCAGTAACTTGTTTATTGATTCACGTTATTTTCTTTATTGAATTTTCACTTATTTGAATGGTAACTAACAACAATTATTCAAATTTTAAAACTAATTCTGGTTATAAAGTCCTGCCAGTGCCACACAAAAATTTAATTTGTCTTTTATTAAAAAAAAAAACAATAAAATAAATTTCAATAATTTATAAATTAAAATTTATAACAGTGGTGCAGTCGATGTCGAGCAGAAAACCGCAATTTTGCGGATTATGATCGATCCACAACAGATTTTGATATTTCCAATTTTGGTCGTTTTTGGTAATCACACTGATCCCTATAAAAAACCTCGCGATATTTATCATAGTGTAGTGTATATCTGAGTACTTGGGAAACTAAAGTAAAGAATTTGTATGATTTACAATTTGACAATAAAATTGAGCAATATTCTAAACTGGAATTGGAAATAGTGTTAATCAATGCTCAGGTAAAGTGAAAATACTTAAATAAATTTCTCTTCACACATTCCATACTCTGTTTGTGTTAACCTCATGTATTCTACCAATTAGCAGCATTGTCAATTAAAATAAACACATTCCGTGAAATTAATTAATCCAACAGATTAGATTATTATAATTTTATTTGAATGTACATTTCTTATAAATCATTAACACAATTATACTTTAACATACTTATATAGATTAGCATTCACAAACACTTTTCATAAAAAAAAAAAAAAAAACAATAACACAAGAGAACTGCAACACGTATTTATTTATACATACCTATAATTGTATAAATCAGCTGTTTAATATAGAAAGAAAACGTAAAAGATCGTCTTTAACGTGCTAAAATACCATAAAAATATTGTTTTCTAATAAGCGAACTTAAGTGGTGGTAATAAAAAATTCACTTTTTCTTGTTAAGAAACAATACAAGAAAAAAAGTTTTATTAAAAATAGAAAATAAATACAGTGTCTCGGCATATATATATTTTATTTTTTATTTTATTTTCTTTTATTTATTTTAATTAATTTTGATGCGATTTGATTTTAATTTATTTTATTTTATATTATTTTATTTTATATTATTTAATTTTTTTTATTTTAGTTTATTTTATTTTAATTTATTTTATTTTATTTTATTTTATTTTATTTTTTTATTTTATTTTATTTTATTTTATTTTATTTTATTTTAATTTATTTTGTATTATCTTATTTTACTTTTTTTTCATTAGTTTTATTTTAGTTTTTTTCATTTCGTTTTATTTTAATTTATATTATTTTATTTTATTTTTTTTTATTTTATTTTATTTTGTTTTATCTATTTTATATTTTTAATGTTATTTTATTTTATTTTATTTTATTTTATTTTATTTTATTTTATTTTACTTTATTTTATTTTATTTTATTTTATTTTTTTTTTATTTTATTTTATTTCATTTTAATTTCTTTTATTTTAATTCATTTTATTTTATTTTATTTTATTTTATTTTATTTTATTTTATTTTATTTTATTTTAATTTATTTGATTTTAATTTATTTTATTTTTTTATATTTTATTTTATTTTACTTTGTTTTCATTTATTTTATTTTGTTTCATGTTGTTTTATTTTACTTTATTTTGTTTCATTTTATTTTATTTTATTTAATTTAACTTTGACGCGATTTGATTTAAATTAATTTCATTTTATTTTCATTTATTTTATTTTATTTTATTTTATTTTATTTTATTTTATTTTACTTTATTTTATTTTATTTTATTTTATTTTATTTTTTTTTTTATTTTATTTTATTTTATTTTATTTTATTTTATTTTATTTTATTTTATTTTATTTTATTTTATTTCATTTTAATTTCTTTTATTTTAATTCATTTTATTTTATTTTATTTTATTTTATTTTATTTTATTTTGTTTTAATTTATTTGATTTTAATTTATTTTATTTTGTTATATTTTATTTTATTTTATTTTACTTTGTTTTCATTTATTTTATTTTGTTTCATTTTGTTTTATTTTACTTTATTTTGTTTCATTTTATTTGATTTTATTTAATTTAACTTTGACGCGATTTGATTTAAATTAATTTCATATTATTTTATTTTATTTTATTTTATTTTATTTAATTTTATTTTTTTATTATTTTATTTTATATTATTTCTTTTAATTTTATTTTATTTTAGTTTATTTTATTATTTTTTTTTAATTTATTTAATTTTGTTTAATATTATTTTGTTTTATTTTATTTTAATTAATTATTTTTTTATTTTATGTTTTTTTTTATTTTATTTATTTTTATTTTATTTCACTTTGTTTTATTTTATTTTGTTTTATGTTATTTTATATTATTTTATTTTATTTAATAAATTTTATTTTGTTTTATTTTTGATTTAATTTTGATGTGTTTTGATTTTAATATATTTTATTTTTTTAAATTTATTTTATACTATTTCATTTTATTTTATTTTATATTAATTCAATTTATTTTGTTTTGTTTTATTTTATATTACTTCATTTTATATTATTTTAGTTTATTTTATTTTGTTTTATTTTATTCTATTTTATTTTATTTTAATTTATTTTATTTTATTTTAATTTCTTTTATTTTATTTCATTTTATTTTTTTATTTTATTTTATTTTATTTAAATTTATTTGATTTTAATTTATTTTATTTTGTTATATTTTATTTTATTTTATTTTATTTTATTTTATTTTACTTTGTTTTCATTTATTTTATTTTATTTTGTTTCATTTTGTTTTATTTTACTTTATTTTGTTTCATTTTATTTAATTTAATTTTGACGCGATTTGATTTAAATTAATTTCATTTTATTTTAGTTTATTTTATTTTATTTAATTTTATTTTTTTATTGTTTTATTTTATATTATTTCTTTTAATTTTATTTTATTTTAGTTTATTTTTTTTTATTTTTTTTTAAATTTATTTTATTTTGTTTAATATTATTTTGTTTTATTTTATTTTAATTAATTTTATTTTATTTTATTTTTTTTTTATTTTATTTATTTTTATTTTATTTCACTTTGTTTTATTTTATTTTGTTTTATGTAATTTTATATTATTTTATTTTATTTAATAAATTTTATTTGATTTTATTTTTGATTTAATTTTGATGTGCTTTGATTTTAATATATTTTATTTTTTTAATTTATTTTATTTTATACTATTTCATTTTATTTTATTTTATATTAATTCATTTTATTTTGTTTTGTTTTATTTTATATTACTTCATTTTATATTATTTTAGTTTATTTTATTTTGTTTTATTTTAATTTATTTAATTTTATTTTATATTGTTTTTTTTTTTTTATTTAATTTTATTTTATTTAATTTTATTTTTTTTTATTCTATTTTATTTTATTTTATTTTAATTTATTATAATATTTTTATTTTCTTGTGTTTTAGTTTATTTTATTTAATTTTATTTATTTGTTATTTTTTAATTCAGTTTAATTTTATTTGATTTGATTTTATTTTTTTTAATATATTTTATTTTACTTTAAATGGTGCGTGGTAAAGAAGAAGAAAGCATATATTTCAAAAATTCATAACTGCACTGTATTCTTAATCGGACCGGTTTCTGGCATTTCAGCCATTACATTTTTTTATTTTATTTTATCTAATTTTATATTTTTAATGTTATTTTATTTTACTTTATTTTATTTTAGTTTATTTTATTTTAGTTTATTTTATTTTATTTTATTTTATTTTATTTTATTTTATTTTATTTTATTTTATTTATTTTATTTTAATTTCTTTTATTTTATTTTTATTTTATTTTATTTTATTTTATTTTATTTTATTTTATTTTATTCTATTTTATTTATTTTATTTTATTTCATTTTATTTTATTTTATTTAATTTTATATATTTTTTATTTTATTTTATATTATTTCATTTTATTTTATTTTATTTTATTTTATTTTAGTTTATTTTAATTTGTTTAATTTTATTTTTTTTAGTTTAATTTATTTTGTTTTATTTTGTTTAATATTATTTTGTTTTATTTTATTTTATTTAATTTTATTTTTTTTATCTTTTTTTTTTATTTCATTTATTTTTATTTTATTTCGTTTTGTTTTATTTTATTTTGTTTTATGTTATTTTATATTATTTTTTTTTATTTAATAAATTTTATTTGATTTTATTTTTTTTTAATTTTGATGTGCTTTGATTTTAATATATTTTATTTTTTTAAATTTATTTTATACTATTTCATTTTATTTTATTTTATATTAATTCATTTTATTTTATTTTATTTTATTTTGTTTTATTTTAATTTATTTTATTTTATTTTATTTTATTTTATTTTATTTTATTTTATTTTATTTTATTTTATTTTAATTTATTTTATTTTATTTTATTTTATTTTACTTTATTTTATTTTATTTAATTTCATTTTATCTTGTTTTATTTTATTTAATTTTATTTTATTTTAATCTATTTTATTTGATATTAATTTATTTTATTTTAATTTATTATAATATTTTTATTTTCTTGTGTTTTAGTTTATTTTATTTATTTGTTATTTTTTAATTCAATTTATTTTTATTTGATTTGATTTAATTTTTTTTTAATTATATTTTATTTAAAATTTTTTTTTATTTTATTTTATCTAATTTTATATTTTTAATGTTATTTTATTTTATTTTACTTTATTTTATTTTAGTTTAGTTTATTTTATTTTATTTTATTTTTTTTTTATTTTATTTTAATTTCTTTTATTTTATTTTTATTTTATTTTATTTTATTTTATTTTATTTTATTTTATTTTATTTTATTTTATTTTATTTTATTCTATTTTATTTTATTTTATTTTATTTTATTTTATTTTATTTTATTTTATTTTATTTTATTTTACTTTGTGTTCATTTATTTTATTTTATTTTATTTCATTTTATTTTACTCTACTTTACTTTGTTTCATTTTGTTTTATTTTAAGTTATTTTGTTTCATTTTACTTCATTTTATTTCATTTTATACTATTTTATTTTATATTATTTCATTTTATTTTATTTTATCTTAGTTTATTTTAATTTGCTTTATTTTATTTTATTTTATTTTATTTTATTTTATTTTATATTATTTTTTATTTATTTTATTTCATTTTATTTTATTTTATTTCATTTTATTTTACTTTGCTTTCATTTATTTTATTTTGTTTCATTTTATTTTATTTTATTTTACTTTATTTTGTTTCATTTCATTTTGTTTTATCTTAATTTATTTTGTTTCATTTTACTTAATTTTATTTAATTTTAATTTATTTTATTTTATTTTATTGTATTTTATTTATTTTATTCAATTTTTTTTTAATTTTGATGCGATTTGATTTTAATTTATTTTATTTTATTTTATTTTATTTTATTTTATTTTATTGTATTTTATTTTATTTTATTTTATTTTATATTATTTTATTTTATATTATTTTATTTTATATTATTTCATTTTATTTTATTTTATCTTAGTTTATTTGAATTTGTTTTATTTTGTTTTATTTTATTTTATTTTATTTTATTTTATTTTTAATTTATTTTATTTTATTGTTTTTAATATTATTTTGTTTTAATTTATTTTATTTTACTTTAATTAATTTTATTTTATTTTAATTTTTTTTTATTTTATTTATTTTATTTTGTTTTATTTTATTTATTATTTATTTATTTAATTTTATTTTAATTTATTTCATTTTGTTTCACTTTGTTTTATTTTAGTTTGTTTTATGTTATTTTATATTATTATATTTTATTTAATAAATTTTGTTTTATTTTATTTTATTTTATATGATTTTATTTTTGATTAATTTTGATGTGCTTTGGTTTTAATTTATTTAATTTTTCTTAATTTTTTTATATTATTTAATTTTATTTTATTTTATATTATTTCAATTTATTTTATTTTATTTTATTTTATTTTGTTTTATTTAATTTTATTTAATTTTATTTTATTTTATTTTATTTTAATTTATTTTATTTTATTTTATTTTATTTTATTTTATTTTATTTGATTTATTCTATTTTATTTATTTATTTATTTATTTAATTGTATTAAATTTTATTTATTTTATTTTATTTTCGTACATCCACAAATACTTTAAAATATTTAGAATATGTCTTAAGTTTCAATTTTCTATCGAATTTTCGATAAAAAATGGCTTTTATTATTTATTTCATTGAAACAATTTCATTAAGTGGTAAAGAAAGTTGAATGATTAGAGATGTATTCGGAATTACTCAGAATGTTAAAATACTTTAAAATTTTCTAGATGTTAAATATTGGTCAATTTAAAAATAAATAAAAAATCATTAGTGCCTGGTGTGCGTCCTTCTTTTGAATGGTTATTTACCCCAAACAACTAAAATATGTACAAAGAAAATTTTCATGTCAGTGGACTCAAGTGCATTTGCCTTGACCATTAAATTGCAACACAATCTCATCGAAATCTGATCTGTTTCCAATGAGTTGAATGCATACAATAATGAAAGTGGCATTAACCATTATTATTATTTTTTATTATTCCTCCAGCTGTGAATGTGTTAGTTTTGATACAGTAACTGTACTAGCTTAAAATTGTTTGTGTCTGTATACGCAAATTTAATAATAATAAATTGTTTTACACATTAATGCTTAACATGCGGCAGGGTCAATAAAATAATACATAAAAGTTATTACTAAATAATTATTTTCTAGCATAGTTACGGTACATTTAATATGTTATTAAGTGCACTTTCATTTGCATATATATATATATTTTTTTTAATATTTTCAGAATTAAAACTTTTTAAAAATATATTCAAAAATAAAATAAACCAAATTATGCTTTTTTTTGCACTATCCAAAAAGTCTTCAAAGAAAGCTGCCTTTGCAATCAAGTTTTGTTTTATACAATCGTAACTGATGATTCTTAGGAACAGCTCACTAGCTTTTTGTACTGTTCTCTAAAAAAAACCCCAATGTAAAATCAACATGGAGAAATGTTGATTTCAAGTTATTTTAGATTTTTGGAAAAAACTCATTTAATTTACATCTAACGTTATTTCATATTAAATTAGTAGTTTTAATATTTAGAATATTTAATTAAAAATCTTTGAAATGTTGAAATAAAATTGTACATATTAACTTTAACCTGTCACAGAGTAAAAACAACATTTATAAAATTGCATATTTGTGGTAGAAGTAAAAGTTGTTCATGTACAGTCTAATGAAAATAATATCGATCATTGTACAATCAAAAGTCTGCATTAAAATGAAAAGTGCAATATGTTGAAACAACATTTCTCAATTTTATATATTAAACCAGGATGCCCTGTCGTGCTTCCAACGAATTTCCGAGACTAATGATACTACAGAATCATTAATTTGTGCTGATTTACAAACATCTGACCAAAATTATTTGATCTAAACCCACCTTTTATTATATCGATCGATTCAGAATCACTTTATGAGTCGATTAGCGACTCATCATTAGCGACTGGTAACTAAATGGTGAAATAATCACATATACATACATTAGATATTACGAGATTCTGTCTGAACAGGAAGCGATTTTCATAATATCTGACAAATGCATGTATCCCGCAATCCTAATAAAGAGAAAATTTACTGAACAATGCTAAAATTAAAGGCCTCATTGCTCTAATTAGGTAAATAATGCGACATATATATATATATTTTTATTAACCATTATATTGAGTATTTTGGTAATCAATTCAACTTCACAAAATCGTATTTTAAATAATTTGAAAGAGCTTTTATTACAGCGATGCCAACTTAGCGCTTTTCGCGCTTGATTTAGCTTTTTTTTAAGTACCCAAAAACTGCGTTTTTCCGTTAAACGCTAAGTCGGAGCTTTTAAATTTTATTTTTTAGCGCTTTCTCGCCTTTTTTTTTGCAACTGTTCGTTTAAAAAATATAATTTAGCAATTCTTCGTAATTTACCAAATGTTTTTTTAAAGGTAAATATAAAAAGTAATTGTCACGAGTACCTTATCTATAACATTAATAGGCTATTCGATTTCTTGTGGCCGATGTTTTGTTCTACCGTTTTATCACGCTTTTGACCAAATATATAATATTTGATAGGTATTTCTTTTTGGCCTTTTTGCAGATTTACAGATTTTTAAATTTTTTACTTTATTTTGAGTAAATTGCATTTAAAGTTGCTACTAACGTATACATAACATTGTACAAATACTATCTGTGTTTTATTAAATTTGTTAATATGTTGATTAATGAGTTTGATATCTTCATTCACAATAATAATAAACCATAAAAGTGTTAGTTTGTAAATTGGGTAAGTTGCAAAATAAACCTGCCTAGAATTTGCACTCGAATTTCGAGTGCTGGAATCTGCTAGTAATACTTTTTATTTTATATCAAGCGTTATTTACAAAAGTATAGAAAAATATGAAAATCCGAAGGTGGTTTAAAAAAACTGGATAAGACCATTAAAGCTGACACAAAAGCTTTACGCATTTACTGCAAAAGTAAAATCGGCGCAATGTGCACACCTTGTCCGACACTCAAAATCTCTGACGATGTTATACATTTTTTAAAAGAGTTTTTAAAATATAAAAAAGAAATCGAAGGGTACGATCATTGCCTCAATAATTTTAAACAACGTAAATGGAAGAATGAGATAGAACTGATTTATTTTGGATTGAATTACACAACTTTAATTTATCAAATTTCGTTGTAGACATATTAAGTCGAAAGAGTATGCAGTGAAATGATTTTTATTTTAACAAATTAAGGAATGGAATGTCTTCTAACACTGTTATTTATTAAACACACATTAAATATGCACTAAAGATAAAGAGTACCTGTTGTATTAATTATAAAATTCCATAAAAAGTTTTCTACTAAAACCAACTCTATTTAGCATAACAAAGTTTTACATTAAAACAATAATGTGACCTGAAGATGAGAAAGAAAATGATACGAGTTTGTTTGAACATGAAGAGACAGAAGAAAAGTTTTTTTTATAATTGATATATGTTTGAGCGTTTAATTAAATACTAACTATTCTCAAATGTACAAATATATAAGTTTTTGGAAAATCAATAAATATAATTTAATTTTTTTTTTACACACATATGTACAACCAGCGCCTTTCGTTTCATTCAAATTTAGCGACTTTTAGCGCTATTTGTAATACTACTTTAAACTTTTTGCTTCGAAAAAGTTGACATCGCTGTTTTTATGGCTGACAGCGATGATTTATAGAATCAAAAGCCTTGAAAGATAACTAATTTATGTAATCCAAATTTTTTTACATACATGTGTAAGAAATTGAATAAAAACGCTTGCAGAAAGTATGTAGATAAAATAAATATTTAATGCGACATACTTTAAGGCATTTTTAAAATATAATTTCACCACTTTCTTCACTGAATGGTGACGAACGAATAACTCATGAAACAGCGAAGAAGACGGGTTTCTTGTTAAAATTTTAAAGCAAAACAACGATGTTTTATTGCAAGATACGAGGGCGGCTCAATAAGTTTGAAAATGACGAAAAAAATTTTCGATATTGTATTGGTCGATCGCAGGCTCTGCATTTTCGATTTTAATTGATCTGTTTGGTTTTAGAAAGCTATTCGGTAGAACTATGGATGTGGCGTTTGCCAACAATTCATCTAAAATACCTGTGTAGTCACCACGGCAAAATTCCTCCTTATTTTCCGAATTTAGAACCCAAAACTAAAGAGATGGCTCAGTGGGAAGAGCTCATGCTCTAACCATTAATATGTGGTCAAATACCTTTTTTTAAGATCTTGATATTTCCTATTATTTTGAATAATAGAACAATTACGAAAGGAGAAAGCTGGTTTTCATCTTAATCGTTAGTGCGTAGGCCAAATTAACAGCCTACGCTTTATAATTGAACAATGTAACGAGTATAACTCAACACTGTATCTCACTGTTGTCGACTTTGAAAAAGCGTCTGATGCCATCGATCGGAGCATAACATGGCATGCTATTGCTAACAAAAGATTACCACATAAAATAATTACACTGATAAGGACACAATACCACGATTTCAAAATGCAAGTGTCACATTTTTGAAGAATAACCGGTGTGAAACAAAATTGTCTGCCGTCCCCTATCCTATTCGTTACAGCATTTGATGAAACAGTCTTGACAACATCAGGTAGAAATGCAGGAATACAGTGGAGAATCAAAAAACAATTTGAGGAGTTCGACTATACCGATGACGTTGTTCTAATAGTCGATGTGCAGATATGGTCTACGAATTAATACAGGCAACGAAATGTATGATTATTAAATCCAAATCTAAACAACCGCCAATTTTGTTGCTGAACAACGCGCCAAATCAATATGTTAACGTTAATGTAGTTTGCTAACATAACTACAGACGACGCACAGTGTCAGATTTTGCTATTTTAGCAACACTAAATTCCATAACTTCAAAACTATTGAAGATAGAATAATGAAATTTGGAGGAACGTTTTTTTGTAGTAAGTGCAATGTAGGCACAAATTTTTTTTGAAATCACTTCATAGGAAACCCAACTTCCACACAAACGATCTATTACAATTATCATATCGGACCTCTTATGTTTATTATTATTACTTCATTATACCCTATACCACTATGTGGTTTGGTTATAATGACTTTGTGCTGCTGTTTGTAACAACCAAAAATATTTGACCTAGACCCATCTTTAATTATACCGATCGAATCAGAATCACTTTTTGAGTTGATTTAACAATGTCCGTCCGTCCGTCGGTCCGTCCGTTTGTGTGTCCATGTAAACCTTGTAATCACACTGCAGGTCGCAAATATGAATATATTTGATGAAATTTGGTATATAAGCTTTCACCGGTCATGGAATGAACGCTATTGAAATTGGTAAGAATCGGTCCATGTTCAGACCTAGCCCCCATACAAATGACCCCTATAAAATCGACATAAATTGACATAAGATCCAAATTGTCGTATAGATCTTAGTCAAATGGGGTTTGTATGTGTTTATTACATCCATTAAAGAATAGTCCAAAAACGATCCCTATGGGACAACTCTTAGTCATAGGCCCCATATAGAGCTGCTTCCCGAACTTCACTTAAATCTATCAAAAAACAAAAATATTGCACTGATTCATCTCTAATTTTGTTTCTACATATTTTCTCAAAATACAAGAGACTTTACCAACCATGGTCAGGATCGGTCCATTTTTGGACCTAGTCCCCATATAGACATAGCATCAGATATGAACTTTTTCATATTTACAGCCAAAAAGTTAATAACAAGTAAGAAAATTAAAGTCTGTCTAGACCGACTATATGATACCCTATACCATGCGTTTAGAGACCCTATCTCATAGGCCCAACTAACTGGTCATAGAAAATAAGCATAAACCAAATTTTAGTGGGATTTTTATTAATTTTTTGGTTGTAGATATGAAAAAAGTTCACATTGGATGCCATATCTATATGGGGACTAGGTCCAAAATGTGGACCGATCCTGACTTTGTTTTGTAAAGTCTCTTGTATTTTGCAAAAATATATACAAACCAAATTTGAGAAGAATCAATGAAATATTTTTGTTTTTTGATAGATCCTCTAGTGCATAGCCCTGCCTTTAGACGGGATTTACGCAGCTTTAGCGTAAATCCCGTCTAAAGGCGGGGCTATGTGATGTATATATTTTTTTGCACTTTAATTCCGACTTTTTTTAAAGTGTAGTTAAAGCTTTAAGCTACGTTTGTGTTTTTTCAGACTGGCAACATTCTTTTTAGTTTTCGAGTAATGACAGTTTGTAGTGACAGGTGGCTTCTATTGCGCGTTTTTTATTATTTTTTACAAAAACCCCAATATTTGCAAATAAAAAAAGTGTAATCTTTTGTGTCGAATCGACTTTAAAAAAATATCAACGTATAAGAAATCTTATATTCTTTCGTTGAGCGTCTGAATTGTTGTGAAAAAAATATTAACAGGTGAATGAAAAATATTCAACTCCGCCTTGAGGCGGACTCATGCACTGCGGCGTTAACTTATTTAGCCCCCATTTTACAAACAGTTTCATATTTATTGTGTTTTTATCATTTCAGCAGCACCAAACATGTTCCGTAAAAATGAAACATTTATGAAGGCGGATGAAATTCGCAAATTCTTCGAACAAGCACAATCTGATTATGATACTTCAGCCTCAAGATGATTCCATAATTGAGATTCTATGCTTAACTCTTCAAAAATTATGCGAAATGCTCTTGAATGTAGTTTAAATTTGACGGATTTACCTGCATTTTAATGATGATTCATTGCTTATAGAAAAAGGTAAACCTTCCTACGACCCCTTGTATAAAGTGATGCCTGTTATTCAACACTTCAACGGTACCAAAGCTCCAACGTCTTTGCGTTAATGAGCAAATGTGTGCCGCAAAGATGAAAGGAAATCCTATTAGGCAATGTTTGTACTCTGCGACTCTTCAGGTTATTCTTATGCTTTTGAAATATATTGTGGCGCTGGCGATAACAAAATTTTGCCAAATTGTCCTGATCTTAATGCTGCGTCTAATGTTGCGGTTAGATTGTCACAAAAC
Organism: Cordilura impudica; assembly: GCA_963682025.1. Classification (NCBI taxonomy): domain Eukaryota; kingdom Metazoa; phylum Arthropoda; class Insecta; order Diptera; family Scathophagidae; genus Cordilura; species Cordilura impudica. The sequence continues at coordinate 123,564,399 of OY821517.1, forward strand.
ATCCCAAACAATATCAGTCACATCATATACTTCGACAATTTCTACACATCATTGGGATTGTTATTATAAATTAGAAGTCGTGGGATGCACAGTTTAGGTACAGTATGATCAAATCGGGTACCAAACATAAAATTTTCAACCGACGCTGCTTTGCAATCTCAAAAGGTAGAACGTGGGTACGTCGAAGAATACGTTGGAACAGTTTGCGGAGTAGATACAAGCAGCGTTTTGTGGAACGACACAAGATCAGTCCGACTACTCTCCACTTACGTGGGAACGGAACAATTTATTGGTATGCAAAATCCTCACTCTTCAAAAGCAATTCGTTGGGATCGTAAAGCGAAACAAAATATAGACGTGAATTGTCCAGTAATTATAAAAGAATACAACAAGCATATGGGTGGTGTAGATTTGGTTGACGGACTGCTAGGTCGATACCATATAAAAATGAAGACCAGAAAGTGGACAAATAGAACTTTTTATCACATTTTGGATAGCTATGGTAAACGTATAATGTTCTTTATAATAGACTAAACAAAGGCGTCGTAAATTGTTCACTTCCTGACTTTAGAACAGAGGTGGCTGAATCACTTGTTTGATTCGCTCGGCACAATCTGCCAAACGCTGTGGTCCATCTTCTTCAACACCGCCACCAAAGGCTGAAAATGCGTATCTGCCAGTGGAAAATATTAAGTGCGATAAAATTGGGCATTGGTGTGATTTTTTATACCGCTCTGGTAAGAAAATATGCCAATTTCCCGGCTGCAAATCGGAAACTCAAGCATTTTGTGTTTAATGTAATATTAATTTATGCAATTCAACAATACATAAATGTTTTTACTACTTCCATAATAAAGAATAAATCAAAACTTACAAATTATCTTAATAAAATGATTTTGTTTAAAATTTAAATCGAAATATACCTGTCTACTTATTTGAGACGTTAATGCATAGATCCGCCTCAAGGCGGAGTAGATATTTTTACCTGTAAAAGGGAAAGGAAGCATCAAATCAAAAAAAACAACTTCCGATTCGTGATCAGCAGCTTGAAGTTAGTCTAATATGAAATTAGAAGTCAAAACAAAAATTCATACATTAGAGGGTTAAGTGAAGATCTGGAAGCAGCTCTATATGGGGCCTATGACTAAGAGTTGTCCTATAGGGATCATTTTTGGACTTCTCATTAATGGATGTAATAAACGCATACAAACCTAATTTGAGTAAGATCTATACGACAATTTGGATCTTATGGCAATTTATGTCGATTTCATTGGGGTCATTTGTATGAGGCTAGGCTAGGTCTGATCATGGACCGATTCTCACCAATTTCAACAGCGTTCATCCTATGGCCGATAAAAGCTTATATACAAAATTTCATCAAAATATATTGATATTTGCGACCTGCAGTTTGATTAGAAGCTTTATATAGACACACAGACGGACGGACGGACAGACGGACATCGTTAAATCGAATCAGTTAGTGATTCTGATTCGATCGGTATAATAAAAGATGGGTCTAGGTCAAATATTTTTGGTAGTTGAAACAGCAGCACAAAGTCATTATACCCAAACCACATAGTGGTATAGGGTATAAAAATGCCACTCAAAAGTGGTTTATGCTTATTTTCTATATCCAATTAGTTGGGCCTAAGAGGTAGGGTCTCTAAACGCATGGTATAGGGTATCGTATAGTCGGTCTAGACCGAGTACAATTTTCTTACTTGTTTTATTTTTAAATCATTCCATTTTTAAATAAAATACAAAGAAAACATTAATTAAAAAATGAGAAATAGTACTCATAATCTGAGTCATAAATATTGATTTCTGGTTCTTTAAGTAATTGTAAAATTTCCGCTGCACAGTGGACCATATTTTCAGAAGGCGGCCAAAAATCATTTTTTTTTTGTTACCGATTTTAAAGTTATGTTATTCATTTGAAAGTAAATACTAGTAAACCTCGGGAGCCAGAAAATTGCGACTCTATCTCAACTATATCACAGCGAACAGGGTCATCGAAAATGGGCTTTCTCAGTATTTTGCTAAAATTAAAAATTTCTTTGTAAGTTTTTATTTTTGAATGACTGTAACTTTTTTGGTTTAAAAGATTTTGAAGTGAGACAAATTTTGTATAATTTTGTGGCCTCCATGCTATTAATGTTAAAAATGTAAAATCACTGAGTCATTCCGAAATTTAAAAAAATTTTTTTTAAAAAAGGTCGAAATTTTCCGAAAATCTCCTACTTAATAGAGCATAACTCCTGCCAGTCAAAAGCAGTCACAAAAAATCTTGCACTCTTCTATAGTTCGAACCCTCCCCTATACTCCTATACCCCATTATACACCCGCCAGTTTCCGCCCGTGTGCACCAGAACAATTTTTCTGACCCAAGGTTAGATATTTTCTGCAAAATTTATGAATACAAAAGTTGTCCACTATGTGGTTAGGATATATTAAGTTTGAGGTGATGTTTGTAACTGCGAAAAATATTGGACCTTTGTCCATCTTCTATTATACGGATCGACTCAAAAACACTTTCTGAGTCGATTAAACGATGTCCGGTCGTCCGTCTGAGTGTTATGAACACAAAAGTTGGTCGTACCGGTGCACCGCGGTGTATTTTTTTGCGTGTCGGTAGAGTTGTAGTTGTTATATACTTATAAAAAAGGGTTGAGATATAATGCGCTTAATTGTTACAGGTACATTTACATAGGTATCTTTCAAAAACATTAATAGTCTGAATTAGAATTATATAGTTTAATTACCTGACAAAATGGGAAACAATTTAAAAAGCAGGTAAATGGTAAAAAAAACTATTGCGACATAGCCCTTTAAGATATGAGCAGGTATGCTTCACCTTTTAAAAGGGGTTAGGGTGTGGGTTTTTTACGCTACTAAAAGGGGTAATAAAAGATAAGAATTTTTAGTATTTATAATAATATTTCCACAATTATTATTCATTACAATTTGTGCAATGGCTAAGTAATGTTACAGAGATCTGGCAGATATTTATTTTCAACGAAATGTTGTAGACGATGTAATTTTGCACATAGTGAGCAACGACTTCTTTAAGAATTGTAACCTAGAAGACATTGAAATGCACAAATGAAAAATTACTAATTTTGCATCGAATTTGAAAAGACGGTACATTGAATGGTCTCATAGCAAGGCAAAGATGTACAAACGTTACCAAGACTGGTTAATAAAGGAACTTATTTTTGAAGGTGCATCTACAACTGCCAACGAAATTGGAAAAAAGGTCGACCAGCAAAACCAATTGACGGATGTATTGAAAGAGCTCGAAGGCGCAAGCTGGATAATATCAATGAAGAAATTTCTCAAAGAATTATTAAGGATTCATTTTTGCACCAAACTCAACCAACCTAAAATAAAAAAAATAAAATTGCAATAATTGAAAAAATAGTAGAAGCGATCCCAAGGCGCACAAAGAGGATTTTGAAAAGCATTCCTACACCAATTGAAGATAAGAAATTTACGCCGGAAGAAGCTTTCGCCCTATTTTTGGATTTGAAATTGACCAAAAATCAATATAAGGAATTGCGGAAGCGAACCAATGAAAAGAATTGTGGGATTTTTCCAGAGTATCGAGATTTAGTTTCTGTCAAAAAAGAATGCTTACCTTCACAATCTGCTATTAGTGTCACTTCAACATCAGCAGAAATAAAATTGCAAGATCTCCTTGAACATACTGCAGAACGATTGCTAAATACGCTTGATACTGATCATTTAAAAAAAATTGGTAATGGCAGCATTACTTTAATTTCTAAATGGGGATGTGATGGATCCTCTGGTCAGAAACAATACAAGCAATTTAATGCCGAAAATTCATCAGATACTAATTTATTTATGGTATCTTTCGTTCCATTGCGCTTAACAAAAACGTATAGCGTCTTAGAGCCGTCAACTAGTAGAGCAAGATAAATTGATGTATGGAAAAATGAAATTCCTTCTTCAACAAAGTATTGCAGACCAATAAAATTTGCATTCAAAAAGGAAACCAAAGATGTCATAACTGAAGAAGTTCAAAAAATAAAAGTCCAAATTAAGGAACTTCAAGCAGTAATATTTAAATTTGATGACCAAGACATTGAAGTACATTTTAAAATGTGTCTCACAATGATTGATGGAAAAGTTGCGCAAGCTTTAACTTCAACGTCAAGCTGCATTATATGCCAAAAGACATCAAGTCAATTAAGCCAACCCCCACCAGAAGACGATAGTTTTAAGTAAGCTCACGAATATGGAATGTCCCCTCTTCATGCTAGAATACGTTTCATGGAACATATTCTTAAATTGGGTTATGATTTGGAATTTGGTCCGTTAGGCGAAACAGTGAGAAAAAACAAAGAAAATGAAGAAAAAAGAAACCAAAGAAAAACAAGTTCAACAAAAATATCTACAGCTAGGCCTCGTAATCGACCAACCAAACAAGGGGAAGGAAACTCAAGTGATGGAAAACTGCAATAGGAGATCTATCTGAAGAAGCGCAAGAAAAAAGGAACAAAGACTACAGATTCCTTCGCGAGCACAACACATGGAAAATGTCCAGATGTTGTACTAATGAGGACCTTATCACTATTTTGTTGTGCACTTCAGATCCATATATGTTCAACATTCGTCAAAAATGGAAAACTACCTCTATTGAATTAGACGAAGGAGCTAAACAACTTCTAGAAGATGAAAATCAAGGCTATTTAGAAGAAATATTTACTAAAATTGGTTGATTTAATGTACTTTTTCATTACACTAACAATAAGTTACACTTTTTTTTATATAGTTAAAAAATTTCCTTGATTTAAAAATTTATATACTTTGTAAATTTACAATAAAAATTGTTATATTTCATAAATTTACCATAAAAATTGATATAGAAATATTTAAAAAGACAATAAAAAAAAATTTAACTAAAGCAAAAACATACGAGTTTTTCATTGAAACTTCTCTATCTTTAACCAATATAAGGTAACTTTTACGTTCGCTGCTTAATAAATTATATTTTAACTCGGGATCTTTAAAAAAAAACAACCATTGGCCCTTGTGCACATTAGGACTAAAAAGTTTAAGGGGGCCAAAGTTTGGAATTTTCTGAAAAAATTAACTTAAAAAATTGTTAAAAAGTATTAGTTGTAAAATTAACTGAAAAATAAGACATTATATTAAAAAAAAACCTTTTTTTACCTTTTAACACTTCACTTTTGTACTAAAATTCAACTACAAATGAAAATGTATTTTAAACCATCCGTAACTTTTTTTATTGTCGGTCGAGAATTACGTTTTATAGCAAAACTTAAAGGCTAAAGTCTCACCTACCAAACAAAAAAACCGCATATCAAAATTCCAATCCAATCAAAAGTTATAGATTTTTGACCGCCTTCTCGTCAAATGGTCCACTGTGCGCTGTTAAAATACCTCTCTTGGTTTGTGGAGATTTCCTGAAACTACATATATGTATACGGATCCGAAGAAACTGGAAGCCTGTGTAATAAATCTTCATTAGTATGTATGCGTGAAGTTTTACGAGTATATTCCAATCGATATCGTCGAGTATCTTTATTTCTCGCTTCTTGTGCCTCTTCTGACATTTGTCCAATGGATAAGATGCAGTGGATCTATTACTATTTTACCGTGACAAAGCACTTTGTGAACGCTTACTGGCATATAATATCAAGCGCATTCTTTTAAATACAACTTTCTAGTATCTGCTGCGTAATTTTCAAAAGCCTCAGAATTTATGAAATATCCTGATCGCAAGTATCTAATATAACGTGAAAGCGTTCAATAAGATTAATGTTTATGCCAGTAATTATTGCTGACTTTTCCACATTTATAAAAAAGGCTCTTGCCGTGTTGCCATCGTTGGTGTTCCCTGCATTTTGTTTTGGTACATCTATAAGTAAACCCAGTTGTTTTTCAAATTGTTCTTGAGTATTAGCTTTCTTTTTGCTTATTTTCTAACGATCTGACTTGCCAAGTTTTCAGGCCTATATGCGATATTTAGCAAACATTCCATGAACCGTATCCAAGAATGTAAAGGTGATAAACCGAACTCAAGCACATTCTCGTTTATTTTCTTTTTAAAAATTGTGGAAGCATTATTCATTTCGCTTGGTCTAGCGCCACATATATAGCATGTTTGCGCAGAGCTACAATTAGACAAAGCATTACATACTTTGCCATCAAACATGCACAAAATTAGCGAAGAATTAATTGAAATATCGGCAGACCCAGTGTTTATGGTTGTGTAAGTCAAATTTTAAATTTGCATTTGCAATTAATTCAGGTGTCTCTTTGCAAATATAAATTTAACAGGACGACAATATCGCATAGAAGAAGGTGCAGGATTTTGAAAAATAACGACCTTTCTTCCATTAGCAATGTAAAACATCTGAATTGGAACAATAGAGATATTAAATAAGTTTTCGGCGCTTATATTTTCTTCCGTTTTCATTTGCTTATATTTATTTTGAGTGGCTCCATCACATCACCATTTGAATAAAATTTCCATTTTCTGACAACTTACTTCCGTTCGCGCTGCACAAAGTCTTCTAATAGCGTGATCAATTAGTGATTGTAAATTGATTTTAGCGCTTGATTTCGTAACATGTATGTGTTCCGGATAACATAATTGTTTTGCATTGTGTACAATGTCGTAACAAAGATATAGTTTTGGGTTGATGGCCTTAGTACGCTGTCTAAGAAAATTATATTGATGCACAGATAAATCAGTGTCTATTATCATTGCCAGCGCTTGATCTGGAGAAAGGCCTTAAGATACATTTGATGGTTTTCGAGAGCTTTCTGGAGATGGATTAAAGATTTTCTTTACTAAATCTGCTGATTTACGTTTGCCTGTTGAGCGAAGTTTTGTTTCAGCTGCCATAAACAGCTGCTCTTCGCATATACTCTCACATAATTTTATCGCCTTCTTTTGTTTTGTTGAGCTTAAAATATTAATAAAAGACGATGTATTAATTTTCGATGCTAGCCATTCACTGTTGTTCAAACAAAATCTTGACTTTGTTCGATAGGCCTAAGCCCACCTGCTTGCAAAATAATTTTAGTTTATCATAATCTATTATGCATCTTGAACCACTACAAATATTACTTGATATTTCATCAACAAGCTTGGCGCATCGATTTTTATTTGGTGTTATCATCCACAAATCGAACAAATCACGATGAATAAGCGTATAGGTCATTTTCCGAAAACTTCGAAAATTTTCGGGGATGCAAACGGCTGCAAAATTTTTGTATTTAGCGCTATTTTCAACACTTTCAAAATTATTTTGACGATACTTTCGCCCCCGGACTCTCCAGTGTTTAGAAGATACAGTCTAAAACTAATTATGAATTTTTTCAAAATGAATTATCAAAAGCTGATTAACAATTATGAGAAATACATTTATAACACGATTTTTCTTTGAAATATATAATTATTAATAGTTTTTCTTAAAAAAAAAACCGCATCTCGAAATATTTGTTAATATCAGCACAATTAGAAATTAAACTTTAATGAATTTTTGCACATTCATAATCACGTGTTTTCACTTATTTTTCTTTGACATTCGTAGTACCGTTATAATCTGCATATACAGTCTTTTCATTTTACATTATTGTTTTTTATAATAATTAGGTTCTCCACTACCATACTCCGTATTTAGAAAAATGAAATAGAACAAAAAATTTTTTGGATTAACTGTTGCTATAATAGCAGAATCTGACACTGTGAGACGGCGCTATCGGTGACGTAAACTAGCGAATACATTAGGCCAAAACGCCCTCTCCCCAAGATCAAACTCCACATATGGGTTAAACCATCTGAACTCAACTTAAAATATGGCTGTTTTTTACATCACTGTTTCCAGGATTAAAGTGTATCCGAGAAATAAGAAAAATCCTAAATTTAAGTTCACTGACGCATCTGGATCCGGAAATATGAGGTCTTGAATATCGGAAAAAACTATAAAAATGTACAAAGTTGTACTTACTTAATTATCATTTTCTTGATTAATATTATAGTGACGCAACTTATCAAGGTCGCATTTGAAAGGTTAATTAATTACCTTTAATTTGATATACAACATGATATTTTTTTTGGAAAGGTCAAAGGTCACATCTCTTGACCTATAATTCGGGAGGCTATAGCTGTAAAAACGACAATTTTAAAAATCTGAAAAAAATATATGTTTAAGATTGGTTCCTTCCCTAAAGTTCCAAAAAATTTCAGACTGGGGGTATGCTTGGATCCAGAAATATTTATCATAGAGTAAAGGTAGATATTTAACAAGTGAATTATTATTATTATGAATGCTGTTGTTGTTGGCGTTGTTGACATTATTATGATGAATGCTGTTGTTGTTGTTGTTGTTGACGTTGTTGACATTATTATGATGAATGCTGTTGTTGACATTATTATGATGAATGCTGTTGTTGTTGTTGTTGTTGTTGACATTATTATGATGAATGCTGTTGTTGTTGTTTAGTTTTATTATAAATGTTTTCAGTTACAAATTTGCTATCAGCGGAATAAATTTTAGCCTGTAATTGTGTTTTTGAAATTGGTATGAAGCTGTGCTGCTTTTGAGTTCCCGGAATTGTACGTAATCCTATAAATCTATCAGTTAGCAATTTCTCTTCTTCTTCATAATCTTTTTCCGTTAAATATGCAAAGTTGCAGTTCTGAAGAGTTTGCTGACACCAATTATACAAGTGGAGAGGAGTAGTTATCTGGTCTTCGAATGGACGTTGCAAGCTGGCTCTTCGTGCTTCACGCTTTACCGTTCGCCCAAGACCATCACTAGGTCCTTTGCCGTGACTGGTATCAAAGAAATGCCACTCAGCGGAACAATTAAAATCTTCGCTATGATGGCATAAATTGGCAAAGTTTTTTTATTTTTAAATTGAGCGGAAGAACCGTCCGAAAAATAAAAAGTTTTCTTTGGTATTTTCAAAAACTTGTTTTTTAAAAACTCATTTAGGTGGCGATGAAATAAATGAACTGCTATGGTATTATGTATTAGACAGTCTGATATTATTATAAAATTTGTAGTTTCTAATTTTCCATTTGATTTGTAATAAATTGCTATTGGGTATAGTGTGGCCTGGCTATTATTCCATAAAAAGCCTTGCACAGAATCCTGAACCACAAAAGTTGCATTTTCGGAGAAGTCGCAAATTACTAAATACTCATTTTCTTCCAACGCAGACTTTTTGTGAGCCATAAATGCACCCTGCTCTTTAGATACGAATGAATGGGGTAGAAGAGTTTGCAGTTTTTCGCATAAAGAATCCAGAAAAGAATCAGTTTCTTTAATAATAGTTTCCAAAGAGTCTCTATCTACACTTATCCACTGTTTATATATGATTTCATCAATTTCATTTTCTAATAATAATTCACCAAGTTTCTTTTTAAAATTTTGTATATCTGGACACATGCTACATCTGCCAAGGTAGCAATTTGGTGATGGGGGATTGCATATAAGTCTTTTTAAACAATCTTTATAAGTTTCCAGCACAAAATCCTGCACATTTTCTGTCAATTTTTTCAGGTTTATTGCGTGGAGCATTAGTTTTGTATTTTGATGTATTTTACAAACACATACATTATGGCTTTCTGACGCATCTGCTAGAACCACATTTTTTGGCCGAAGTTCACAAAATTTAGAAATTCCAATAGTTATCCCTTCATGTTTTTCTTTAAATAAAGCATAAACTTCTCGAAGATTTCCGAGTAAAAGTCTTTTATTTTTTTTTACTTTTACACCATTTTCTGTTATTGACACGTAGTCTTTACATCCTGGTAGACATCTGCTGACATCATCAGTTTCATAAAAGATTTTCACCACATCAACAATTTCTAATGGCAATCGTTTTCCAAGTTTTGGATTCGGTGTACTCAATACGCCTTCTGTCTCAACCAAGTTTTTTACCTTTCGTGCCATGAAATTTGTTATTTGAAATTCCTCCTCCATTCTTTTCAATGTCCAGCTTTTAGGTAAAATAGTTAAAAGTTGAATTTTATCAATGTTTTTAGTTATTGATTTAAACTTTTCTTTTAGTTGTTCGATTATTTCCGATTCTGGGCATACGTGAGAGGTTGAAGGTGTTGAATTTGGGAAAATGTTGGTTTTAATTGATGTTGTTATTTTTTCTACAACTAGAAAGTATACCCTTTTAATGGAATTTTTCTCGAACATATTGGAGATTCTTGTAAATATGTTAAACTTTCGTTTAACTTAGAAATTCGAACATCTCCCGAAACTGATGCTTCACTTTCCGAGTCTGAAGTCTCGTTTTCTGGCTCGTTCATAGATTGAATATTATTGTTTACACTTCCTTTTAATTTATAAAGTTCTCTTCTGCTTATATCACATATCTTATTTGATATTGAAATGTTATTACTAATTCCAGTCATCCATTGCTGAACTTTTCGAAGTCCTCTTGCATTCCGGACATGAGCAACTTTTTTAAATGGATTACAACAATATATTGTATTAAATGACATATTGTTTACAGAGGCAAAAAACAATCTTTTTGAACACTTTTGGTTTTATTTAAAAATATTGATTTTATAGCAACACATGTGGTTTTTTAAAGCAACGTGCTTAGAATGTTTTTTTTTTCGTGGTGCTTCCTTTGACTTCTCGTTTTTCAATAATTTCTCTATATCCAAGTTATTTGACACTACGAACCACACCCGACAACATTTATACTGTTGTCTCGCTCTAACATAATTACCTGTCAAACCAAACCTAACACAGGTCTGTACTGAGTACAGTACAGAGCTAAAGAACCAGAAACAAATAGCGGCGTGCGTGCATAGCCCGCCGACGCTCACGAGCACAACCAACCACATTCATAAACAGTAACAGTAACAGCACCGACTTGTTAAATATCTACCTTTACTCTATGATAAATATTTCTGGATCCAAGCATACCCCCAGTCTGAAATTTTTTGGAACTTTAGGGAAGGAACCAATCTTAAACATATATTTTTTTCAGATTTTTAAAATTGTCGTTTTTACAGCTATAGCCTCCAGAATTATAGGTCAAGAGATGTGACCTTGGACCTTTCCAAAAAAAAAAATCATGTTGTATATCAAATTAAAGGTAATTAATTAACCTTTCAAATGCAACCTTGATGAGTTGCGTAACTATAATACTTTTCAAGAAAATAATAATTAAGTAAGTACAACTTTGTAAATTTTGACCTTTTTTTACGATTTTCAAGATCACATATTTCCGGATACAGAAGTGCCAGTGCCCTCAAACTTTGCACTTATTTTAGTTCTGTAATAGTCTGTCTTCCTACAATTTGGAGAAGGTAGTGTATACCCATTGGTTGATTTGACATGGAATTACCCATATACAACGCCTTTACGCAAGCTATTCTGCTATACGGATGCGAAAACTGGCTAGTATACGAAGTCATCAAGCACAATGTAAAAACTTTCGCCAACATATGCTTGCGAAACATATTAAGGATTTGGTGGCTTAGAGTAGTTACAAACAAGCAGCTTGTCCAAATCGGCGATGAAGACAACATCAACAGTCAAATAAAGAGGAGAAAATATAAGTGGCTTAGACATACACTAAGAAAACCATACAATGAAATTTACCATGAAATACTAGAATGGAACCCTTAGGGTTCGAGGCAACCAGGACGACAAAACATAACTTGAATATATACAATTTTTAAATAAACCGGAAAATCATTCAACGAATTCAGACATATCGCAGCAGAAAGCCAAAGATGGAGATTTTACGTACACAGCCTCTCTTCCTGATGGAATTTGCTGAAATCTATACTAATATAATAAAGAGGTAATGTGTGTTTGTTTGTTTGTTTGTTTGTTTGTTTGTTTGTTTGTTTGTTTGTAGGGAGTAATCTCCGTAACTAGCCATCTGATCTTCCTGAAATTTTCACAGAGTCTTACTGCGGATATGGGAAGTGCTATAGGCTATAATTTTTTTAATATTTTTAGTGGGCGTGGCACCTCCCACACAAAGTAAATTTTTAATATCATATACATATATTGAGTACCATGACAGGGAGAGCTTTGCAAATTTGTGTGAGGTCACCTATTGTTAATATTAGTAGCCGCGCCGGAAATGGGCCGGATCGGAGAAGTGGGCGTGGTACCTCCCATACAAGTAATAATTCAATGTTATATATCTCGAGTACTATGATAGAGAGAGCTTTTAAAATTTGTCTGATGGCACCTATTATTAATGTGAGCAGTCGGACAAAAAATGGGCACTATCGGACCAATAGGCGTGGCACCTGCCATACAAATAAAATATAAAATGCCATATATCTGGAGTACTGTTATAGTGAGAGTCTTGGGACTTTGTGTGAGCCCATAAGTTATTCATATGATTAGTTAGACAAAAAATGGGCGTGATCGGAGCAGTGGGCGTGGCACCGCCCGTACAAAGTAAATATATATGATATCATATAACTGGTGTACTAAAAGAGGGAAGCTTTGACACTTTGCACGACACCATCAGATCTTAGTATGAGTAGTCAGACAAAAAATTGGAGGGTTCACACCAATGGGCGTGGAGCTGCCCATGCAAAGTAACTATTAAATGTCAAATATTTGGAGTACTGTAAAAGAGACAGCTTTGTGGCTTTGCGTGAGCCCATAGGTTCTTTGTGTGATTAGTCGAACAAAAAAATGGGCGTGATAGAAGCAGTGGGCGTAGCACCGCCCATGCAAAGTAGATATCTAATATCATATAACTGGGAAAGGCTCGACAATTTGCTCGACGAGTCCCTCAGATATTAATATGAGTAGTCCAATAAAAATTGGGCGGGATGGGATAAGTGGGCGTGGCACCTCCTATATCAAAAATATGATGTACTACGAAAGCAACAGTCTTTTGGCAAGTACATTAGTTATCAATGTGATTTGTCGTGGAAAATATATTGTCAAAATCAAAAATCGCGAAAACAAACAAAAAAAATTTTATATCAGTAGGTATCAAAAAAAAAGAATTAAAGAGGTAATGTGTTTGTTTGTTTGTAGGACGTAATCTCCGTAACGACTTATCTGATCTTCCTGAAATTTTCACTGATTCTTACTGCGGATATCGGAAGTGCTACAGGCTGTATTTTTTTTAATATTTTTAGTGGGCGTGGCACCTCCCATTCAAAGTAAATTTTTAATATCATATATATAAAGTACTATGATAGAGAGAGCTTTGAAAATTTATCTTAGGTCATCTATTATTAACGTGAGTAGTAAGACAAAAAAATGGGCGGGATTGGACAAATGCGCATGGTACCCCTATACAAACTTAATATTAAATGTGATATATCTGAATTACTGTGTTAGTGAGAGCCTTGGGACTTGCGTGAGCCTTTTCGTAACAATTCGGAAGGGGGGGGGGGTGGGGGAGGGTGTAGCGAAGCGCACCGGGTTACATCTAGTAATAATATAAAAAGTTAAAAAAACACACTTTGTACAAAGTTTATGGAGCCAATGAAAAATATAAAAAAAACAGGAATAATTTGATACGCCCTCGTGTCAAAGGGTTGAATGAACATAAAAGTGAAAGCAATATTGTGTCTTTAATGGATTAAAAAAAAGAAATTTTTTATAAAAAATTACAAGAGTCCATACCATTTTGTATATATATTTTCATAATGAAGAATTAGTTATTACACTACTTAAGATCTATATGGTTCCCATGAATAAGTACATGAACATTTCATATAAAAGCGATTGTGAAAAAATGTATTCTAAAGAAACTAGAATTCCTGTAGTAAGTACTCATGTTATATATATTAAGTAACTAGTAATCCCAATCGTACACAAAGTTTAAGTGCTCTTACCATAACACAATAGCTACCACAGTATTTAAGATGTATGAAAATGAATTTTCAATTGTGCCACGTCTGCCTTTTCGATCACGACAAATTTTGACTCGACTACTCACAGCAATAATGTAGGCACTCACACAAGGTTTCGAGGCTATCTTGTATAGCATTCCAGATATTCTTCGTTGATGGCAGGTGTCACGCCCACCAGTCCATTTTTGGCCAAACTATTGAAAGCAAATGTCCTCAAGGAAAGATTCAACATTATTGCTATCATAATATTTATTTAATATATATATATATAATATATATTTAATATATATAGACTGGTCCGCCTACGCCAAATTTAGTGCTTCTGCTCAAACTAACAGTCTAGCTTTTAGAGATCTACAGATATTTAATACAATAATTTTCTTTGCACTCCCACTTGATACGAGTATGATAAAAAAAAAGTATAGCAAAATATTGTAGTCAGGCTCTGAGAGATTTTCTGAAAGATTGGTCCAAAGATGTAGTGTTCCACAAACCACAACAAACAAACAAAGAAACACATATTCGATATTTTTATTCATTCCTGAAGGCAATCAAATTGGATTATGCCGCGTACATCCCAAAACTCTCATTCGTAAGCCCTCAAAGGGATTTTTAAGGTGATGGAATTTAAAATTAATGTTTTTTCTAGGACAGATAAAATAAACCATGACAAACGATTGATAGAAAGTTAAAATGTTCTAAAAAGTATACAGATGGCTACGTGCCTACTGCATTAAATATTCAGTTTGATGTTTTAAGTTCATTTTCATCACTTCAAATAACTTCAATGCAAACGATATTGTCGTGCCGGCACTTCATTAACATACGCTCATTATTATTTATTGAAAGTGAAAGTTATAATTTAATGGACGAGTGAATTAACAAACTTTTAGGTTTTATTCTGCTATATCTATAAAATCGAATATGTGTTTCTTTGTTTGTTTGTTGTGGTTTGTGGAACACTACATCTTTGGACCAATCTTTCAGCAAATCTCTCAGAGCCTGACTACAATATTTTGCTATACTTTTTTTTTTCATACTCGTATCAAGTGGGAGTGCAAAGAAAATTATTGTATTAAATATCTGTAGATCTCTAAAAGCTAGACTGTTAGTTTGAGCAGAAGCACTAAATTTGGTGTAGGCGGACCAGTCTATATATATTAAATATATATTATATATATATTAAATAAATATTATGATAGCAATAATGTTGAATCTTTCTTTGAGGACATTTATTACGTATATTAATCAGTAATCCAAAAATAATCCCTACAGGATAATTCTTAGTCTTAGGCTCCATATAGAACTGCTTCCCGATCTTCACTTAAATGTATCAAAAAACAAAAATATTGCACAAATTTTTTTCAAATTTGGTTTGTATATATTTTTTCAAAATGTAAGTGTATTTACCAAATATGGTCAGTCTCAGTCCATTTTTCGACCTAGTCCCAATATAAATATAGCACCCGATATGAACTTTGTCATATCTGCAGCCAAAAAAATTAATAACAATGTCACTAAAATTTGGTTTATGCTTATTTTCTATATCCAATTTGTTGGACCAGTGAGAATGTGTGTTTAAACCATGGTTTGGGGTATCGTATAGTCGGTCTAGACCGACTATAATTTTCTTACATGTTTATACTTTATTTTGCCCGACAGTATATATATATTTACATTTACACTGATGGCATTCAATAATAATATATACAAACCAAATTTGAAAAAAATTTGTGCAATATTTTTGTTTTTTGATACATTTAAGTGAAGATCGGGAAGCAGTTCTATATGGAGCCTAAGACTAAGAATTATCCTGTAGAGATTATTTTTGGATTACTGATTAATATACGTAATATATACACACAAACCTAATTTGACCATGATCTATACGATAATTTGGATCTTATGGCAATTTAAGTAGATTTCATAGGGGTCATTTGTATGGGAACTAGTCTGAACATTGACCGAATGTCACCAATTTCAATAGCGTTCAGCCTATGGCCGATGAAAGCTTATATACCAAATTTCATTAAAATATATTCATATTTGCGACCTGTAGTTTGATTACGAGGTTTACATGGACACACAGACGGACAGACATCGCTAAATCCAATTTTGTTATACATTTATTTTTTTTTTGTGTATAAAAACTATCTATATTTTTCTAAATAAAATAAGAAGACCCACAAATGACCCAAAGCTAATAAACGACATTTTATTCAAAAGAATATGAAATATAAAATTAAAGAATAGCAATACTTGTTGCAAGTCCTAAGTCCGAGTTCACACAAGGCAACTGTTGTTGCGCAATTCTTGAGTTTGTAGGAGGGAGAGGAAAGAAGAGTGGTATTTGGCACGGAGTTGCTTGTACTCGGCAACTCGTTTTGTTGTGCACTTCGTTATTATAAACACGAAGTTAGCTGCAGCTTATTATTTGACATTTCTTTTTATTCTTTGCTTCTCGGTGAAAAATTATTATTATTATTTCATTTATTTTAGTATTTTTTTATTATTTAATTTTTTCTTTGACTTCCATTTTTTCACACAAATAGATTTTTAATTTTGGACCAATAAAAAATTCTTTTTAAACAAGCTAATAAAGTGAACTGTCAAAAATGTAAGAATTTGAAAGCAAAAGAATACGAAAAGTTGCGGCTATAAATTTCTCTGTGTGAACATTAAGGCAACTTTAAAAGAGAATTGAAAAAAAGTTGCGCAACAAAAATTGTCTTGTGTGAACTCAGACTAAGTGATTACAGAAAACAATTTGAATCACACACTAAAACATCTTTAAATACACCAAAATAAATATAATTAATTTTATATTTCATAATCTTTTGAATAAATTGTCTTTTATTAGCTTTGGGTCATTTGTGGATCCTCCTATTTTATTTAAAAAAATATAGATAGTTTTTATACATAAAATAATTTTATAACAAAATTGGTTAAAAGTTGTTTTAATTTATATTCGCGAGCAATAATCAGATATATCACAATGGATTATTTTGGTCCCAGTAGCACTGAAGCCTTAAATAAATAAAAAAAAACGAATTATTTTTCTTAAATTCTAAATAGTGGTTTCATCGAGTTTAATAGAAAAACTCGAAAAAGCTGGTCTTGGCAAATAATGGGTTAATGTTCTCGGATTTATGCCAAATTTTAGGAACGGAAGTTCTACACTTTAGGTTATTATATTTTAAGCATCGCGTCTAAAAATTCAACAGTACTTACAAAATGTTTGAATTTTTTGAATAAATTGCCTTTTATTAGCTTGGGGTCATATGTGACCCCAATTGCAAAAGGGTTAATGGGGTCATATTATTTTTTTTCCGAAACTCTAGGCTATTAAGATAAAATATAAGATTTAAAAGTAGACAAGTGATGAATTTTTGATACAAAGTATTTGGAAATAGTACATTTACAGAATATTTTACAAAAATCCCATTTTTCTCGAAATCCTCAAAAATAAAATACTTGCCAAAAAAAATTCTGGCACAGGGATTCACCTGAAAATTCACGGAGTTAATCACTAACATGCATTCAACAACGGCTTTAACAGCTAGATCAATGTTTTTAAATTTTGGTTAAGAAAATTTTTCAAAACTTGAAAAATGAGTTTTCAAAATTTTATCAAAAAATATTTCCATTTTCGGTCTCAATGCTTAATAGTTTAACAAGGTGGTAATAAAACAATACTTCCTATCTGAGTACTTACAGGTATAGAAGCTAAAACAAAATGTTGGCTTTAATTAATTTTTTAAAGTTAAAAAAATGCCATCAAATTTCATGACCTATTTGATGGCACAAAAGTGGTCTGGGGCTTTTGCTATTTCTTGGCGAGTTTTTAATCGATTTCAAAGTTTTATAGCTTTTTAGAAAGACAATTTAATACTGATCCCGAATTACATAACATTTGAAAAATTAAACTATAGGACGAAATTTTCGTAAAATCTGAAAGAAAGTAATATTTTCCCCATATAAAACAAACTTGAAATTTTCAATCGCGTTGAGCCACCTCTAAATGTCTTAGTTTTTTTGCTATTCGCATATTTCTATGGGGTGCGACCGAGAGTTTGAACACTTTTTTTTCTCCATATAATGGAGGGCCACCCTAATGTAGACGCTAGCATTAGGGCTCCAAATAAATGGAAATATTACTTTTTCGCATCATAATCAAACAGATTTCCAATATGCCATCAACGAAAATCTAATAGCGAATGAGCTTAAGGAACGATCTAGTTCAGGTGACCATTAAAATGAAAGTATCAAACCTCAAAAAAATTTCATCCACCGAAAAAACTTGACCTCCAATCACAAACATGTAAGAAAACTGATTTAACTGCCTCTATGAGATCTGTGTTGTTTGTGTAATTGTGTCCGTAATTTTCTATCTACAATTTCCCATAGATTTTCTATGGGATTGATTAGGAGAATGGGCTGGTCATTCCAAAAAACTAACTGCATTAGATTCTAGATATTCGGTTACAACTTTGTAGGTGTTTTGGTTGTTTTCGTGTTGGAATTTCCAGACCGGGGTATAAATACATTACGTCATTTAGAATTTTCCCGTATCCAATTACAGTTAGATTATCTTTTAGTATATGAATTGGAACCATTCCTTGGCCCGAAAAAGAACCCCTTTGGTCATGGTACAAACGTTCTTACATCATTGCCTCTTAAATTAAACTCAGACTCATCTGAAAAGAGTATTCCAATTCCGTCTTGACCAGTTCATATTTGCATTAGCAAATTTTATGCGAACCAGACGATTTTTCTCTTCACAGCACAGATCAGACTCCATTGTTCGCCGCGAAACAGCTCGAGCATATATTTTTAGTTTCTTTAGGTAGCACTTTAAAAATTTTTTTTTTAACTCTCTTGCTATCAAATTATCCCATCTTTGACTCGTTTTACGGGACCTACCACCCAAAAATATTGAGTCTTCACTGGTCCGCTTTCACGATATTTTTTGATAATATTTGATACTGTGGATTTACTCATGGAATATTTCTCATAAATTTTCTTTTGCTTGAGACCAGCAGTAAAATTATGTGTTATTCTGGATTTTATTTTTTCAGAGAACGATTAAGATTAAGATTAAATCATAGAAAAATACAGTTTAAAAGTATTGAAATATCTGTTAAGATTTTATATATTTTCTTTCATTTTATTTTCTATTTTTTATATTTTAGTCAACCATGGTACATAAGTTTAAAAGTTTCCATTATTTTGGCACCACTTAAAAGTACTATTTTGTCGTTTATCTATATATGTTTTCAATTTTTAAAAAACAGAATTGGCAAATTCGGAATTTTGTAAAAGTATTGTCAGCCACTGTAAATCAACATTAAAAGGAACGTTCTGAACACAAAACTCCTCTAATCAAGTAATTTTGTAAATCGACAATGTACATTTTGTTATAAATAGGTCATCAGAATATAAAAGATATTTTGAATTCTTAAAAGCGTTTTACAAACATCATTAATAAAAGTATTAAAAAGCAGAGGACCTAAGATACCTCCATGAGGAATACCAAAAAATGGGAATGGGAAGAAATCTAAGCAAATTTCATCAATTCTGCCAGTTAAGTAATAACGAAACCATCACAGCATTTCAAAATTAAACTCAATTTTAAACGGCTTTAATAGCAGCTCTTCATGTGGGACACGGTCAAAAGCTTCAGCAAAATCGGTATATACATATTGTGTCAATTTGAACACCTCTTACAAAATAGGTTCAACAATGGATTGTAAAAAAAATAATCTACCAGTCACAAAACCATGTTCAGAAAATGGACCGTGTTGCATTAGGGTGGCCCTTCGTTACATGGAGGAAAAAAAGTGTTCAAACTGTCGGTCTCACCCCTTAGAAATGTGCGAATAGCAAAAAAACTGAGAAATACAAAGTTTTGGGTCAATCAAAAAACGTTTAGTCGTGGCGCAAAGCGATTGCAAATTTCAAGTGTGTTTATATGGGGAAAATATGACTTTTTTTTTCAAATTTTACGAAAATTTCGTTTTATAGTTTAATTTTTCCGACAAGCTGTTACATAATTCGGGATCAGTATTAAATTATACTTTCAAAAGGCTATAAAACTTCAAAATCGTATGAAACCTCGCCAAGAAATAGCAAATGCCCCAGACCACTTTTGAGCAAAAAAAAACTAGGTCATGAAATTTGATGGCATTTTTTTCAACTTTGAGAAATTGACTAAAGCCATCATTCTTTTTTGGTCTCTATACTTATAAGTACTCAAATATGAAGTATTGTTTTATTACCACGTTGTTAACCTATTGCGCATTGAGACCGAAAATTGGAATTTTTTTTGATACAATTTTTAAAACTCCTTTTTCAAGTTTGAAAAAAATTTCTTAAACAAAATTTAAAAAAGAGAATCTATCACTTTAAGGTTTTATGAAAAACATGTTGCAGATTAACCATGGGAAATTTTTAAGTAAATCCCTCTGCCAGAATTTTTTTGACAAGGATTTTATTTTTGCGGATTTCGAGAAAAATTGGATTTTTGTGAAATATTCTGTAAATGTACTCTTTCTAAATACTCTGTATCAAAAATTCGTCACTTTGCTACTTTTAAATGTTATATTTTATCCTGATAGCCTAGGGTTTCGGAAAAAAGTAATATGACTCCATTAACCCTTTTGGAATTGGGGTCACATATGACCCCAAACTAATAAAAGACAATTTATGCAAAAAATTCAAATATTTGGTAAGTGCTGTCCAATTTTAAGATGCGACGCTTAAAATATAATAACCAAATCTGTAGAAGTTTCGTTCCAAAAATTTGGGATAAATCCGAGAACGTTAACCCATTAATTGCCAAGGCCAGCTTTGGATTTTTGGATATTTTATAACAAAGATGACCTAAAACGAGTTTTTCAATTAAACTCGTTGATACCACTATTTAGATTTTAAGAAAAATAATTCGGTTAATTTTTATTCATTTAACCCTTAGTGCTCCTGAGATCAAAATTATCCATTAAGCAATTATCTGCTTATTGCTCGCGAATATAAATTAAAACAACTTAGGTCATATGTCTAAAAAATAGGACGTTTGTTGAAATTCAGTTTGATTTAATTTTGTAATTTGTTCCATTAAGAGTAGTATTAATTTAATATTACCTTTTATATACATATATTATTATATTTAAAATTTACTTTTATGAAATAAACTATTTAAAACTGGGAAATAAAAATAAAAGATAATATAAAGCGACCGATTATAAAAAATCAAAAAATGTCAACCATTATAAGTAATGGCATCTTCACCGATTGACCTGAAAAATTTTTTTTTGGCATTTTTATCAATATCCACCAAATTGGTGGGTGAGACAGCAATAAATTCAACTAATACTTTATTACATAAAGTAATTTTATAACAAAATTGGTTAAAAGTTGTTTTAATTTATATTCGCGAACAATAAGCAGATAATTGCACTAAAGATATATCACAGGAGCACCGAATGGTTAAATAAATAAAAATTAACCGAATTATTTTTTTTTTTGTTAAATTCTAAATAGTAGTATCAACGAGTTTAATAGAAAAACTCGTTTTAAGTCATTTTTATTTAAAAATATCTTAAAATCCAAAGCTGGCCTTGGCAAATAATGGCTTGACGTTCTCGGATTTATCCCAAATTTTTGGAGCGAAACTTCTACACATTTGGTTATTATATTTTAAGTGTCGCATCTAAAAATTGGACAGCAGTTACAAAATCTTTGAATTTTTACACAAATTGTCTTTTATTAGCTTGGGGTCATATGTGACCCCAATTCCAAAAGGGTTAATTGAGTCATATTATTTTTTTCCGAAACCCTAGGCTATTAAGATCAAATATCACATTTAAAAGTAAAAAAGTGATGAATTTTTGATACAAAGTATTTAGAAGGAGTACATTTACAGAATATTTCACAAAAATCCAATTTTTCTCGAAATCCGCAAAAATAAAATCCTTGTCAAAAAAATTCTGGCTTAGGGATTTACTTAAAAATTCGCACAGTTAATCTGCAACATGTTTTTAATAAAATCTTAAAGTGATAGATACATTTTTTTAAATTTTGTTTAAGAAAATTTTTTCAAACTTGAAAAAGGAGTTTTAAAAATTTTATCAAAAAAATTTTCAATTTTCGGTCTCAATGCGCAATAGGCTAACAACGTGGTAATAAAACAATACTTCATATTTGAGTACTTATAAGTATAGAGACCAAAAAAAAATAATGGCTTTAATCAATTTCTCAAAGTTGAAAAAAATGCCATCAAATTTCATGACCTAGTTTTTTTTTTGGCAAAAAAGTGGTCTGGGGCATTTGCTATTTCTTGGCGAGGTTTCATACGATTTTGAAGTTTTATAGCCTATTGAAAGGATAATTTAATACTGATCCCGAATTATGTAAGAGCTTGTCGGAAAAATTAAACTATAGAACGACAAAAAGTCATATTTTCCCCATATAAACACACTTGAAATTTTCAATCTCTTTGCGCCACGACTAAACGTTTTTTGATTGGCCCAAAACTTTGTATTTTTCAGTTTTTTTGCTATTCGCATTTTTCTAGGGGGTGAGACCGACAGTTTGAACACTTTTTTTATTAAGGGCCACACTAGTGTTGCATACTTGTTAAGGTTATCTATGTATAAATCTTAAATAATCAAAATATCAATATTCATTTTTTTTCTCAATTACACATTTTATTTTAAACAGATATGACGCCAGCATAAATTATGGAAAAGAAAATTAATTAACAATATCAAACTGTTATCATTACGGTTTTTCGTTTGTGAGTTAAAGTAAATTTACATAATAACTTTTCATTAAGTTAATAATGAAAAACAAAGAAAATAAATCTTAACGGAAAGCGAAAGTCTTGCAGTTGTTGTTCGTTGATCATCTCTGTCACTCTCCCGCAAAAAATAACATTCATTAACACTTTTTAAATATGAAAAATTATACATTATATATTATATAGTTGTAAATAAACTATTTAAATATGAAAAGTTTGTTTTTGTTTTAGTTAAAAGAAAAACGCAAACCATCATAAAAACTTAAAAAATACTTAATAACATTTTGCATTAATCAGTTATTTCTAACGTCGACAAAAACCAGCGATGAAATGAAATAAAAAGAAGATTGTGGGAATTTATTCGGCATCTAAGACATTAAAATACCTTATTACATAAACTAATTTTTCATTTCTAGTTATTCTCAGAACTAGGCGGATTATTATTTTAAATAAATACTGGCGATTAGAATATGTCAGATTTGGCAGAAGTGAAAAAAAGGTTTATTCTAAATTGGTTTTTTTTTTTTACTAAAATAAGATATATGGATGGTTTTTGGTATAAGAAATTTATTAAAATGCTTATTATGCTCCTTCAATAGTGAGTAGGGCACACAAAAAACACACTCATCATGCATACTTACACGTAAAATACACTTGTTTTTTAATGTTTAAAAAAATAGCGATTACAGTTTTTTTTTTAATATAATAATGGTAACTGCTCATAATATAAGCACTATGCCTTTCTTAAAGTGTTGTTATTAGAGTGGGCTGAATTTTAAAATATAAAGATGGCTCAGTTCGGAATAACAGTGTTTCATATTTTTCTTGTTTTTCTCGCAAAGATTTCGAGTTTCTAAATATAACACTTTTCTCTTATTTAATTGCACAACTTTTGCCGAACCTTTTAAAACAAATTTTAAACATTTACTACTTCGTCCTGCAACTACAATTAGTGGGTGCTTTGTTTTGGGTTACAGGACTTTAACTTAAAATAGAGCAGAGAAAAATGTGTTTAATATCAATTGCGTTGGCTTATCTGTATAGGTAATTTTATGCCGTGTACGTGCCTCCACTGCTGGCACAAACATGGCACAATCTAGAACTTCAATTTCCACATACAAGCAATTGAGGTACGAAAAAATAAATCATTACTCTTTACCGTTCACCGTTTACAGTAACATTCTGCCCATCAATATTTTTAAAGAGAGTAATTTTCGTTGGATGTAATGGTGTTTGGACAAAAGCTTGTCGATTATCTTCACTAAATAGGTGACAATTTCGCATAGGTACCCATTCAACCAAAATTAAGCTTCATCACCGAACAAAATTTTACCTATTCAAGATTTCCGCATAAGGGCAATAAATCCCTTTCCTTGGTGAGGAGTCAAGGCCTATCTAACACTTCTGCTGTTCTATGGGTCACAGTAACCGGTGCAACTCCACATAGAGCTGTGCTCCTCTCTCGCTTTTGGGTTTAAACCACAAACACCACGATATTCACCTAAGGGCCGTAGCCAAATAATCAGCTATAATTTGTGATTCCAGAGCTCCTGACTACCCATGGTACTAGAATATATATATATAGCCTCCAATCAGACTTCGTAGCAATGCTAGTACCAGCTTTTACTGGTGCCCATCGAAGGGCTCAGTCCCATATCCATACAAGATAGGTGCACTACTAAACCCTTCCAGAAGGTTTTCATTATACACGAATACATGCGTAATCAAACCCTTCTTAAACGTCTGCTCTTGAAGACTTCACACTAATGCACATTCATACAACTCATTCTCTCATCATTGGTAAGCACACCACTGACATCGTCCGTTAATACGACACCTAGAGATTCTAGGTCCCGTATGTCCATGTAATATGTGCATATGTAGAAAATATGAAACCAGTCCTCGGTATAAGGTCCACAGTCATATAAAGGAGTATTGGCCAAGGCACTTTTATGCAACAATGCATTAACGGACCCATGGCTTATAAGCAAAAGCCCATACTCATGCCGAAACAAAAGTCTGAGCGCTTTGCCAGAAACGTCACTTCCTGTTCAGTGTCTTACGGGATGCATATTATCATTAAGAGTAAACGTGGTGTGAAAATAATCCATAGTTATTCCAGTTAGGCGCTTTGATGGACATTTATAATTATCATAAAATAGACGAAGAGCAGAACCATTATTTTGATAGAACATTCATGGCAAGCTGAACTAAACAAAACACAACCATCAGCAGTTAAATCGGTTTTCAATGGTACCAACTCAAAGTTGTGGACGTCTAAAAATACAACCTTTCATTTTCATGCCCGAATAAGGACCAAAAAGTTTTTTGAATTTTAAATAATTTTTATTCTTGAACGCAATCCCCATAAAGCGGAATGCTCTTCAAACATACCCTTGGCATAGCACGACTTGTCGAACTGCTCAAAATAGGTCTGTGTTTCAGAGAGGAGTTCGTGTAAAAAGTCTTTCCTAGACCAATCTTTGCCAACTTTTTCAACAAATAGTAGTTGCTGCGAACCAGATCTAGCGAATTAAGTGGATGGGGTGGGAGTTACATATTTTCATAGCCAAAATGGATTTATGAGGTGGTTATATTCTTAATTTGTTTATCCAATCTATCTCTAAATTGTCGTTCTTTCACATCAAGAGTATTCGAAAATACATTTTCCATTCCCTTTCCGGCCCATCAGTTATTCTTTGTGAGCTTTCGTCGGATTTCACGAAACGAGATTATTAGTTTAAGTGGAATTTTGATTAACTTAAATTTCAAAGTTAATATATATAAAAAATATAAAAAAAAAACAAGTAAGAAAATTATAGTCGGTCGAGACCGACTATATCATACCCTATACCATGCGTTTAGAGACCCTATCTCTTAGGCCCAACTAACTGGATATAGAAAATTAGCATAAACCAAATTTGAGTTGGATTTTTATTAATTTTTTTGGCTGCAGATATGAAAAAGTTTATATCGGATGCTATATCTATATGGGGACTAGGGCCAAAAATGGACCGATCCTGACCATGTTTGGTAATGTCTCGTGTATTTTACAAAAACATATACAAACAAAATTTGAGAAGAATCAGTGCAATATTTTTGTTTTTTGATAGATTTAAGTGAAGATCGGGAATCAGCTCTATATGGGGCCTATGACTAAGAGTTGTCCCAGGTATCATCTTTAGACTATTCATTAATGGATGTAATAAACGCATACAAACCCAATTTGAGTAAGATCTATATGACAATTTGGATCTTATGGCAATTTATGTCGATTTCATAGGGGTCATTTGTATGGGGGCTAGGTCGGAACATCGACCGATTCTCAGCAATTTCAATAGCGTTCATCCTATGGGCAGTGAAAGCTTACGTGCCAAATTTCATCAAAATATGTTCATATTTGCGACCTGCAGTTTGATTACAAGGTTTACATGGACACACAGACGGACGGACGGACGGACGGACGGACGGACGGACGGACGGACGGACAAATGGACGGACATCGTTAAATCGAATCAGTTAGTGATTCTGATTCGATCGGTGTAATTAAAGATGGGTCTAGGTCAAATATTTTTGGTAGTTACAAACAGCAGCACAAAGTCATTATACCCAAGCCACATAGTGGTATGGGGTATAATTATAGTCGGTCTATACCGACTATATGATACCTATACCATGCGTTTAGAGACCCTATCTCTCAGACCCAACTAACTGGATATAGAAAATAAGCATAAACCAAATTTGAGTTCGATTTTTATTATATTTTTCGGCTGCAGATATGAAAAAGTTCATATCGGATGCTATATCTATATGGGGACTAGGGCCAAAAATGGACCGATCCTGACCATGTTTGGTAAAGTCTCTTGTATTTTGCAAAAATATATACAAACAAAATTTGAGAATTATCAGTGCAATATTTTTGTTTTTTGATAGATTTAAGTGAAGATCGGGAAGCAGCTCTATATGGGACCTATGATTAAGAGTTATCCAATAGGGATCATTTTTGGACTACTGATTAATGGATGTAATATATACATATAAACCCAATTTGACTAAGATTTGAATGATAATTTGGATCTTATGGCAATATATGTTGATTTCATAGGGGTCATTTGTATGGGGGCTAGGTCTGAACATGCACCGATTCTCACCAATTTCAATACCGTTCATCCCATGGCCGACAAAAGATCAAATATCAAATGTCGTCAAAATATATTCATATTTGCGACCTGCAGTTTGATTACAAACTTTACATGGACACACAGACGGACGGACGGACGGACGGACATCGTTAAATCGAATCAGATAGTGATTCTGATTCGATCGGTATAATTAAAGATGGGTGTAGGTTAAATATTTTTGGTTGTTACAAACAGCAGCACAAAGTCATTATACCCAAGCCACATAGTGGTATGGGGTATAAATATATAAATATATAAATATAAATATAAATGCATACCCCTATAGAGATGATCGCCGAGCAGAAATCTTGGCTATCGGCATTAAGATTACCGATTTCCTTGCTACCTATTTCAAGGGTGATATGATTTCTTTGTTCGGTGGTGCTGGTGTCGCTTTAACCGTATTGATTAAGGAACTTATCCACAATGTCTCCAAGGACCATGGTAGATAGATAGATTCTTTCTTTATTGAATTATATAATATAACAATTTGGTATTGCAATATTTGTTTTAATATAAAGCTTTAATATGCAAATTTTATAATTGCGTATATTTATAATAATAAAGATATCCACGGCTTGGTTTTTTAACCGTCAGCCGGAAGTTTGTCTTTAAATTTGTTTAACTAATTTTTTTTTTTTTCAAAAATTAAATTCATCATTAAATTTTCGATAAGTTAATGCATTCTTTACAAAAAGATAAAGTTAATTCCAGTTTTCCTCTCTTCCCCAATTCAGAAGATCATAAATTTCATAATCTGGAAATCCCGAGCACCCTAAAAATCTTCTTCGTATACCTACAAGTACAGGGCACCTTCCCATAAAATGTAAAATTGTTTCTTCTTCATTCAAATTACACAAAGAACATAGAGTGGATTGGTTGGTGATATATTTATTCGAGTTTAGCATTAAAAGATATCCGCGAGTTTTCATTAGTTGGGATATTTGGTGTTGGTTATAATAGGTAAGGCCTTTTGAATGATCCAAAAACTTATAATTTCGTTGTTGACTTTTTAGTGCAGTTTCTCGGTAGTTTTGATAAGATATAGATTTCATATTATCAATTAACCTATTGCACGTGTTATTCCATATGGTTTTAGATTGATGCATATTATTTGATTCCAAATCGAAGTTATTCAAACGTTTAACGTAGTTTTTGTACCAGTAAATGTTTTTTGATATAATTTTTGATGAAAGTCTGTGGGGTAACCTATGGTTTCCATACTCGAAAAACGTCTTAGAAATATATCGAAGGTGTAGACTATAAGTATAGAGGTGTGCATCTTCTTGACCGGTTTCTAAAGCAAGTACATAGTTTGGGGTATTTTTCGGTATTTTTAACATGCGTTTGGTGAAAAACCTTTGCAATTTATCAACAATGTCAAACCAAGCCAGTCCCCATACCTGAGCACCATACGCTTATATAGATCTACAAACAGCTTGAAATAAGCTCCACTTTGCCTTGAGCGACACATCCCTTTTTGCAATAAAATTTTTCCAAGTGATATTTACACAAACTTTTGCAGCATCATTTTTTGTGATTATATGTATCGTGTAAGACATTGTCGGAGTTAGTATTATACCTAATAATTGTATTGAGCCACAATTTTAACCTGCTCTCCCTTACACGTCCACTTTTCTCTTGAGGAAACACGACCACCTTTCCTAAAAACCATTATCTCGGATTTTGTTAAGTTTACTTCCATTCACCACGTTTTACAATATATTTCCAAATTATTTATCATTTTTTGAAGGACGCTTATATTCTCGGCAAGAATGACAATATCAGCCGCAAACATTAAGGTTCTTATGTTCAGATCATCTATGAATAGACCGCCCTTCAGTTGCTCATGGAGATCATTTAAATACAATGAAAACAAAAAAGGCGACAACAAGCATCCCTGTTGAACACCAGAGTTTGTGCTAAAATACTCAGAAATTTCATCTCCAGTCCACCCGCAGAAATGGTATATTTATATACATGTTCTAAAAAGTTTACTATTTCTGTGAACAATCCCATTTGGCGTAGTTTATACATTAAAAGTTGTCTAGATACACGATCAAAGGCGGCTTTAAAGTCCACAAAGAATGCGTAAACTCTTTTTTGTTAATGGAACATTATGTTAACAATTGCCGTTAAATTATAGATTGTCGAATAGCCTTTGCGAAAGCCTGCCTGGAACTCATTTAAAGTTTTATGGTTTGTGGACCATTGTATTAACCTTTCATGTACAGCACCCATCATGATCTTTCCTATGCAATTCATGAAAGATATTCCCCTGTAATTGCCTGGCTCATTAGCATCTCCTTTTTTATGAATTCGGAAAACAATACTACATTCAAACACTTCAAAAGAACCACTTCCGTTTAACAAATTTGTAAAGACTTCCGCCAAAGCGCTCAAAAATTTATTATTTGCATTTATAAAAAATTCATAAGGTATTCTATGCTCACCAGGCGCTTTATTTTCTTTAACCTTTGCCAGTACCAACCTAATTTCTTGCAGTGTGAAAGCTTTATCAAAATCTGTATCTACGACTAAATTAGCTGCATACTCAATCTCCAGCGCTCTACTTTCCGGGTTTAACAACATCTTGAAGTATTCTTTAAAGTTTTCTGCACTTATATTACATCCAACACACCGTTCTTCAAGGACCATGGTGGTGACTCGGTGTTATTTCCCTGAAGGACAAAACTTCTAAGATAGCTCTCGTCTACTGAACGTCAAACGAACAAACGCCCGGGCGCTTGTGCCCATGTCGCTTTGACAGGTTTGACCCTTGCTGAATATTTCCATGATCAGAAAGGGCAAGATATATTGCACTTCATTGACACATTTTCCTTTTCTCCCAGGTTTGTAGATTTACTACACAGGCCTAGTAGTTTCATCACTCCCAAGACAATGGCCCCAAAAATGTTGTACAGTGTTATTAAAGACGCAGCCATTGCGCAAAGATTTGTTTTATACCCAAATGTCAGCTACCTCATTAACTTTATGTTTTTGATCATCAAAAACAATTCGATTTATTTCTTTACAATTAAATTGAGTAATTGCATGATTTTGACTATTGGATGTTTTGCAATTATTTCTTCAATTGGATGTTCCGGTTATTTTACGGCCTCGTTTATATTCAGAATAGCATTCTTTTATCTGTGGTTTAATCAAAATGTAAAAGTTTTTTGACAATTATTTTATCAAACTTTAAATTTAACTAATTTTCATAATGTTGAATTTTAATAATAAAATAATCTAACAAATAAAAACAAAGTTTTTATTAAAACACTTTCTTTCTTTTATGCATATGAGTTTTGAATCTCTCCGTGACTGTACGTGACTTTGCGTGACTATTTTAAAATTAATCTTCGGTCACAACAAGTCTATGGATAAAGTTTCAGATCGATCGGTTGAGGGGAAATGGGGTTTAAATCACTCCGTGACAGTGCGTGACAATGCGTGACTGTGCCTGACTATCTTAAAGTAAATCTTTTTTCACAACAAGTCTATCGACCAAGTTTCAGATCGATCGGATAATGGCAAATGTGTTTTAAGTCACTCCATGACTGTGCGTGACTATGCGTGACTCTGCTTGACTATGTCGAAGTTAATCTTTCTTTAGAACAAGTATATCGACCCAGTATCAGAATGATTGGATGAGGGGAAATCCGTTTTAAATCTCTCCGTGACTGTGAGTGACCATGCGTGACTGTGCGTGACTAAGTCAAAGTTAATCTTTTTTTCACCGCAAGTGTATGCACAAAGTTTCAGATCGATCGGATGAGGGGAAATGACATTTAGATCACTCCGTGACTGTGCGTGATACCCCAAAATCAATCGTAGTCACAGCAACACTATGGGCCAAGTTTCAAATCAATTGGATAAGGGGGAATGGGGTTGCCCCACGACAGACAGACAGACAGAGAGTATGAGTTAAAAGAAAGAGTTTAAAGAAATGTCTGTTTCATGAAATTTTAACTTAATTTTATTTTTGTACTATTGAAAGAAGTAAACATCTTAGTACTAGTCCCGTCTTCTCTATATATGAGGCCTCGAACTTTTCAAATTGAATCAATCGTTGAAAATTTAATAAAAAATCTATATAAAGGGTGATTTTTTAAGAGCATTAGGAAAGTTTTCCAAAAAAAAAAACACATAAAATTCAGAAAAATGCATGAAAGCTTTATTATAAGGTTCGATTAAATAAAAAGAGCCCTATTTCAACAGCTATTTTTAACCTAATTTATTTTCTAAAAATTTCGACCGCTTCTTGCGTTATATATTTTTATTTTTTTGTTTTTTAATTCAGCCCACTATAATGGGATGATGGTCAGTCAAGTTAACGTGTTTTAAGTTGAAAAGCAAAAAAATAAGTTAATGTACGATACTTTATTTGTGTGTGGATTTTTTCATTTTGAAAAATAAGAAATCATAAGCACCGGAGCATGAAAGCGAAATTTATTTTATGAAAATATAAATGTATTTATTTAACTTTACTTAAAGTTTTAAGAACTCTGGTGGTTTTTATGGCCAATTTATATTCATTATTTATTTCTTGAAAATTCATTCGTAGAATTGTTCAATGGTTTTACACTCCAGAAGCTATAACTGTTAGTGTTTTACTATAAAAGCGTTTGAATATTTAAAACTGTAGTAAAACTCGTTGTTTAGTATAGAGGCAATCTCTCTTTAGCTAGACATAAAAATATTAATCAATTAGAATACAATAAGCGAAGAAAGGCTTTGGTTAAAAAAAGTGCCTTCGGGAACTTTAAAAACTATTTCTGACCTATAGTACGATAAATGTACTCGAATCAGGGATGGAAAAATAGTTTTTTTAAATGGTACTGAAACCTGACTAAAAGAGTACTTTTTTCACTAAAATAGTATTTTTCGTATTTTTATTTATTTAATAAGAATTCAACAAAGCAAAAAAGATCATACATATGAAATAAAAATATAAGGTACAAAAAAATTATTGTCTAAAAGTAACATAAAATTGTTGATATCCAGCGTTTTAAAATTTAAGGAATATTGTTAATATTTTAAGAGGTTGCTTGAAATTTTGTAATTGTGGCAGCAACTGTCGCTAGATTTTAACAAATCCTTTGTTTGGATTAAATTTGAAACTGTCTGTACGTGAAGACGGTTTCTTTCTTTGGTTTTAGTGGAATTTTGCATTGAAAATATACGCTCAATATTCGCTGAAGAATGGGGTATTGATAAAACTGCAAAAGCTATACGGGAAATGTCAGGAAACATCAGTTCATTCATTTCATTTTTAATACTGCTAACATTTTTCCAAAAAATGCAAAGATTTTCATTTTTTAAGTGTTTTAGATCTGGTGTATCGGCTAGAGCTCTGAATTGCGAATTTATGTTTTCAAAATTACGTTGTTCTCTTGGAAATAATTTGATTAGAAGCGGAACAATACTGTTAGCTGTTCCGGATATAACCTTTTCTGGAGTAAAATTATTAAACATCATTAATAGTTTGTTATTAAAATCAAATTTTTTTCTAAAACATTCACAAAATGTTATGTAAAACTTCTTAACAGTCTTTTTAAACTCGCAAACAATATATTTATCCACATTTTTTGTTTCAAAAAATATTTCCACATCAGTTCCACAAAAAATGTCTTTTAATTCAAGATTTTTTTCGTTCAAATTGATACAAAACACTTCAGTTTCTTCTAAAACCTCTTTTTAAGAAAGTTTCGGGCTAACTGCATAAATAAAAATTTCATTCTGGGCAGTAAAATATGTATTCTGGCTTCTTGAGATTGCATTTCCAGATTGATATTGTTGACAATCTTTAAAATATATGCCAAAAATAAAAAATACATTTTCATTTTAGGATTCAATAATTCAGTGGCAATAAATTCGACTTTTTCGGCAGTTTCAAAAGCACTGAGAGTAAAATAATATTTAAGTGGCTCCCACTGTTCCAATATACGATCTACAACTACCATTCTAGACAGCCAACGTGTTGAAGCATATCTTAAAATTACATGAATTTCTGCACCGAAATACTTTTGGAATTCGACCAATTCTTCTTTACGTTTTGGGCTATTGCAAAAATAAAAATTTATTGCTCTCATAAATTTGTCTACATATGCAGGTAAGCAAGCAAACGCAGTAAATGATACCATGTTTAGGATGTGGCAAATGCAACCATTAACAAATAAATTCGGGATTATCAATTTTAATTTTGCTTGCACTCCATTGATCGCTCCCATCATCACTGGGCAATTATCAGATGTAAAACCTACCATATTTGTTAGTGGTATATTGTTTTCTTTTAAAACATTAACCATTTTATCAGCGATTCCTTCCGCAGTTGAATCAGTTAGAGGTTCCAGGGATAGAAAACGATCCCTGCATATTCCATCAAAAATTCTAACAATTATTCCCAAATTTTTTGATACTGAGCAGTCAGTGCTTTCATCTATAGCAGTCGAGTAGTAGTTTTCGTTACAAAATTGGGTAATTGTTTTAGTATTTTCTGGGCCAGTAACAGATGTAATAATTTTTTGGCCTTTATGACGATTTATTAAAAATTTCTTTACTATTTGAGAATCTGGAACACTAATTTTTATTACGTCATTTAAGTGATCTAAAATTGAAAATGGTAGATTGTGCTCCGCCACAAACAAACACAACTTTACCTCCAATTTTTTTGCCATTTCAGTGGTAGGACATACCTTCATTTCCAAAAACGTATTTATTTTGGGTGTGCTTTTAGCAATTTGAGCTTTTCTCACATGACACTCACGAACAGCATGACGCTCTATGTGGGTCAATCCTCCAACAATACCAACATTACATATAACACATTTTTTCCCATTGGTCTTATCCTGGACAAGCCATGGAAATCTTTCTTTCCACTCATCGCGAAAGCCCGGCGCATATCGTTTAGTTTTTCTAAAAAACATATAATCAGTAAATATAATGCATATAAATTCTTTATTTCCTACCCATTCTCTTTGTCATTCATTATACTTATTTTTATTATAAGTGGTATGAAATCTGGTTTTCACCGCGTATTGATAGAGAAGCGCTTTTTAGAATAATATCAACAGCTTATCGAATAATTTTAGTGGTGTGCAAAACATTATAATTTCAATTACTTTGCATTATCACTTACAACAGTGTTGCCAATGATTTAAACATTTCTCACAATAAACCTACTAAAATAAATTAAAATAACGTATAAAGAAAAGGTACTAAATCACTTGCGGCGGTATTGCGGTATTTTTGCAAGTGAAAAAGTACTGAAAAAAATACTAAAGTATTAACTTTTCCATCACTGACTCGAATATTGATTTAATACTTTCTCTCTCTGCTACAACACTCTCATCACAAGATGTGCTCTGAGCAGTAGCAGTTAACTTTAAAACTAACTAAGAATGCCAAAACAAACTTCAGCTGTATCGAATCTTTGATACCCTACACTTGTATCTAAAACGGTTGCCTTTAAATTCTAATACCACTTGAATTTATAGTTAGTTGTCTTTTTATTTGACCAGCATTTATTATAATTTAATCTTATTTGTTGTTTTTTTATATAAAAATAATAAAATAATTTTTTGTTATTAAAGTAACAAAACTATTTCGATACCTTCATAAGAGACCAAAGAGAAATATTTTTTTACACAGCTGGCGCGCTGTGACTGGAATTTTGATTTCACTGGCCAAAAGTCCAATTTTTTTTTGTTACCGATTTTTAAAATTATATATCCAAATTATTGCTAATTGTGGGCGTGGTATGCTGTCAAACTCAGCAAGTTATTGTCGATAATGATGTGCGTTTTTCTGTACAAATTTGATAGAATTGTAGTCTTTAGTAATTGTAGGTGGTCACAACCCTACTGTTTAATATTAGGGGTGCTCTGAAATATTTATTAAACCACTACAGGGTGATTTTTTAACAGCTATAGGATAGTTAAAAAAAAAACACATAAAATTCAGAAAAATGCATGAAATCTTTATTTGAATCGATAGTACGGTCCATATAATTTAATGTTTGAAGATTATTTCATGCAAATGTTGCCCGCGACTGCGCCTCAAATGGTCCATCCGCTTAGTCCAATTTTGGCATACTCTTTCCAACATTTCGGCCGGTATCTCACGAATAAATGCTTCAATGTTGTCTTCCAATGCGTCAATTGAAGCGGAATTGTCTGTATAGACATGAGCTTTAACATAGCCCCACAAAAAATAGTCTAAAGGCGTTAAATCTCACGATCTAGGCGGCCAATTGACCGGTCCCGAACGTGAAATAAAAAGTTCACCGAACTCGCCTCTCAATAAGTTACGATTCGCACCATCTTTGAAGAAGTACGGTCCAATGATGCCACCAGCCCATAAACCGCTCCAAACTGGATGCATTGGTAGCTCTTCCAATGCTTCTGGCTGATATTCACTCCAAATTTAGTCACAATAGCCCGAATAGCCGCTTCAGTGGGTCGATTAAACTGACCATAAAATGGAAGAAGCGCGCGATGAACTTTCTTAACAGAGCACACATTTTGATAATAAAATTCAATAACTTGCAAGCGTTGTTCGTTTGTAAGACGACTCATGATTAAATTATAGACCAAACTGAAGATGTTTGGCAATGAAACAAAACACGAAACGTGCGTCAGCTGTTTAAACCAGTATTGCCAAAAGGATAATAGCTAAAAAATCACCCTTTATATTTGTGTCAAATTTAAATTTTAGTGGAATAGAACTTATAGGGAACAAAAGGGAACAAGAAATGTATGCAACACAGAGAAAGGCGAAAGTGTCCTCTTTAACGCTATGTATACTATTGCACCCGTGACGATCCGCGGGTGGAACACTTTTTTCATTTTAATGATATTACTCAAAGGAATTTCAAATTACGGTAATTTAAACAGCCAAATAAGTTTACAATGGTGTGTTTGTGCTTTATGTATTTTATAGCTTATAATAGTCATTATTTGTTCTACTACCAGTAATGATATCTGCTTACAAAACACACCACCCTGTTGATATAGTTGTAAGTAAGAATGTCAATACACAGAGGATGTAATTCATTTGTAACCCGGTTTTTTTTTTTTGTTATCATACCTTTTTATACATTTTTATTTTACCTAACAATTGGTCATATTTTGGATTTTTTTGGCATTAAGTCCAAAAAAAAAGTTCTCCAATTTAACTTTTTTTAATATTTGGGGAAAAAGACAAAACTCAAACTAAGCCGAGAAACAAAAAAAAAATTGATCTAGCTGCTTTTATAGTGAACTTATAGCCTTTCGAAGTTGTCATTTGCATAAAGCATAAAGCGTTTTTGTATTTGTTGCAGACAAAAATTGCCTAAGTTTGAGTTACTGTAACTTTTTTGTTTTTCACTAAAAATATATATATATGTATATTTTTTTTTTTTTGATAAAGTTCAATGCTTCTACTTTCATGGTGTATATGGGGAAACATATATTTTTTTCTTCTATTAAGAAAATAATGGGTTTTTAGAGAAGCTTATATTGGATCACCTAGGCACACCAACTCCTTACCTATACGAGGAGGAGTAATGTTTCCCCCTTCTAAATTACCATAGCCTATTCCCTTTTTTTCCTTTCTTCCCGTAAAGGGGATTTTTTGAGACTGCTAATTTTTTTCCAATATTTTTTCGAGTATTTTTTTTTAAACAGACCGCTACAGACCGGTTTTTAAAATTCAATTCAATTCAATTTTTATTGTTTCATAATAATATACAAAGTTATAACAATTTTTAGTTCATACAATTCAATACAATTTAAGGTTTTTCCTTTTTCAGCTTAGATATTACAATGTGTTTCTTAGAATAGTATTTATAATTTGATATAACAAATGGAGGCAAAAACTTTCAAAAACTTATATGAATTTATTTTTGGTATATGATAAAACTTAAACTAATACTTAATATACTATGATGATGCCAGCTCAACAATATGATCATAGTCAGAGTAAGAACATTTGGCATTAAAATTTCAGTTTGTCTATTTTGACAACCACTAGGTCGACATTTGCGATCTGGTGGAGTCGTGCCGTAGAGTACAATCTTGGAAGTTTATATATTAGCTTTAGAAGTTTGTTCTGAAGTACCTGGAGCCTTTTCAAATGACAATTTGCACTTTTTGACCAAACAGGAGCGGCATAAAATATCACAGCGTGAAATATTAATTTAAATATTAACATTTTATTTTCAATATTTAATGACGATGATCTACTAATAAATGGATATAAGGTTGTAATAAGGACATTACATTTATTTACAATATATGAGATATGATCCTTATATGTTAGTTTAGTATCTAGAGTTACACCTAAATATTTAACATTATTTTCCCATTTTATTTCCGAATTGCTAACATTGATGTTAACCTGAGGAAGAAAACATTCTTCTCTTTTCCTTGAGAAATAGATCGCCTGACTTTTTTCGCAGTTTATTTCTATTTTCCACTTGGTGAAATATTCAAATAATTTTCTAAGTGCTAGTTGTAAGTTGGATATGATGTCGGAAGATAATTTAGCCGAACATAATATTGCTGTGTCGTCAGCATATATGGACATAACACAGTTTTCTATAATCGGAATATCCGCCGTTTATATGTTATACAGGACTGGTGATAAGCAAGATCCCTGAGGGCAGCCAACGTTTATGTTGAACAAACTCGAGTGGACAGATCCGATGTACACCCTAAAAGACCTGCCCCTTAGGAAACTTTGGACAATTTTTATAATATTTGAAGGGAAGTTTAACTGTATTAGCTTAAAAATCATACCTTCATGCCATATGGAGTCGAATGCTGTCTTAATGTCCAATAAAACCATACCGGTGGAATCTTGTTTCTCAAAATTTGAATTAACAATATTTCTTATTCTGACTAAAGGATGTATAGTGTTGTGTTCCCTACGGAATCCAAACTGCTGAGGTGGCAAAATGTTGTTTTCGTCGAAGAAGTCTGTAATTTTTTCCTTTATTACCTTCTCTAGCACCTTGCTAATGGAAGATAATAAACTAATAGGACGATATGAGGATGGGGAATCAAAAGGTTTATTAGGTTTCTTAAGGGCAATGACCTTTGCCTCTTTGAACTGTTCGTCAAAATAAACCAACTTAAGACAGCTGTTAATGAATATAGTAAAATTTTTAAAATTGTTCATCAAAAGCTCATGTAAAAACGACCAGAACGGGCAACATCTTCAGAAGGTACTCGATGTCGTTAATTTTCATGCTTTTCGAAAGTTTCATGAGTAGTTTCCAAAGACGACTACGTTTGATGTATGTAAAATGTAGTTTATATCATGCTTTTAACGAAAAGTGGAAACGTCAAAGGTAGCAAAACAAAACAATATATTTAAAGCTTGATTACCGTTATTGACATAGAATTTTGATTTGAGCAAGCGACGCACAGTGGTCGATTTGATATATTTAGGCGGCCAAAAGTCTAAATCTTAAATACGTAGTAGGCACAAAATATTGACGTCTACGTATAGTAATCACTTCCGCGAATTACCCCCCACCCTTTTTTTCAACAACCATACGTCACCGCTTCCGTGCAGTTAGACGAAATTTGATCGTTGACTTGATACGTATTTCTATTTGGGTGCCCAAATTATATCAAATTTCGAAATACGCATGTATGTTTATTTTAAGTTGTGTAGTGAAGTGAAAGTGAAAGTGATTCCCATAGCTCAAGTAAGCTTCTATTAAATAAATAATAGATTTAACTTTTATTTTTAACTTTCGTTATATTTTTCGGTAGTTCAACATACCCTCTTTTTCACATAAAAAATGTAATTTTTTTAATTTCAAAAGCAATTTTGTTATGGATCAGGATTCGTCCGGATCATATTTTTTTGTTTATTGAATACGTTACACATTCAGCTATTCAATAAAAAAAAACAAGAGCCGCAGAGTCCCGCTTATTCCTTAAAGACAGCAGTTCAAAGTATTTTGTTAAAAAAATTTAAAAAACCATTTTTTTAATTTTATGTTTTTCTTTTTTTTTTAGTTATGGAGATACCTAGTTCGTCGTGGGTGAAAATAGTGACCCGTAAATGTATGTTTGAGCAAATGCAACTACAAAATTTGCCAAGTATGGATGAGAAATTGGAGTTTTTTGAAAACCACTTGCTAATGTCTTGCGGAGACACTGTGGAAAGAAAAAAGAGCCTTAAGCATAAATTTTCCTACATCAAACACGAATTTAAACAGAGATGGCTAAAAGCTCATAAAGTTGAAGAAGTTTTTATGAAAAACAACCAGAAGTGGCTGGAAGGCACTTTTGAAATACCAGTGCATTCGCTTAATCAACCAGGTCGTCCGAGCAAATCATTTTCGGATTCGAGTGATCGAAGCAAGAGAAGAAAAACTGGGGAAATTCGATCAAATGTTGATGATGAAATGATTATACACGCCGCACAAGTCATATTGCAAACGAAGGGAAAAAGAAATGCCTCAAAAGTGCTCAAAGATATACGAAATTCACCAACAAAGGCTAGTAAATATAGAAAAGCCTATTCCAACACCAATGAAACAATTACTCCTTTGACCCCGTTCCAAGCACTCAAAATGTTCGTAGAAGCTGATCTAACAAGACGACAATATGAAATAATAAGGGCAACTAACCCAAAGCATTACCCTCGTTACGACCTTTTGTTGAAAGCAAAACAAGAATGCTACCCACCAAAGACGGCATTAAAAGTAACGGCTACCTGCGCAGAAATTAATTTACAATGCCTAATGTATCATACTATTCAACGATTATCAATCTACCTGGAAGAAGTGTTATCAACCCTTAACGAAATTGAAAGAAAGTCATTAACGATCATTTATAAATGGGGGTGTGACGGGTCACAACAAGCACGGTACAAACAAAAATTTTCGGAAGACGCCAAATCCGATGCTAATATATTTTTGAGTTCTTTTGTCCCACTTCAAATTATTTGTGGTAAAGAAAACAATAAAGTGTTGCGGCAAAATCCAACACCATCATCACCACGATTTTGCCGCCCCATCAGATTTCGGTATGTGAAAGAAACTACAGATGTAACAAAAGAGGAAATAAGTTATGTGCAAAATGAAATTAACAACCTCACTCCTACAAAAGTAAATATTGATGGAAAAGAATTTGCTTATAATCACATTTTAAAAATGACCATGATGGATGGCAAAGTTTTCAATGCTGTAACCAAAACGACCTCAACTAGCCGATGCTATATATGTGGTGCCACTTCCAAAGATTTCAATAATTTAAGCAAAAAGAACGAGATAAGTCCCGATGCTCTTGAGTTTGGCATTTCGGTATTGCAGGCAAAAATACGTATTTTTGAAAGCATTCTGCATTTGGCATATAAATTGCCCGTGAAGAAATATGGAAAGAAAAGGACCGAGGAAGAGAAAGCATTAGAAGAAGAAAGGAAAAAAGAAGTCCAAGAAAGATTCCGCTTAGAAACTGGGCTGTTGGTGGACATGCCTAAAGCCAATTTTGGTAATACCAATGATGGCAATACGAGTAGGAGATTTTTTGAAAACACAGAATTAGCGGCGGACATAACAGGCATTAACCACGAATTAATACAAAGATTTAAAATCTTATTAGAGGCGATTTCAAGCGGACACTAAATAAATACAACAAAATTCGAAGAATATGCCTTCAACATCCCATGACTCCAACAATGCATAAATTACTATTACATGGGGCGAGCATCATAGATAATGCACTGTTGCACAGAATTTTTCAAGAAAATTTTCAAGGGAAGAATGCAACCGTGATATTTATCAAAGATTGCTTCTTACTTCAGATCCACTTGTAAGTTGTGAAAGATCTTAAAGAAAACTTCATAAAACATTTTTTCCAGTGAAGTTATAGAACTATTAGAACCTGCCGAGCCCCACAGACAATCAAGTATTGAGCACGAAGAAGTCGAGATAAAAACATCTTTTAATAAGACAATTTAATGCATTTTTATGATTTATGAGAATAAAATGTGTTTTTATTATAAAATTAATGATTTTCTTATTTATTTTTTAAAATAAATAGATAGT
Source organism: Cordilura impudica (assembly GCA_963682025.1). NCBI lineage: Eukaryota > Metazoa > Arthropoda > Insecta > Diptera > Scathophagidae > Cordilura > Cordilura impudica. Next base: position 123,605,306 of record OY821517.1, read on the forward strand.
TTTTTAAAATACAGTCTTTCGAAGCCATTAACGTCCAAAAATATTTTAGGCCGCCTAAATATTTCAAATCGACCACTGTGCGACGTTTTTCTGTTTTGAAAATTCTATAATTTGTTTTGAAACTGGCAACATGATACGGGAAAAATATCCTTGGTTACCTATGACGCCCACAGTGCAGAAAGTGCTTGTGCATACAAAGCAAATGATGGAAATTCCAGAGCTTCCCTTAAGAGTTTTAAGTGAGTAGGCTTCTGAGTCGCGCCATAGACTGTACAAATCAGACAGACTGAATAACGCAAGGAAATTCCAGAGCTTCCCTTAAGAGTTTTAAGTGAGTAGGCTTCTGAGTCGCGCCATAGACTGTACAAATCAGACAGACTGAATAACGCAAGGAAAGATAATCGTCAACAAAACTTTGCAGATGTTTTCCATCGCGCATTAGATTCTTCTGATCCATTAATATCAAGTATCTATTTAAGATCCATTTTGGGTCCGCCATTTTGTTTCTCACTTCAAATTTGAAATCAGCGACCCAAAAAACCCCCTTAATCTCATTCCTAAAGAAATTCATGCAGTTACAAAAAATGTCCCCCACATTGGGTCCGCCATTTTGGTTTTTAAAAATCTGACTTCAAATTTGAAATCAGCGATCCCAAAAACCCCCTAAGTCTCAATCCTAAAGAAATTCAAGCAGTTTTAAAAAATTTTCCTCCATTTTGGGTCCGCCATTTTGTTTTTAAAAAATCTGACTTCAAATTCGAAATCAGCGACCCCAAAAACCATTGGGATGTAAGTTTTATGCACATTGGATGCTTCCTTCATATTAATACCAAGTTTTCCACAATTATGACCAATGTGCAATGCACTAATGCAAGTAGTATAGAAAACACAGACAGGTAATTCATTTGTATAGTGGGTTTTTTATATATTATTTTAGGGAGTAATTCACTAATGGCATTTTCTTACCTTTTTATTTTACTTAGAACCATAGTATGATGGCTTATGAAAAGGCTTATAAGAGAGTGACATTTGAATAAAAACACTAGCGATAGATTTAAGAGATGCTGGCGATGAAATTGGATGTATAAATATAAAAGAATCTTTCCTACATCAATTACGATCACAGAAACAATTGACAAAAGTGGATATCATTGAAAAAGTTGTTAAAGCTAGTCCAGTGAGAACAAAACGGATTCTTAAAAGTATACCAACTCCGAGCGATGCAAAACATTATTTCTGGATTTGAAATTAACAATACAGCAATATATTCAGCTCAGAATGTATGCGATTGAAACAGACTCAAATATGTATCCAGCATATCATCATATAACCTCTGCTAAAATGGACTGTTTGCCATCAAAGGACACTATCACAATCACACCAATTTCGGCAGTGGTACAACTACAATATCTACTTGATCGCACAGCCGAACGCTTGCTACAATCAATAAATAGAAATGAGTTAAAGAAATATAGAAACACAAAGTTAATTCTTTTTTGTAAATTGGTATGTGATTGTTCTTCGGGACAAAAACAATACAAACAAGAAGTATGTGAAAATATTTCGGACTCAGATATGTTCATGGTATCATTTGTACCATTGCGATTGAAAAACATTTTTGAAGATTCAGAGCCTGAACGCAAACAAAAGGAATGTGGAAAAATGAGACACCACCTTCTACGAAATACAGCAGGCAATAAAATTTCAATTCAAAAAAGAAACTCATGATGCCATTAACAAAGAAGTTACTTCTATCAAGGCCCAAATTGCAACACTACATCCATTAAAATTACAGTTAGATCGGCAGAAAATTGAAGTAAGCTACCAATTAATGATGACAATGATAGATGGAAAAGTAGGCCAGTCTTCCGCCAACACGAAGGCTGCATCCAACTGCATCATATGCCAAGCAACATCAAGCCAATTAAATCAAGTCCCATCAAAATCACCAGATAATACTTATGCAAATGAATTTAGATTATCACCACTACATGCCAGAATACGACTTATGGAACACATACTAAAAATCAGTTATGACTTGGATTTCGGGTCTTCAGGATCAATAAGAAACAACGAAACCAACAAAGAGTTAAGGAGTACAAAAAAAAAACAAACATGTTCAAGATGAATATCGCAAATTTGGATTGATTATAGATCAGCCAAAACAAGGGTCAGGCAATACAAGTGATGGCAATACCACAAGAAGTTTCTTTTCAGATCCAGAAACAGCATCTGAAATAAACAGAATGGATTTAAACCTTATTTGCAGATGTAAAATAATCCTAGAAGTACTTGCGTGCAATGAAGAAATTGACTCCAAAAAATTTGGAGATTTTGCTAAGGAAACTGCAAAAATATATAAATGGTCCGCCATCTAACGTTTTTTTTTTCAACTAGTGCTTATTTCGTGAATGGTAACACTTAGCTCATGTCTGATTTGACAGATAATTAGTTTTATCCTTCCGCTCAGCGAATATGGTTGTGTATACGCTTGAACAACGCTGGGAAATATTGCGACATTACTTTGAAAATCATGGTAATGTTGCAGAATGTGTGCGAAAATTGCGTACGGATTTTGGAAGAAGAGAAGCACCGTCAGCTCCGTACGTTCGTTACCTTGTGAAAAACGTGAAAGAAACTGGCATCCTCATCGATAAACCAAAGCGTGAAAAGCCAAAAAGTGCGTACACCCGAGAATATCAACATCAATTTACCGTCATTCTCAAGAATTGAACATTTTGGAGGCATCATTGAGACGAATTTTGCATAAAGACCTTGGTATGACGCCATACAAAGTCCAATTGGTTCAGGAGTTGAAGCCAACTGACCATCCAATGCGTTTTCGCTTCGCTAAGTGGGCCTGCGATCGACTTACAGAAGATGCCGATTTTGCAAAAAAAAAATCATCTTTTCAGATGAAGCTCATTTTGATCTTGGCGGGTATGTAAACAAGCAAGATTGTCACATTTGGGGCACAGAAAACCCGCACGCATACATTGAAAAGCCTATACACCCAAAACGAGTTACTGTTTGGTGCGGATTTTGGTCCAGAGGCATAATTGGGCCATTTTTCTTCGAAAATGAGCAAGCAGTGGCCGTTACAGTCAATGGTGATCGTTATCGGGCCATGTTGAACGAATTTTTGTTCACAAAAATTGAAGAGGAGGATATTGGTAACATTTGATTTCAACAAGACGGCGCTACGTGCCACACAGCCGAAGCTACACTCGATGTTTTGCGCCCTGTTTTTGAAGATCGTATTATCAGCCGCAGAGCTGATGTCGATTGGCCACCTCGGAGCTGCGATTTGACACCGTTGGACTATTATTTGTGGGGTGCCCTCAAAGATGAGTGTTACGCCAACAAGCCAGAGACAATTGACGCTTTAAAGGACAATATTCGTGAAGCCATTGGTGAAATACAGCTCCACACAATCGATAATGTGCTTAAAAATTGGACCGATCGTGTAGGCTACTGCATGGCCAGCCGATGCAGCCATTTGAATGAAATTATTTTTCATTATTAACCGGAAGGATTGTACTTTCAAATAAAAAAAGAAATTTGAGATAATATTCAGTAGTTTTATTTTTATAAGCATTTTCAAAAAAAAAAGTTATTTGGCGTGCCCTTTACAACCAAGTGCCCGTGGAGAAATATGTCTGCAACAGTTCGCAAAATTCTGTATCATGCAGAAGATGCCATTAAATATCATTCGGTGCCACTTGGAGATATATCAGAGGAGGGAGGGTCGGGACAAATGGAATAAGGATTACAGATTTTATAGAAAGCTCAATACTAGAAAAATTTTACGAAATTTCACAAACGAAGATCGATTCAATATATTAACAGCAACGTCAGATCCGTTCATCTCCAGAATTCGAAATCAATGGAAAGTGGAACATCAATCAATCAATATTTGAATCAAATGAATAATAGTGATAATTACACGAATAATATTTACTAACAGATTCCAGCCCTCGAAATTCGAGTGCAAATTCTAGAAAATTTTATTTTTCATAAATAAAGACCCTAAAGGTATGCTAATCAATTATAGCCAATTCACAAATCAACACAAAAAAACAAACTCATTTTTATTACAAATACATTAACAAATTTAATAAACACACACATAGCATTGTAAAATTTTATGTATGTGTTAGTGGCAACTTTAAATGCAATTTACTCAAAACAAAGGAAAACATTTAAAAATCTGCAAAACGGCTAAAATGGAATGCCTTTCAAATAGTATAAGTTTGATCAAAATCGGGACAAAACGGTAGAACAAAACATCGGCCACAAGAAATCGGCTAGCCTATTAATGTTATAGATAAGTACGAAAAACATAGTATTAGTAAAAACAATAATAAACAGAACCTCCCATTGTTACGAATGTTACACAAGTATGAAATGTTTTAATAAATAAGAAAAATTCAAAAAATAAAAACCCTTATTTTCATATCAAGATCAGAGTCATTGCGCTAATGTTCAGCAGACTTATTTTGCAAAAATTAACAAATTTGACAGCAAAAATTATAAATTATTGTGTAGTAATAGCAAGACTATTAGATAATATTACTAACAGAATTTAGGCCAATTAAAAACAATTTTCAGCCACTGTGCGGCGTTAGAATACCCAAAGACATAGTAAGGGTTTATACCTTGCAATGTTTAGAGACCTTCAGAATTATGCGATATTTCAAAAAAAAGTTTCAAATTAGTCTCGAAAAAAATTCTTTTTTACGTTGCATCAATAAAAAATATTATGTTCTATCTGAATTAGCTTGTAATATGTTAATTTTAATTAAAGAGATAGATTGAATACAAAAAAATACAATAAGAATAGGAAAGAAGTTACTAATAGTTTTGGAAAAGTAAAAAGTTTTGTGAAAAAAAAAGTTCAGGAAAGGGAAATATTTATGTACCAAGACCCGGTTCACAGAATGATTTTTCTTTCTCAAACTGTTTTTAATTCCCTTTTAAACTTTCATCCGTGTCTATACACTGAAATTTTTGTAATCAAATTCAAGATTTTTTCATGTTTACTTTGACATTATTTTTCTTGCTTGACATTTCCGGAAGAAAAACTTTTTAATTATTTTTTAATTTTTATTTTTAATTTTTGTTTAATTCAAATCAACTGATATTTATTTGAATTTCTTATATTTTTTAACACAAATTTTTGCTGTCACAAGCACGAACGAAAATAAAAATGAAAGAAAATAACGTAACTTCACTTTGACAATTACGAATTAAGAACCACAAGAGAATTTGCGAGTATAGTAAAACATGTACCTCATGCCATTCTTCTCTCCCATCTGACCTATAAACTTGGTTTTTCAGAACCGGGACTAACATCGAAAAAAACGATTATTTTTAAAAAGTAGATATTTTAAAAGCTATCCAAAAAGTTTGGATATCACTTTTTGTGTAAGCCAACATTATGTTTAAAGCCATTTTCTTAAATAAAAATTAAAAATCCATTAATAAAATCTAATTCACAGGTTATTCGGCAAATAATTGAACGTGTCACTAACAATAACATGAGAGTAAAACATTATGAATATATATTGCCTTAACGCAAGGGTTGCCAGACCTAGTGCGAAATTTGTTTCAAGTCCACAGGAAATATTTTTTTTATTAACTTGTCTTAAGCTTTGTTAGATTTGTGCTAATTCTACATGAAATATATGACAATATGACAAATATTTAAATCTATAATATCAATAGGCTAGGATATTTTTTGTTACTGATGTTTTGTTCTACCGTTTTAACCCGATTTTGACCAATCGTATATTATTTGAAAGGTAAAGCTGTTCACTTGATTTACAGATTTTTAAATTTTTTTCATTTATTTTGAGTAAATTGCATTTAAAGTTGCTGCTAACACATACATAATATTATACGTATGCTACGTGTGTTTCATTAAATTTGTTAATGTGTTTGTTAATGAGTTTGTTATCTTCATACACAAAAATAATAAACCAAAAAAGTGTTGGTTTGTGAATTGGCTAAGTTGAAAAATAAAGTTGCCTAGAAATTGCACTCGAATTTTGAGCGCTGGAATCTGCTAGTATAAATAAAATGTTTAAAGTTAATAATCTGAGAGTTTTTCTACAAAACAAATATCTTTAATTGATCAAAACATGATAAATTATATACAAAACGTGTAGAATTAAGAAAATTTTGAATGTAAAATGGACAATTTTTTATAAGTAGAAAAGTAGAGTTTTTAAAGAAAAAGTGCTTTCATCTGAAGAGTTGATTATTATTTTTATTGAAATCTATAAATAGTTATTATATAAATAACGTTAAACTAGTGTGGCAACACCAGCCTAATCTAATATGACACGTGGAGTATAACGATACAGAGAATGCTACAAGGACGATGCCCATAATTACAACAACAATTACAGCTATGACACACAAATTGCAAAATTTGGAATAATAACGAGCATAAGAACAAGAACATAGAAAAAAAATCATATTTTTGCAAGTTTTTTTAAATTTTCCATGATATCTCGGAACTAATTGAACAGATTTTGATGATTTTACACAACAATCTGCTCAACATATGAATGACTCATCTGCACTAAAAATGCCCAACCCAATTGACCTATTAAGGGCGTGCTCGTGATTTCCTCAGATGGATAGACGGACATCGTTATTTCAACACTGCTTGCTATAGTGTACAAGAATATAATTTTTGTTGGGTCCAAATTTCTTTTTCATTCTTACAATTAGAACTACAAGCTTATATGTATGTACTCTCTGCATACTGGTATGTAGTGTATGACACAAAATTTCACTCAATATATGTTAGTTTTTGTTCAAAATATTAAAAAGGGTTTGATATTGGTAATGACAAAATTTGGTTCAGAGTTCTAAATTCATGTGAGAAACTGTAAAAGAACTTTTAAATACAAATGTATTCTTTGGTGCTTATAACATTAGTGTCACTAATAATGATATGACGTTGAAATTAAAAATAAATAAATAATATTGCACTTTTTCATTATTTTTTTTTAAAGAAAATTTAGCTTGAATTTGTGGTTTCATATGAATTTATTGGTTTCTATTATTTTTAATTTAACTAAATATTTTTTAATATCGGTTAAACAGTTTTATGAATAAAATAATGTAGGAATATTTTAAAGATAATAACAAAAAATTTAAAAAAAAAACAATAAACATAAAAGTATTATACAGGATGGGCCATTTATTTATTTATTCATTTATTGTGCTTTCCTGTACAACAAGAAAATTAGTCTTATAATAACAGTACATAATTAATTAATTATAAGAGTACAATGTGCCCTTACATATATTAATTATTTATAAAATGAAATAACAGGGTGGGCCATTTTCAATAAACAATATTCATTGTAAATAAAACAAAAAGTTTTCACAAAATTATCTTTAATTTTCTTTATTATGACAGAAAAATCTAAAATCTAATTATATGTGAAACAAAATATCGGCCAAATGCTCGCCACGGCTGCGGTGGCATACCTCCCTCCGATGGTCCATATTTTCGATGACGCTGAAGCATAATTGAGGTTTAATATCACATCAGCGATTTATCCCATTCGATAGCTTTTGTTCTTGGCTTAATGAAGTGCATGTTTTCTTTTAAATAATCCCCAAAGAAAGAAGTTATACGGTGTCACGTCACATGATCTTGGCGGCCAATCAACATCGCCACGAATTTTCATTGTTTCGTTACCTATGTGGTAAGTGGCAGCGTCCTGTTGGAACCACATATCGTCCATATCCATATCCTCAAATTCTGGCCATAAAAAAATCCGTTATCATCCGTTACCATGGTTGAATTTGTCGAAGACTGAAACAAAGAAATGTCCAATAAAGTTGGGCAAAAACTTGACGTAAGATGCGATTTCGGAATGGTTCACCCTTTAGAATATATATATATCTATATATATAAAATTCATTTTCTGTTTGTTTGTTTGTTTGTTTGTTTGTTTGTTTGACCGCTATACAAATTTTTATTTTCCAACGGATTTTCCTGAAATTTTGTACACACGATCTCTATACCCCAGGAAAGGTCGCCATATACTTTTTACCGGCCACGCCTACTTTTACGCCCACTTTTTATGTAAAATTCATTTTCTGTTTTATTCATATTTGTTCACTATACAAATTTTTATTTGTTAACAGATTTCTCTGAAAGTCGGTACACACGATCCCTGTACTCCAGCTACGGTCACCATATACTTTTTATCAACCACGCCTACTTCTGCGCCCACTTTTTGTATACAATTCATTTTCTGCTTTTTGGTATATTTGTTCGCTATACAAATTATTATTTTTCAACGGATTTCTCTGAATTTTGCTACACACGATCTCCATACTCCAGGAAAGGTCACCATATGATTCTTACCGGCCACGCCTACTTCTGCGCCCACTTTTTGTATACAATTCGTTTTCTGTTTTTTGGTATATTTGCTCGCTACACAAATTTTTATTTTTCAACGGAATTCTCTGAAATTTGGTACGCACGATCTCTGTACTCCAGGAAAGGTCGCCATATGCTCCGTACCGGCCACGCCTACTTTAACGCCCACTTTTTGTACACAATTCATTTTGTTTTTTGGTATATTTGTTCGCTTACAAATTTTTATTTTTCAACCGATTTCTCTGAAATTTTCTACACACGATCTCTGTACTCCAGAGAGATAGCCATATGATTCTTGCCGGCCACGCCTACTTCTACGCCCACCTTTTATACAAAATTAATTTTCTGTTTTTTGGTATATTTGTTGACTATAGAAATTTTTATTTTTCGAGGGATGTCTAAAATTTGGTCACACGATCTCTATACTACAGGGAAGGTCACCATACGCTTCTTACAGGCCGCGCCTACTTTGCGCCAACTTCTATGTATATAAAACTTATTTTTTCCTTTTATTTGTTTCTTTATTTGATTGCTATACAAACTTTTATTTTTCAATGGCTTTCTCCGAAATATAGTACATATTCCAGGGAAGACCGACATATGAATTTTACCGACCACGCTTACTCTTACGCCCAATTTTCATATAAAATTCATATTTTGCTGTGTGGTATATTTCTTCCCTATACAAATTTGTACTTTTCAACGGATTTCTCTGAAATTTGGTTTACACGGAAATAACTACACGGTGAAAAAATTCCCAAACTTAAAAAAAGGCACCCAAAAGAAATGAACAAATTCCCCATTTTTTTTTTAATCGAAAGAAAAAATGAACTTATCCCCAAATTCATTCTTAAATTTTTACATATTTTTACTTAATAAATTTTGTTAAATATTTATTTTAGTAAACATTTGCATACTGCTCTCAATATATGTCCTACAATAAATGCATTTAAAATGAGTTTTCTTTTCAATAGCACGGGGAATATAGCTTATCTGGAATATCGGAATGATCTGAAAAATATATTTTGAAAATTAAAATAAGTTGGCAACAGCTGCGCGGCAGCACAGGTGTGGTTAGCAAATGCGCGGAAGCGGCGCGCGGCGCGCGACCGCGGACTCGGACGCGACGGATGCGGACGTGACGCGCTCTCGGAACACAGCTCAGCTAAAATATCGCAATGCTCTAAAAAATATGTTTTAGGAATTAAAATAAGTTAACGAGAACTAAGCGGCAGCACGGGTAGTAGCTGCGAGGAAGCGCCGTGAGGCGCGCGAACGCAACGCGCTCGCGGAACACAGCTCAGCTAAAATATCGCAATGATCTGAAAAATATATAAGTTGACAACATCTGCGCGGCAGCCCGGGTGTAGCTGCCAAACGCGCGGAAGCGGCGCGCAGTGCGCCACCGCGGACTCGGACGCGACGGATGCGGACGCGACGCACTCTCGGAACACAGCCCAGCTAAAATATCGCAATGCTCCAAAAAATATGTTTTAGGAATTAAAATAAGTTAACGAGAACTAAGCGGCAGAACGGGTAGTATCTGCGAGGAAGCGGGGCGAGGCGCGCGGACGCGGACGCGGACGCGGACGCGACGGATGCGGACGCGACGTGCTCGCGGAACACAGCTCGGCAAAAATATCGCAATGATCTGAAAAATATATTTCGGCGATTAAAATAAGTTGACAACAACTGCGCGGCAGCACGGGTCTGGCTGCCAAACGCGAGGAAGCTGACGCGACTCGCTCTCGGAACACAGCTTAGTGAAATGTCGTATGATAAATTTTATCTACGTATGTGAAATAATTACCTGTTGGTCAAAATAGGCCACACATATACTATAAGCAGTTGCTTAAAGAAACCTTGCGACACAATATTAAACGTCGCATTAGTATTTCATTTCTGAAACTTGAATTTGACGTCTCTGCTCAATGATGATCACTTATTGATTGAAGTAATTCTATTTTTAAAAGTTCTGATTCCTTTAATTTGCGAACGATTCCGTTATATTTGATGTTTATAAATAAACTTAAAAAATACTTAAAGCGGTTTCGCAACTTATTTTTGAAGCATTTTTGCTGCAGCATCTTAAAAAACTTCTAAATTAAAAAATCAAAAAATTTTGAATTGAAATAAAAAAATTAATTTACTGCCCTTACAAATTTTTAAGTACTCAGCGCTTGGTAAGCATAGTGAACCATTTTTCAAGTCAAAGGCCTTTTTATCCCGGGCAAGACCGGGTAAAAACAGCTAGTATATATATATATTTCAAGTATTTTCCCCCAAAAAATGACATTATTCTCAAAGGTTTTCTCTTCTATCGGTATCCGCTCAAGGTCCTGTCAACTGGTCGCAATTGTTTCAATTTTTCATTTAGATGTACCCTATAATCCAATGTTTTTAAATTAAAATATTATAATTTATTTTTATTTCTTACATTTTTTAAATTCATAGCTAGTCAAAAAAGGCGTTGTTTGCTGCATATTTATTGTCTAAGTGTCCAGTACATGCGCTGTACATGAAATGGTCGTCTGCATTTTAAGATACGGGTAATTATGCGTTTTTTAATTTATGTCATATTTGGATGCATTTAGTATAAAAACAACTACATGCGAATTTAGACAGTACATGTAAAAAGTAATTTCCCAACAAAAACCAGAAAGAAAGCCATGGTCGGTCTACATCGACTATACGATACCAAGAGTTTCGGTTTAACTTAGCTTACCACTGCTTCCGGTTAGAAAGTAATGGAGGCAGTCCTTGTTGCAAAGTTTATCAACCGAACGAGAAGGTGACTGTAAGATTGGATAAATAATGGGTTTGTGTTGATGTTTGTGCTAAGAAATATATTTGTATCGACCGACCATACAGAATCGGTTTTCCATCACCTGTAATAAAACTATAGGCAGCAAAAACAAAATGGTACATGCGAAGATATATTTAAATTTGTAAATCATTTCGGTTTAAATGACTCTATTACAAAGCTCCTATTCGTTCAAATTGAGATGAAGTTATTTGACATGGATCGAAAAGTAAACAATTTAAGATCTCTTTGAGCCATAGTATCCATAGTCCGCATTAATGTGTAAAAATTCGATGTAATATGTATTATATAAATCAGTAAATGTCTCTTGAATATATAGATGTCGTTATTTAATACCATTTTTACCTAGTCCCCATATTATATTTACATCCAATATAAATCTAGATAATTCTATTTTATTTAGTAATAATATTATCATTTTTTATTAATAATAGTAACATTTATTGTTTAGAAATGTTAGCATATTTTTGGGACATCCTTTACATATGCGAATTGATGATAAGAGTATAATATTAAATTGGTGAAAATCCATTTCATAATTTAGTATTATGTAATAAACTAAGGATAAGGATAACTATTTTTAACTATTTATTTTTTTTATCTTATCAGATATATTTTATTTACTTTAATATAAAATTTAAAAAAATTTTTTAAAAAACAAATAAATCTATAAAATTAATAGGCTAGGCGATTTCTTGTGACCAATGTTTTGTTCCACCGTTTTATCCCGATTTTGACCAAACGTATATTATTTGAAAAGTATTTCTTTTTAGCCATTTTGCAGATTTACAGATTTGAAATTTTTTGCCTTTATTTTGAGTAAATTGCATTTAAAGTTGCTACTAACACATACATAAAATTATACATATGGGCATTTCCGTAGAGGGGTGTAAAATTTTTTATATTTAAAACATCAAATTATTGAAAAAAATTGTTTCAGATGTGTTGCAGATATCTCAAATTTTAATTATACGTTGCTAAAATTTTAATAAATATTGCCTAAAAAAATTGCGTTTAATTTGTGAACTTTTTTTTATAGCATTTTTAAACTTTTTACCAAGTTATCCCGCTCCATATTGAACCTTATTTAAAATAAAATACTTGGCAATATTGGCTTCAATGGCTTGTCACAGATGTTGTTTACCTTTCTGTGTCAAAATATGAGAGAAATATTTATGAAAAACGGTAAATTTTGTGCATTCTCTTTTAGTTTTTCTTTTCGTGCGTCCACGCTGAAGGTATAATTATTCTTGGGGTCAATAAGTACAGAGCAGACGAGACTATAAGTTATGATTTAAGTGAAGAGACTGAAAAGACGCTTGTAATTGATCAAAAATCAATAGAATTGATAGAAAGATTTTGTGAAATTAACCATTGAACTTTGGTGACGTCCGTAACGGTAAGTTCATGTAACGACGGGAAGCATTCGGGTCAGAAGATATAGAGATAAATTGAGAAGTAATGAAGCAGAATGGTTAAAATTTTGCGCAAAGGAGGCTGAAAGGAAAAAGTTGTGTCGTCAAAAGCAGATTTTAAAAGGAAATTTAATAAAAACAAAAATGCTGAAGGAGAAGCATAGGATTCGCCAAAAAAAAATATCTTCATGATAAAAAGGACATATTGGAAAGGCATATAAAAGTACCCAAACATTTTCGAAAGCAATGCACAAAACCGAAAAGAGTTTACCAAATGACATGGAAAAAAAGTAGCTATTGTAAGAAAGCTGTACCAAAAATATATTAAACCAACAAAGAGAAAACCTGATATTGAAAACAAAATTTATAACTTCAACGTGCGTGACGATATAAGTGTACAAGCTCCAGGTAAAAAAGATACAATTATTAGTAACGGAAAAGTGGTTGCCAAGTGTTTTATAATAATGACAGTATCAGAAGCATACGTGTCATTCAAGGTCGAATATCCTCATTCAAATATTGGAAAGACAATTTTCTTCGAAAAACGACCATCGCACGTAAAATTATCTCGGAACATGCCTCACAACATGTGTGTTTGTAAATATCACGCTAATATTGGTTCCTTATTAGAGACCTGCTATAAGATAGTTTCATCTTTTCCTTCCACTTTTCAAACATTTATTGGAAAAGTTTGCTGTAGTGATTTGCAGGAGTCATGCATGGTAAACTCGTGTAAAAATTGTGTTCAAGATATCAATGACGCTTTGATTCCAATCAACCAACCTAGACAAACCCGTAATGTGGAAGCAGTGGCAAAATAAAGATGACCGGTTTGTCATGCAATATACTATTTGCAAAATGTTTAACGGATAATCTCTGTCATCAGGTTTCTTCTATAATATCACACTCACAACATGGTTTTCGTAAGGGGTGCTCTATTTCAACTAATATTTTACAACTTACAATTTTAGTAAATCGGGGTTTCGTCAATGGGCTACATACATACCGACGTTATTTATACTGACTTCAGTAAAGCTTTCGATTAAGTAAATCATGATCTTTTACTCAAAAATTTATATTTGATGGGCTTTACAGCAAACAGCATAAGCTGGATAAAATCTTACTTGATCAACAGAAATCAACGTGTTTATTTTAATAATACTACTTCAAAGTATATTATAGTTAAATCTGGTGTGCCTCAAGGAATTCATCTTGGATCAATTTTATTTAATCTTTTTATAAATGATCTACCAAGTATAATAAAAGCCTCAAATGTTCTTATGTATGCTGATGATGTCAAGATTTTCTTAAGCTATAAGAATTATTGTGAACAAATTCACCTACAACATGATCTAAATAATTTTTATAGATGGTGCCACATAAATTTAATGGAATTAAATTTAAAAAAATGCAAACACATGCACTTTACTAGAAAATTAGGTGAATTTGGTTGTTACAAATTTGGAGATTACCAGTTGGAGCAAGTAAATAAAATCCTGGATCTGGGTGTTCTTTTAGATGCCAAATTAGAGTTTGATTATTCTTTATTTACATAATATTTAAATGTAATTTTTTTTAACAATTTTTCACAGAGAGTTTATGATTTTTTCCTTTTCTACTTAAATATTAATTACAATCTTTTATATTATATTAAAGTTTTAAATAATTAGAGTTTGTTCAACACATTTCGATGATAATTATTAAAGCACGTGGTGTACTGGCCTTCATTAAAAGATGGGCAAAGGAATTCAATGACCCTACAGTTACCAAACAACTATACATCTCCCTAGTAAGACCAATTTTAGAATTCGGGTCTGTTATTTGGGATCCACTATCTAATATTCGCAGCGCCAAAATTGAATCGGTCCAGAAGCAATTTCTCCTTTTCTGCTTAAGACGTTCTTATCAAAGTTTTGTCAATCTGCCATCATATACAATTAGACTTTCTCAAATTAAACTGCCGTCTTTAAAAAGCCGAAGAACAATGCTTAATGTTATGTTTTTATTTAACTTAATTCGAGGCGACATATGCTCAAATTTTCTTATGGACAACATCTCCATGAACGTTCCGGCACGGTCAACATGTTTTTACACTCCACTGTTTATCCCAATCTGTCATCAAAAGTTTGCCGATGCTGATCCATTTAGAAGAATTTGCCATGATTTCAATGATCTATACAATTTAATTGATTTTTCTTTAAATGATGATATTATTAAACGCAATATTATATTATTTTTAAATACATAATCTCAAATTTTTGATTTAAGGATTTGTATATATTATATTTTTTTTCCTCTGTATTATACTTAACAGTCTGTAAGGTTTTACCATAGACTTAATAAATAAATAAATAAATAAATAGTTAAATAAATACGTAGGCAACTATAATTGATCTCATACACGAAATTGAAAAACAAATGTTCATTTCATTAAAAATGTTCGACAAAACTACTTTCTTAGCAAAAAAGAAAATGCTAAACCGGGTGAAATGATTTGGCAAATAGATTTCGCAGAAAACTACCGTCTTGTCCCTCAAAACGAAGTCCAGGATGCGTATTTCAGTTAAGCAGAGGTCACAATTGTGTAGCATGGCTTGTTGACGAAATCATGTCATTTGCAGTAATAAGTGATAAATTAACTCACACCAAATACGATTCCATACTCTTCATGACAACCATTATAAATGAAATTAAAAAAAAAAAAAACATATTAGTAAAATTTCCATATTCTCAGATGGTTGTAGAAGCCAGTTTAAAAACAAATACATTTTTCGGCTATTCCACAATTTGCCAGAGACTTTCAATGTACAGATTTCGAGTGGAATTTTTTGCCACATCTCATGGCAAGGGTGCAGTTGATGGAATTGGAAAACGAAAGTTTGGGAGGTTGTTAGAACTAAAAACACTGTCATATTGGATGCATCATCTTTCTATAACTGTGCCAAACACTATATTACGGGTATAAACTTAATATACAAAAGCGAAGAAGATATTGAACAGTCTTCCCTTTCGCTGACTGAAAAGTAGAGGCATATCAAAGCATTGAAGGGTATTTCCAAACTGCATCATTTTCTGTATGTTGACGACTTCAAGATAAGCGTAGCTATAGCGTCTACTTCCGAAAAACATTTAATAAAAATTTAATTTAGTTTAAAACAAGAAATATGTAACATTCCATAGAATTAATATGTAATATTTCAAAATATATAATTTTAGAATATATGTTGTTGAAAAGATTTTGTTGATGTTTGTTTAATAAAAAAAAGTTAATAATCATTAATTTCGTATTAGATTTGGAATATTATGCATGATATTAAATATATCAACTTCTAGCTTGATCTTAAATGAATGGGCTATCAGCACTTACTAATAGTATCCTAATGTACAGAGTGGTGTAGCATATAAACATTAAAATCAATATTTTTGTAACTCTAATTCTGCGAAAATTCCATGCCGTCCGTAACGCAACAAAAATGTAAATATTTGAAAAATCTAAAGTTTTTGGAAAAAAATGTTAGTCTAGGGTGAATACGCATTGCCTCTTCTTTACATTAACAAAAAATTACATATTGTTTATATACCAAATTTCGCTAAAGTTTGTGAGTTTTATACTATATCTCAAAAAGAGCGGAAATTTATGCCGTCCGTAACGCTCACATTTGTTATCTATTTTAATCGAAATGAATAAGCTTGATGAAATTCCTTTAATGCAGTGTTATAATACTTGAAAAGTTCTCCAAATTTGCAGATAACAATATACCTTACATCAATACAAACGAAGATATGGAGAAAAAGTGAACGAAATTCATGCCGTCCGTAACGTAGGAAATGCCCATATGTGTGTATTTATTAAAGTTGTTAATGTGCTTGTTGATGAATTTCTTTTCTTCATTCACAATAATAAATAAAATAAGTGTTGGTTTGTGAATTGGCTAAGTTGAAAAATAAAGCCGCCTAGAAATTCCACTCGAATTTCGAGTGCTGGAATCTGCTAGTATAGTTTAATAGTTAATAACTATGATGGCAGCAAAGATAAAAAGTCATTTAAGAAATACGGATATTTACTCAAGGCTTTAAATAGTAAATATTTTTCAAGACGTAAACAAATTACAAGGTTTTTTAATGACATTATATTTAGCAATAAAAAAAATCTCTTTAAAATATATTTTATATAGAATCTACAAAGGAGTGACATAAATATAAAGACTTCATAAGAGAACTACGGGTTATCTTAAAGAGAAGTCAAGAAAACATGACAAGGAAAACCCCTAAATAATAAAAAATACTATCTACTTCTACTTTGGCAGTACTGATATAATTTATTTTTGAAAATTTATAAGTAATTAATAAAAATGTTGAAGTCTATATTTTAGTATACATTTTAAATATTATTACCAATACAATCATTGACGATAGGTGATAACAGAACGAAAATCATTGTCGTTAATGCGATCATTGATGATAATATTTACAGCATTGTCATCCATATAATCGTTGATGACAAAGGGTACGATATTGTCATCCATACACGCATTACCGTTAAAGTTGTGGAGGTATCGCCTATGTAATCGTTAATGACAAAGTGAACATATTGATGCCTAAATAGTCGTTGACGATAAAGTGGACGATACTGTAACCCACATAATTGTCGACGATAATATGGTGGAATTAATCTTCTATAAAGTCGTCGGTGAACATATAGCCAAACTTTTCATTTTTTTTTGCGTGAGCGACAAACTGAGCGACATGGTCTCTCTCTTAGTCGTACGCGATTTCCGGGACATTTCTTCGAAAAAGTCTTTGACGATTTGTTCCAGCTGTCCTACATTTGTCTTCAAGGACTTTACACTGTCATGCACCAATCACTAGGGATGTCTCGAAGACGTAGCCAACTGGGTTGTTATCTTAATTCATAATAATAATAAACCATAAAAGTGTTGGTTTCTGAATTGGCTAAGTTGAAAAATAAAGCTGTCTAGAAATTGAACTCGAATTTCGAGCGCTGGAATCTGCTAGTCATACTAAATATTCTAGAAATATAATGGCAAATATTTACTTTATGTGGGAGCTGTCCTGCCCACTAGTCTTATTCCGCTCATTTTTGGCACGACTACTAATGTAAAAATCTTATTATTTGCAAAAAAAATTGCTTTTGACAGGTACTATTCTTTACTGTATATCCGTCATTAAAATGTATCGTATTATTAAAACAATTTATTTTGTTTCTTTTGTTTTACTTTTACCCTGGGTCTTTGTCATTTGAAATTGAGACATTTCAATTCCAGATGAGTGATCAACTGACCGTAAAATTGTAAAGCAATGTGAAATAAAATTAAAAATAACTTTAACCAACCCAAATGAAAACTTTTTCTGGTACAAAAAAAAAAAATCGTAGCAGACTTAAAAAACCAATCTCAGGCCAATGAAAATTGGAACTAGTTTTTAATTTGAAAGGAAAAACCAAAAAGAAAAGTACATACTTCATACATACATATTATGAATGTACTTTGATAGTCTGATGATTTTTAGGTCGGCCAACTTGATTCATGATCATGAAACAATAGTATAAATTAGACTTTGTTATGATGAAAATAAATTAGTTGACAATTGTCATAAGAACTTTAAACACAATAGCCAATGCGGACTAACGGCCACGGGAATTAATATTTGTATTCGTAGTTGTTTTCTAAAACAAAAAAATATAATTAAATTAAACATGTTGCAGTACAGTGTTTTTATAGCATTTATATTACTTAGTCTTGTATATAATACTTGTGCATTTCTACCAGAAGATGTTGAAAATACTTCGTCAGATTGCATAACCAATTCTTTGGAGTCTTCCATTTATTGTCGAGGCTCACGGGTAATAAATAATATTATCACCAATCTAAGTAAAACCGACAAACCAATTGTTGTTGTACGTGGTTTAGAAATTGTACCCACAAGACGCAGCCACACAAATGCCACCAACAATGCTGAAAGAAATTATAATGATGACATTGTTGAATCCGACGACACCTTCCTTGGACGTTTTTCCCGTTATCTGCGTACACATGAATTGAATATAAAATTTTCCGATTTAATGACTGCCGAAAGCGAACTTTTTTTGGCACGTGATCCAGAGCAGACTGGAATGCAAATGAATGTATCGGAGGGTAAGTGGTAATGTAACTGTATTTGCAGATTAAAAAAAAACCCATTAACAGGCAGAGTATGTGATTTATATGGCACGTGATTAATTCAGTAAAACCAGGCATACAAACATATTTTATTATGTCGTCACATTTGCCGTTAAATGTCATGTATGCGGCTGGTTAATGTCTTGGCATGATTAATGTAAATTGTAATTATTTGGCCATTGTTCGAATATTAGAGTGTAACTTAGCTTTTGCTAAACTGTAATATTTTGTATGCATTAAGTGATTTGCTAATAATCAAGTTAAATTGAAGTAATTTATTTATGGTATCATTTGAAAACTTCCTTATTACAAGTGCTACTTTATGATTTCCTTAATATATAAATTTGTAAAATTTTAAGTAGTTAAGTAAACCATAACAGAATATATTAAGCCATCAATAAGAAATTTGTTCATTAAAAAATTTTATCGTCAAAAGTTTGTATTAGCAATGGCAACCCTTTCTTATTAGGAACAGCTGACACACTGCTCGATAAAAAAAAAAAACAATATAATAGAGAAACAAAAGGGTGATTTAAATGCGTATCGTTACGAACTGAAGGGTTAATGTAGTGAACAACTAGATTTATTTGTTACTAGATTAAAATGAAAATTACCAAAATGCCAATCATAGCTCCGTATCGGGTTGCTTTTCTAATTTTTTAAGAAATATTGTGCTCTTTTTTAAACTTTTTTTTGTACTAAATCTCTTTGTCTGTCGTGGGGCAACCCCATTCCCCATTATCCAATTGATCTGAAACTTGGCCCATAGTTTTGCTGTGACTACATATTAATTTTTGGGGTAGTCACGCAAGTCACGCATGGTCACGCACAGTCACGGAGTGAACTAAATGTCATTTACCCTCATCCGATCGATCCAAAGCTTGGTCCATACGCTTGCTGTGAAAAAAGATTAACTTTGACTTAGTCACGCACAGTCACGCATGGTCACGCACAGTCACGGAGTTATCTAAATGTCATTTAACCTCATCCGATCGATCCAAAGCTTGGTCCGTACGCTTGCTGTGAAAAAATATTAACTTTGACTTAGTCACGCACAGTCACGCATGGTCACGCAAAGTCACGGAGTGATCTAAATGTCATTTACCCTCATCCGATCGATCTAAAGCTTGGTCCATACGCTTGCTGTGAAAAAAGATTAACTTTGACTTAGTCACGCACAGTCACGCATGGTCACGCACAGTCACGGAGTGATTTAAATGTCATTTACCCTCGTCCGATCGATCTGAAACTTGGTCAATATACTTGCTGTAAAGAAAGATCAACTTCGACATAGTCACGCATAGTCACGCATAGTCACGGAGGGATTAAAACCCCACTACCCTTCATCCGATGGATCTGAAATTTTGTCCATAGAACTGTTGTGGCCAAAGATTAATTTTAAGATAGTCACACACAGTCACGCGCAGCAGGAGACATTCAAAACTCATCTGCATAAGGAAAGAAAGAATTTTAATAAAAACTTTGTTTTTATTGGTTAAATTATATATTTTATTTTTTATTTATTAACATTTTTTGCACGTTAGCCGTTTCTATATACATTTATTTTCATAAATTTCTGAAAAGCTGGATTACATTTTTCATTACAAATTTGAATGGTTTACTGCAATTCGTTGCCTTCAACTTCAAAGCAAGGTTTCCTCATTTTTCACACTTTAAGACTGAGAGGGAAGTGACAAACAATTATGAGAAAATTGAAGAAACCTGCATTTACTAATTGTTTCTCTAGCTCAGTGGTAGCTCGTGCAATTTTGTTGTTTTTTTTTAATGCCTATACAATGTACAGTGTACATTAGGGTGGCCCTTCGTTATATGGAGGGAAAAAAAAGTGTTCAAATTGTCGGTCTCACCCCCTAGAAAAATGCGAATAGCAAAAAAACTGAGAAATACAAAGT
The DNA here is from genome assembly GCA_963682025.1 of Cordilura impudica. Taxonomy (NCBI): domain Eukaryota; kingdom Metazoa; phylum Arthropoda; class Insecta; order Diptera; family Scathophagidae; genus Cordilura; species Cordilura impudica. The sequence goes on from OY821517.1 coordinate 123,626,050, forward strand.
TTTGGGCCAATCAAAAAACGTTTAGTCGTGGCGCAAAGCGATTGAAAATTTTAAGTGTGTCTATATGGGGAAAATATGACTTTTTTTTCAGATTTTACGAAAATTTCGTTCTATAGTTTAATTTTTCCGACAAGCTGTTACATAATACGGGATTAGTATTAAATTATCCTTTCAAAAGGCTATAAAACTTCAAAATCGTATGAAACCTCGCCAAGAAATAGCAAATGCCCCAGAACACTTTTGTGCCAAAAAAAACTAGGTCATGAAATTTGATGGCATTTTTTTCATCTTTGAGAAATTGATGAAAGCCATCATTCTTTTTTGGTCTTTATACTTATAAGTACTCAGATATGAAGTATTGTTTTATTACCACGTTGTTAGCCTATTGCGCATTGAGACCGAAAATTGAAAATTTTTTTGATCAAATTTTTAAAACTCCTTTTTCAAGTTTGAAAAAATTTTCTTAAATAAAATTTAAAAAAATGAATATATCGCTTTAAGGTTTTATTAAATAAATGTTGCGGATTAACTGTGTGATTTCGAGAAAAATTGGATTTTTGTGAAATATTCTGTAAATGTACTCTCTCTAAATACTTTGTATCAAAAATTCATCACTTTTCTGCTTTTAAATATTATATTTTATCTTAATAGCCTAGGGTTTCGGAAAAAATAATATGACTCCATTAACCCTTTTGGAATTGGGGTCACATATGACCCCAAACTAATAAAAGACAATTTATTCAAAAAATTCTAAGATTTTGTAAGTGCTGTCCAATTTTTAGATGCGACACTTAAAATATAATAACCAAATATGTAGAAGTTTTGTTCCAAAAATTTAGGATAAATCCGAGAACGTTAACCCATTATTTGCCAAGGCCAGCTTTGGATTTTAAGTTATTTTAAAATAAAAATGACCTAAAACGAGTTTTTCTATTAAACTCGTTGATACCAGTATTTAGAATTTAAGAAAAATAATTCGGTTAATTTTTATTTATTTAACCATTCAGTGCTCCTGGGATCAAAATAATCCATTGTGATATATCTTTGGTGCAATTATCTGTTTATTGCTCGCGAATATAAATTAAAACAACTTTTAACCAATTTTGTTATAAAATTACTTTATGTAATAAAGTAATAGTTGAATTTATTGCTGTCTCACCCACCAATTTGGTGGATATTGATAAAAAAATCGCCAAAAAAAAAAAAATTTCAGGTCAATCGATGAAGATGCGATTACTTATAATGGTTGACATTTTTCGATTTTTTATAATCGGTCGCTTTATATTATCTTCAATGTCACCTACATGTTTTGAAACTTCTACCATTTTATTTTCCAGTTTTAAATAGTTTATTAAATAAAAGTAAATTTCAATTATAATAATATATACATATAAAAGGTAATATTAAATTAATAATGGAATAAATTACAAAATTAAGTCAAAGTGAAATTCAAAAAACGTCTTATTTTTTAGACATATGACTTAAGTTGTTTTAATTTATATTCGCGAGCAATAAGCAGATAATTGCACCAGAGATATATCACAATGGATAATTTCGATCTCAGGAGCACCGAAGGGTTAAATAAATGAAAATTAACCGAATTATTTTTCGTAAATTCCAAATAGTGGATCAACGAGTTTAATAGAAAAACTCGTTTTAGGTCATTTTTATTTTAAAATATCTTAAAATCCAAAGCTGGCCTTGGCAAATAATGGGTTAATGTTCTCGGATTCATCCCAAATTTTTGGGACGAAACTTCTACGCATTTGGTTATTTTATTTTAAGCTTCGCATCTAAAAATTGGACATCACTTACAAAATATTTGAATTTTTTCATAAATTGTCTTTTATTAGTTTGGGGTCATATGTGACCCCAATTCCAAAAGGGTTAATGTAGTCATATTATTTTTTTCCGAATTCCTAGGCTATTGAGATAAAATATAACATTTAAAAGTAGAAAAATTATGAATTTTTGATACAAAGTATTTAGAAAGAGTACATTTACAGAATATTTCACAAAAATCCAATTTTTCTCGAAATCCGCAAAAATAAAATCCTTGTCAAAAAAATTCTGGCTTAGGGATTTACTTAAAAATTCGCACAGTTAATCTGCAACATGTTTTTAATAAAATCTTAAAGTGATAGATTCATTTTTTTAAATTTTGTTTAAGAAAATTTTTTCAAACTTGAAAAAGGATTTTTAAAAATTTGATTATAAAATTTCCAATTTTCGGCCTCAATGCGCAATAGGCTAACAACGTGGTAATAAAACAATACTTCATTTCTGAATACTTATAGGTATAGAGACCAAAAACGAATGATGGCTTTAATCAATTTCTCGAAGTTGAAAAAAATGCCATCAAATTTCCTGACCTAGTTTTTTTGGCACAAAAGTGGTCTGGGGCATTTGCTATTTCTTGGCGAGGTTTTATTCGATTTTGAAGTTTTATAGCCTTTTGAAGGGATAAGTTAATACTGATCCTGAATTATATAACAGCTTGTCGGAAAAATTAAATTATAGAACGAAATTTTCCTAAAATCTGAAAAAAAGTCATTTTTTCCCCATATAAACACACTTGAAATTTTCAATCGCTTTGTGCCACGACTAAACGTTTTCTGATTGGGCCAAAACTTTGTATTTCTCCGTTTTTTTACTATTCGCATATTTCTAGGGGGTGAGACCGACAGTTTGAACACTTTTTTTTATTAAGGGTCACCCTAGTGTACATTGTACACTTACCAGAAAAAGTATCCATACACATAAAATTAGTATGACAGATACTACGAAAAAGTAAGAAAAAAAAAACAAGTAAGAAAATTATAATCGGTCTGGACGGACTATACGATATCCTATATCATGCGTTTAGAGAGCATATCTCTTAGGTCCAACCAATTAGGTATAGAATATAGGAATAAACCAACTTTGAATATGAAAAAGCTCACATCAGACAAATGCACCGTTACTGAACGTATTTGTTAAGGCCACCAATTTTTTTGCAAAATTATATAAATACCAAATTTAAGAAAAATCTGTGCAATATTTTTGTTATTTGATAGATTTAAGTGAAGATCGGGAGGCAACTTTATATGGGGGCTATGACTAAAAATTGTCCTATAGGGTTAATGTTTGGACTACTTATTAATGGGAGTAATGAACACACACAAACCCAATTTGAACGAGATCTATATGATAAAAGGATTTTATAATTAAGGATGAGTCTAGTTCAAATATTTTTGACAGCTACAAACATCAGCGCAAAGTCATTATACCCTAACCACATAGTACCACTAGGGTGTAATTAACTACGCTGAATTACTCTTTGTTTTCTAACAAAGTTTAATCTTTATTACTTTTTATACCCTATACCACTATGTGGTATAATGACTTTGTGCTGCTGTTTGTAACTACCAAAAATATTTGACCTAGAGCCATCTTTTATTATACCGATCGACTCAGAATCACTTTCTGAGTCGATTTAGCGATGTCCGTCCGTTCGACCGTTCCACCATCTGTGTGTTCATGTAAACCTTGTATTCAAACTACAGGTCGCAACTATGTCCATCCGCCTATAGCGATGTCCGTCCGTCCGCCTGTCCATCTGCCCGTCCGTCCGTACGTCTGTGTGTCCATGTAATCAAACTACAGGTCGCAGATATGAATGTATTTTGATGAATTTAGTATATTAGCTTCTATTGGCCATAGGATGAAAGCTATTGATATTGGTTAAAATCGGTTCAGAACTAGTCTCGCCACAAATAACCCTATCAGATCGACTTAAATTGTCATAATATCCAAATTATGATGTAGATCTTGGTCAAATTGGGTTTCCGCAAGGTTATTACATCCGTAAATCAGTAGTCCAAAAATAAACCCTGTGGGACAATTCTTAGTCATAGCCCCCATATAAAGCCACTTCCCGGTCTTCACGTAAACCTAACAAAAACAAAAATATTAACCAGTTTTTTTAAAATTTGGTTTGTATATGTTTTTTAAAAAAATAAGCGGCTTTAATATATGTGATCAGGACCGGTCCATTTTGTGACCTAGCCTCCATATAAGTATATGGACTTTTTCATATCCGAAGGCAAAAAATTAATAACAATGCTACTCAAATTTGGGTTGTGCTTCTTTTCTATATCTAATTAGTTGGATCTAGGAGATAGGATCTCTGAGAGCACGATATAGTATATCGTATAGTTAGTCTTGACCGACTATAATTTTCTTACTTGTATTATTTATATATTTTGTATATTTATACAAAAAAAAACTAAATTTACATTTCTTAAAATAGTAACTTGTCGTAAGGCCTTTGTGCGCCGATTTGCCTACGACTTAACCCTTTCCCTGTGTTTGTCGTATATATCCGATATCAAAGCTGGAATAGATTGAAATGAAAATTTAACGTCATATATAAATTTTGCATTGCTTTGCTTATTTCTAATGATTAGATATATATATATGTATATATTGTCTAGCTGTTAGATGAGAAATCTAAGGTGAAAAATTATATCTTGTCCGGTTTTATCGATAGGAAAAAATTATTTTTAAATCGCTGTAAATTATTTTTGACACGGAGAGGATTAACCAACTTCAAAGTGTCCTCTTTACTTATTTTACGCCGCCTAAAATGACGTTTTTAACATTTCTTTTTGGTTTAGTTTATACTGACGGATTCCAGTAAATCCCACATATCCACTGTAGGTTTAATATCAGGTTATTGGGGGGCGTTAATGTTTAGTATTGTATAGCAACCACAGTTTGGCATTGTGCGCCGTATATTTTGGATCAGTAGCCTGTGGAAACCAAAATCTTATTCAAGTCGCAGTTGTTGTGCGTTTTGTTTTAAATTTTGTTTTCGAGTGTTTATGTATCCAATCTGATATTTTATAGACTCAATATATACGAGTTTACCAACCCCGTTGCCTGCAATAAATCCTAAACCATAATGCGACCGCCACCATGTTTAAGCGTTTGCAAAATATTTTCTTTATTTAAGGTATGTCCTGCTGTTAAAAATTTTTTTTCGTTAATGTTATCTAAAATCCTTCAAAAATAATGCCCTCAAAGCATTTTTTTTAAATTCTAATTATTTTTGGAGTTACAGAGTTATATATGTGTATATTAGAGCGACTTACTCTGTATGAAGAGCAAAAAAGTGAAAAAAGTGCCCCCCTAGAAATCTACCTTGGTTTGTTTTATAACGACTCCCAAAATATTTCTGGTCTGGGGTTAACCCATTCCGAGCTGGACCGTTTTTAAAAAAGGTCTAATTTTTAGTTTTTTGAAAACATTTTCATTTTTTCCAGATCAACATATCCAATATGTGTGTGACATGTAAGCTAACTGTTGTGATATTCCAAAAAATATGTAATTTTTGATGGGTTTTGTATTAAATGAGTTAATTAGAAAATCAAATCAACATTAAAAACATTAAAAGTAACATAAATTTATTTATTTTCTACTTGTATAAACTTTATGTCATCCAAAGTTTCAAAAATTGATTTATGCACCATGCACTTATGTTGAGGCATTTGAGTTTGACAAAAATAAAAATAATATAAATTAATTATTTTAAAAACAAATTTCATTTAAAATGATGGCTGCAAAAAATTTTTTCTGCTCAAAAATTAGTTAACACTAAACTACCAACGCAGTGCGCAATAATATTTTATAATAACAATAAATGAGATTTTGGATATATGGAATAAGGCTCAAATTCCAATTTTAAGCAAAATTTCAATTTGGAGGAAAATAGAATATCAATTAAATTACAATAAGAATATATGTAGTTGGAATAATGCATTTTTTTTAAACGCGAAAAAATCATGTCATTAAAGAAAGCGTCTCGTGTTTTATTGCTTTTGATCTGAAATTTATCCTGGTATCATTTAAAAACTAAATTCACTTCTAAATTTAATAAACTTGTTTAAATTTACTCCGAAGCAGCGTCAGAAATATATTAAATTAGCAAAATTCAATTTTTTTCGTAGAACTGAAATGTACTTGAGAAAAGAAAAATTTTGATACCCATATTGCCTATGTTTAAAAACATTATTTCCACGCCATTAGATTTTAGTTAAAACGTGAACTAGTACATATTAAGGAAAAATAAATTATTTAATGTTGTTTTCAATCGAGTGATGTTTAAAAATATAAGCATTTGATTTTGTAATTAAAAAACACAGAAACATAAACAAGTACGGAAGAGGTTACAAAATTACGTCTACTTCACGTAAATAAATCCCAAAGTTGATAAATTGAAAAACCATCGAGATACAGCACTTTTAAAAAACGTTATTTTTGTGGGCTTGAACCGTAGGACATATCCGTATCCAGATTTGATCAGCAGATCGTTTTTTTTTTATTATTTTTTCACTTGTTGGGGAAAAATTCCAGTGATCAGCGCTAGAGGCCCACAGACCGTTCATGCCAAATGTTATCAAAATTTTTATTAAATTTTAATTTATTTCAATAAAATTCACTAATATTATTACAGTTCATCAAACCATTAACTTTTCGTTTCAAGAACCTTTCGGGTTTTCATATATAACATCTTGGAAATTGTCAAAAATGAAAAATTTTTACAAAAAAGCACACAAGTCTTAAGCTGATGAATAAAAACTTTCATTTAGACCTCATTTTTGGTATCAAAGATATTGCCTTTAAAAAGATATGCATATTGATTGTTTGTATTTAAATATTAAAGGCCTTTCTGGGGGGGTCTTGAGTTCAAAGTCCCATATTTCAAAAAGTGTTTTGTATAAATTCTAAAACAATATTTCTGGTCATAACTAAGGTCTGTTCTATATTCATAGAAAGGCTCAAGATGGAGTTTTATAGCAAAACGCGAAATTTTTCTCTACGAGTTCATATGAAGAAGCATATACACACAAAACAAGGCTTAAGTATCGTTTACATCCTCAACACCGATTTTCTTTGAATTCACACTATTGGTGAGTCAAACAAAATATTTCTTTCTTTGGTCGAACTGGGTTCCAGCGATATGGGACTTCAAAGTACAGATTTAATTTTAATATACACATATCTTGTACTGATTGCGGTTGGTCAACAGTAAACGCGGTATCATTGAACCAGGGTTTTTCACAGCTCTGAAATATTTATTAAATTACTATATTTGTGTCAAATTTAAATTTTAGTGGAATAGAACTTCTAGGGAACAAAAGGGAACAAGAAACGTATGCCACCCAGAGAAAGGTGAAAGTGGCCTCTTTAATGCTATGTATACTTTTGCATCCGTGACGCTCCGTGGGTGAAACACTTTTTTCATTTTAATGAAATTATTCAAAAAAAATTTTAAATTACGGTAATTTAAACAGCCCTATAAGCACTCGTATACAATGATGTATTGAATTTGTGTTTTAGGTATTTTATAGCTTATAATAGCCATTATTTGTTCTATTACCAGTAATGATATCTGTTTACAAAATACACCAGCCTTTTGATATATATGTAAGTAAGAATGTCAATACACAGAGGATGTAATTCATTTGTAACCTGGGTTACAATAACAGGAGTGGACTTAAACCTTATTTTCAGATTTAAAATTATCCTAGAAGTAATTGCGGGTAATGAAGAAATTGACTCCCAATAATTTGGAGATTATGCTAAGGAAACTGCAGAAATATATGCAACCAATTACCCATGGAGAAATATGTCTGCAACAGTTCTCAAAATTCTTTATCATGCAGAAGATTTCAATAAATATCATTTGGTGCCACTTGGAGATCTATCAGAGGAGGCTCAGGAAAAAAGGAATAACGATTACAGATTTTATAGAGAGCACAATACGAAATTCCAGAAATGAAGATCTATTTAATATATTATTGGCCACGTCAGATCCGTTCATCTCCAGTATTCGAAATCAATGGAAAGTGGAACATCGGGATTTAGATGAAGAAGTCAAAAAACTACTAAAGAACAGAAATAACACAGAACAAAATATGGAATATTTCCAATCAATATTTGAGTCAAATGAACAATAATTATAATTGCCTTTCATTGTTATTTAATTACGAATAACATAGTATTAGTAAAAAAAAAATAATAATAAACAGAATCTCCCATTGTTATAAATGCTTTTAAAATCTACTGCAGTTTTTATTTTTAAAAGGTTTTTTTACCCACATTTGTATAAAATGTTCTAATAAATAAGAAAGATTCAAAATATAAAAACCCTTACTTTCATATCAAAATCAGAATGATTGCGCTAATGTTCAGCAGATTTATTTTGCAAATATTAACAAGTTTGATAGCAAAAAATTATATATTTTTCTATAATAATAGCAAGACTATCTATATATATAAAACTCATTTTCTGTTTGTTACAAATTTTTATTTTTCAACGGATTTCCCTGAAATTTGGTACACGATCTCTCTACCCCAGGGAAGGTCGCCATATACTTCATACCGGTAACGTCTACGTTTTCGCCCACTTTTTTTAATTTTTTACGGGTTTCACTCGAATCTACTGCACATTATTCTCATATCCCAGGCAAGGACGTCTTATATTTTTATCGGCCATGTCCACTTTTTTTAATTTTCTATATACGCTTTTAGTGTTTGTTAACATATTCTAATTTTTCAATGGGCTTTCCTAAAACTTTACTTACTACTCTTGAGTTTACACCATTATAAAATAAATATTGTAAATCAACCTAATTCAAATATTGCCGTCTTGCCTCTTTTACCATATGAGTTTTAACACCTCCAAATTTGTGCAGATTTATTTCATGGGTGAACAGATACAGATTGAGTACCGCTGCAGGATTATTCTGATGAGGTTAAATTATAAATATTTCCATCTCGCTTTTTGGCTAGATTGGAAAGCAACCTTTTGCAAATAATTCCATTTCATCTTTTTCACTATATCAATGAGTTGTAAAGGTGGAAAAAGAACTATTTGCAATTGTGATTTGCACATGTAAGCATAGCATATAGGCCGAACTACCCCAAATGCAAAAAGGCTTAGAGTAAACGGAACTCTAGAGACCCCGATCAGACCCAAATTCGTATCGAGTTTCAACGAGTTAGCCAAGAAATTATGAAACACCTGAGCAAACCCAATAACTTCTTGAAGCCCATAGATCAAAACAAGCTTTTTTTTAAGAGAAGCGGAAATGCCTGAATCTACTCAAGTGTATCTAGAAATCAAGCGGCTAAGTCAAGCTAAGTCGAGGGAATGTGAAACTCCTGAAACAACTCAACAACGTTTTCAGGCTCTACGGATAAGACAAGCTGAGTCCAGGAAATCTGAAACTCCTGAAACGACTCAACAATGTCTTGAGGCTCAATTGATTAGACCAGCTGACCTCAGGGAATGTGCAACTCCTGAAACGAGACAACAACGTCTTGAGGCCCAAGGGATAAGACCAGCTGACTCCAAGGAATGCGAAGCTCCTTAAAAGACTGCAATATCCCTACCAGAAAACTTTTGTAACTTGGTTCTTATACTGCAAGAGATGGTACAAAAATTTTTCCTAACATAACGTACATAAGAGGACAATATCTTACGGTATCAGATATCAACTTAGAATCTCCCTGTTTATACCCTATACCACTATGTGGTTTGGGTATAATGACTTTGTGCTGCTGTTTGTAACAACCAAAAATATTTGACCTAGACCCATCTTTAATTATACCGATCGAATCAGAATCACTTTCTGAGTTGATTTAACAATGTACGTCCGTCCGTCCGTCCGTCCGTCTGTGTGTCCATGTAAAGCTTGTAATCAAACTGACGAAATTTTGTATATAAGCTTTTATCGGCCATGGGATGAACGCTATTGAAACTGGTGAGAATCGGTCCATGTTCAGACATAGCCCCCATACAAATTACCCATATGAAATAGACTTAAATTGCCATAAGATCCAAATTGTCATATAGATCTTACTCAAATTGGGTTTGTATGCGTTCATTACATCCACTAATGAGTAGTCCAAAAATTATTCCTTTGACCCCATATAGAGCTGCTTCCCGATCTTCACTTAAATCTATTAAAAAACAAAAATATTGCACTGATTCTTCTCAAATTTTGTTTGTATATATTTTTGCAAAATACAAGAGACTTTACCAAACATGATCAGGATCGGTCCATTTTTGGACCTAGTCCCTTTATAGATATAGCATCCGATATGAACTTTTTCATATCTGCAGCCAAAAAAATTAATAAAAATCCCACTCAAATTTGGTTTTTGCTTATTTTCAATGTCCAGTTAGTTGGGCCTAAGAGATAGGGTTTCTAAATGCATGGTATAGGGTATCGTATAGTCGGTCTAGACCGACTATAATTTTCTTACTTGTTTTCTCATAGACAATTATATGTAGCCTGCTCTAGAATTTTCGTATATGCACCAGAAGGAAAAACCAGAAATGTTGTATATCCCAAAGCTCGAGATTAACTAAAATTCATAAGTTTTAGACATCATACACTCAAAATAATCCATGCATAAACTTAGTTAGTTGTAGTGGTAAGCAGGTGCTGAGTACTTAGTCCCCAATGAACAAATTCCCAAAAAAAATAACTTATTCCCCATATAATTGTGGAATAACTTCGAGATGAGCAAATTTCCCAAATTTTAAAAAAAGGTCCCCAAACGAAATGAACAAGTTCCTCATACTGCTCTCCATATCTATCCTGCAATAAACGTATTTAAAATCTGTATTCTTTTCAATAGCATCATTTCGGTGAGCGGACGCGACGCGCTCGCGGAACACAGCTTAGCTAAAACATCGGAATGATTTGAAATATATAATTTGGCAATTAAAATAAGCTGACAGCAACTGCGCGGCAGCACTGGTGTGGCTGCCAAATGCGAGGACCCGCTCTAGAACACAGCTCAGCTAAAATATCGCAATGATCTTAAAAATATATTTTTGCGATTAAAATAAGTTGACGGTAACTTCGCGGCAGTACTGGTGTAGCTGCCAAACGCGCGGAACGACTCGCTGGCGGAGCACGGCTCAGTGAAAAGTCATGATAACTTTAACCCACGTATGTGCAATAATTCCTGTACATATACTACAAGCAGTTGCTTAAAGCAACCTTGCGGCACAATTTTAAACGTCGCATTCATTTTCCATATTTGAAACTATATAAATTTGACGTATCTGCTCAATGAAGATCACTTATTGAATGAAGTAATTCAATTTTAAAAAGTTCTGATTCCTTCAATTTGCAAACAATTCCGTTTATTTGATGTTTACAAATTAAATAAACTTCAAAAAAAAAAAAAAAAAAAAACTTAAAGCGATTTCTCGCAGCTTATTTTTGATGCATTTTTGCTGTAGCGTCTTATAAAAAACTTCTAAATTAAAAAATTCAAAAATTTTAATTTGAAATTAAAAATGAATTTACTCCCCAAAAAACGTAAACATTGGGGAATTTTTTCAGCATGAACAAATAATCCAATCCCATACAAATTTTTGGGGAGAATGTTCATTTCTTCGGGGAATTTGTTCATTGGGGACTAAGTACTCAGCGCCTGGTAAGCATAGTGGACAATTTTCCAGTCAAAGTCCTTCGGATCTCGGGCAAGACCAGGTAAAAACAGCTAGTTACATAATATTACTAATGTTTTTTAAGTGGAAATATTCTTTGAGTGTAAACAAATTTGCGAATTTGATAGCAAAAAATTTTTATTATCCAGTTGATTTTACTTTTTTCGAATGTACAAGTTTTTTTGAGTGTAAACATTAAAAAAATCCAATTATTACAAAAAATGTTTGTAATTATTATTAAAATCCAAACATGACATTTTTTAAAAAATAAACAGGTAAGAAAATTATAGTCGGTCTAGACCGACTATACGATAACCTATACCATGGTTTAGAGACCGTATCTCTTCGGTCCAACTAATTGGGTATATAAGCATAAACCAAATTTGAGTGGCATTGTTATTAATTTTTTGGCTGCAGATATGAAAAAGTTCATATCGTGTGCTATATTTATATGGGGACTAGGTCGGAAAATGGACCGATCCTGACTATATTTTGTAAAGTAACTTATATTTTGAAAAACTATATACAAACCAAATTTGAGAAAAATATGTATAATATTTTTGTTTTTTGATAGATTTTAGTGACTAAGGGGTTATTTTTGGACTACTGATTAACGGATACAATGACACATATAAACCCAATTTGACTAAGATCTATGCGATAATTTGGATCGTATGGCAATTTATGTCGATTTCATAGGGGTCATTTGTATGTGGACTAGGTCTGAACATGGACCAATTTTCACCAATTTCAATAGCATTCATCATATGGCCGATAAAGGCTTACATACCAAATTTCATCAAAATATATTCATATTTGCGACCTGTAGTTTGATTACAAGGTATACATGGACACACAGACGGACGGACGGACGGACATCGCTAAAACGACTCAGAAAGTGATTCTGAACTGATCGGTATAATAAGAGATGGGTCTAGGTCAAATATTTTTGGTAGTTTCAAACAGCAGCACAAAGTCATTATACCCAAACCACATAGTGGTATAGGATATAAAAAATAAAAAACCCGTATTTCACTAAATATCTACCCAACAGAAAAAGAACTACTAAAATATTTTGATCGGTTCAAATGATACAGAATTTTGGCCAATGGCAAAACAATTTTTAGCAACTGTACATCGACAACTTAAATAATTTCCTAATCCGATTTAGGGTGTTAGTTTTAGGCCGATTCTACAATTGTTAAGAAAAACTTATCATTTATCACTATTGCGTTTAAAAAAAAAAACAGCTCAGATTACAATATTATTTTTATTTTCGCCATTATAAATCCATAAAATACGCTTTACAATTAAAATAACAATTACCTCGAGACAATGACATGATGGAATTAAATTTAAAATACAGATTAATGCTTTTTATATCACCTGCCGAAGCGACTGATGCATTTGACGTCCTGTGTTGTTTATCTTTTATATATTATTACAATTTCTATATTCATCTCCCTTTATATTTTAATTAATTTTTATATTTATACATTATCAATTTTCTGTTTACATGTCCATGCAAATGCAGAAGCACGCAAGAAAGACAAAGGTAACGGCTTGATAATGGCAATTGCCATTTTGATGACCAAAATGATGGCTGTCTTGGGCTTGGGTGGTGTCGGTGCACTGGCAATGAAAGCAATGGGTGTTGCATTGACGGCCCTAATGATAGCCGGTTTGGTTGGAATGAAGTCGCTTGTACAACAGGGCCATGAACCATCATCGCACAGCGTTCAATATGTAACACCTGAAAACCACCTTCATAGAAGGCGACGGCGTAGTAATAACGTTACATCATCAACAAAAACGTTATTTAAGCGAGATGATGTCAAAACTGCATTGCCACCTTTAGTTTATAGAGGATGGCAGAAATAATTTTTATAAAAATCATTTATATCTGTATATAAACACAAACGCTACTTTCAATGAAGAATTTAAACCATTGATTATTTTTTTTAGAGATTAGAATTGTAGAATTTAAGTATTTATTGAAAATATACGCACATACATAACATGTTATTAAGTCTGCAAATGAGTTTTTATTTAGGTGATATTCCAGTGGTGTTCAGAAAATCAAGAGAAAACAGGTAAGGCAAATTATAGTTGGTCTAGATCAACTATACGATACCCTACATCATACGTTTCGAGAGAGGGTCTTGCATACCACTTTGCTGAAGCAATAACAATTTTAGTGGTATTAGTCCATATATAACTGTTATTTTTGTACGTGGCTAAGGTCAAAAAATGGATCGATCATGACGATATTTAGCTAAGTCAAATACATTTCTGAAAAACATATAAATGGTCCGCCATCTAACGGTTTTTTTTTTTTAACTAGTGCTTATTTCGTGAAATAGTGCTTATTTCGTAACACTTAGCTCATGACTGATTTGACAGATAATTAGTTTTATCCTTGCGCTGAACGAATATGGTTGTGTATACGCTTGAACAACGCTGGGAAATATTGCGACATTACTTTGAAAATCATGGTAATGTTGCAGAATGTGTGCGAAAATTGCGTACGGATTTTGGAAGAAGAGAAGCACCGTCAGCTCCGTATGTTCGTTATCTTGTGAAAAAAGTGAAAGAAACTGGCATCCTCATCGATAAACCAAAGCGTGAAAAGCCAAAAACAGTGCGTACACCCGAGAATATTGCTGCTGTGGCAGAAAGGGTGCGTGAAGCGCCATCAACATCAATTCACCGTCGCACTGTGGTCAATATTTTGAGATAGCGGCCAAAACTCCTTTTGGTTTTTGTTCTCCGATTTTAAAGTTATTAGACTCATATGAAAGTAGATAGTAGTAAAGCTCGGGAGCCAAAAAATTAGAACTCTATTTCAACTATTTCACTGAGAACAGGGTGGTCAAAAATGGGCTTTTTCAGAATTTAGTAAATTTATGATATTTTTAGTTAATTTTTAAAGTTTAAATGATCATAACTTTTTTGTTTTTCAAGATTTTTGGACGAAATAAATTTTGTGTTGTAACTTAACTTACTGTTTTCAGAACAATTTAATTTTTTTTTTTTAAAAAGGTCAAATTTCTCGGAAATTTCCTACTTCATAGAGCACAACTCCTGTGAGGCAAGCTGAGTCAAAACACAAATTTACTATTTTGTAGTCCTAACTCTCCCCTACATTCCTATATATACATGCCCATGCATCGGGACTGCACTTTTTGAGCTACAAATGCACGTCATATTTTTTGAGAAGTTATTTGTATGTGAAAGTGGCTATTATGCATATATTTTGATGAAATTTTGTACAAGAGTTCTTATTGACCCAAAAAATAATTCTGTTGAAATTAGGAGAAGTTGGCCCATATTTGGACCTAGTCCACATAGAAGGGTGTATCAAAATTTTGACAAAAATGACAATAGAACTCTCAAATTATGTGGTATCTGGCAATTCATTTGGAAAAGGTAAAAAAGATTTTATTGCCATCTAATATTACACAACTTAAATACGTGAAAATTGCAAATAAATTTAATACCAATGGAAATAACTGGTAAAACCAACTACCTGTTATATTATGTTTCAAAGAGGTAAAAAAGATCATGTTGAAACTTCGAGCAATAGTATATTAATCCATGCATTAATTTTTTTTCTTCATTATTGTTTAAACAATGGCTAAATTCAGTTATAGTGTTCTATCTGATATATATTTTGAACGGAAAGATGAAAACGACATTATTTTACATATAATGAATAATCCATTCTTCAAAATATGCGACAAACAAGAAATTAAAATTCATAACTTAAAAATAAAAAACTTTTTAAATACTTTAAGAAAACGGTACAATCAATGTTCCAGAAACAAGAAATTGTTTTACTCACGCAACCAAGAATGGCTAAGAAATAAACTTATTTTTAAAAAGCCATCAGTAACTACCACGGAAACTGGAAAAGGTGGTCGACCAGCAAAGCCAATTGATTATTGTAGTGAAAGATCACGAAGACGCAAGCTTAAACTTATCAATGAAGAAGTTTCTTGTAGCATCATAAAGGATTCATTTCTGCATCAAATTCAACCATCGAAAACTAAAAAGGGTAAAATTGCTATCATTGAAAAATAGTGGAAGCAAGCCCCAGACGCACAAAAAGGATTTTAGAAAGTATGCCGACACCAACTGAAGAAAATAAATTTACTCCAGAAGAAGCATTTGCACTATTTTTGGATTTGAAAATGACTAAAAACCAATATACAGAATTGCGGAAGCGAACCAATGAAAAAAATTGTGGAATTTTTCCATCATATCGAGATATAGTTTCTGCCAAAAAAGATTGCTTACCTTCACCAACTGCTATTAGTGTAACTTCAAGTTCAGCAGAAATAAAATTGCAGGATCTTCTTGAACACACTGCAGAACGATTATTAAAGACATTTGATGCTGACTATTTAAAGAAGTTTAAAAATTGCAGCATGACTTTAATTTCTAAATGGGGATGTGGTGGGTCCTCTGGCCAGAAACAATACAAACAATGTAATGCGGAAAATTCATCAGATGCCAATTTATTCATGATTTCTTTCGTTCCATTACGTTTAACAAAAACTTATATTGGTTCAGAGCCGTCAACTAGTAGAGCTGCAGAGATAGATGTATGGAAGAATGAAATTCCCTCGTCAACAAAATTTTGTAGACCAATAAAGTTTGCTTACAAAAAGGAGACTCAAGATGTCATAGATGAAGAAGTTCGAAAAATAAATGATCAAATTAAAGAACTTCAACCAGTAACATTTAAATTTGATGACCAAGACATTGAAGTAAATTTTAAAATGTGTCTCACAATGATTGATGAAAAAGTTGCACAAGCTTTAACCAAAACAAAGTCATCGTCAAGCTGCACCATATGCCAAAAAACATCAAGTCAATTGAGCCAACCACCAACACAAGACGATAGTTTTAATGAAGCATATGAATTTGGAATGTCACCTCTTCATGCTAGAATTCGTTTTATGGAGCATATTCTTAAATTGGGATACGATTTGAAATTTGGCCCGTTAGGCGAAACAGTGAGAAACAACAAAGAAAATTTGGAAAAAAGAAAGCAAAAAAAAAAAAAGATATTCAAGAAAAATACCGTGAGATAGGCCTTATAATTGACCAGCCAAAGCAAGGAGAAGGAAATTCTAATGATGGAAACACAGCAAGGAGATTTTTTTCCGATCCAGAAACTGCAGCTTCTATAACTGGAGTAGATTATGATTTAATACGACGATTCCAAATCATATTACAAGTTATAGCATGTAGCAAAAAGATAGATGCAAAAAAATTTGGTCAGTATGCTAATGAGACAGCAACCCTTTATAACCAAAAATATTCTTGGAGACATATGCCAACCACAGTTCACAAAATTTTGTTCCATGGGGAACAAACAATTCAGTACAATATGCTTGCAATTGGAGATCTCTCAGAAGAAGCCCAAGAAAAAAAGAACAAAGACTACAGATTCTTTCGCGAGCACAATACAAGAAAAATTTCCAGATATTGTACTAATGAAGATCTTATTAATATTTTGTTGTGCACATCAGACCCATATATGTCCAGTATTCGACAAAAATGGAAATCAACCTCATTAGAGTTAGATGAAGAAGCTAAACAACTACTGCAAAATGAAAATCAAAGCTATTTGGAAGAAATTTTTACTAATATTGTTTAATTAATACTAGTTTAAAGATTACAATTTGTTTCTAATTTTAGTATAAATTTTTATTAATACATTTAAATAGAATATATGTGCACTTTTAATCAATAGTAAAAGTTAATTAAAATTTTATCGATGTTGTGTGCTGTATATAATATATCCAAATGGTATTGATATTGTTGGGAATTTCAGTGTTATTTTTCAGTTTAATCCTCACAAGAATTTGCATTCTTCCAAAAAAACCAACCTTTGGCCCCTGTGAATATTGAGACTAAATAAATGTCAGGGGCCAAATTTGGCATTTTCTGACCAAAATTAAGTTTAGGAATAATAAATAAGTATTGGTTGTAAAATACGATTGAAGAAGATAAGAAATTATAAAAAAAATACCTATTTAAAATGTCAAAATATTCAACTTTTACATGGAAACTCAACAAAAAACAAGTAAGAGTGTTAAATTCGGCTGTGCCGAATCTTTGATACCCTCCACCTCGGTTTGTTAAACTTAATACCAAATTATTTCAGCAAATTCTTTGGGTTGGTTTTCTTCTTTTCTATTATTTCGGATTTATTTCGGTGTTTGCTTTTTGGTCATCGTGGTTGCTGATCGGCATGCATTTTGGTTATATACCTATATGCATGCGGTTCCGGTTATATGACATAACTTCTCGTTTAATTTAGTTTTTGCTAATTAAATAGCTCGCCCTAACCTCCATTGCAAAGGTAATGGTTGTGTAGAGTGGCTATATGCATTAAATCGTGCTAATTGGAGATGGCTGTATAGTTTCTTTTAACTGGCCAAATATTTCTTCATTGTGGCCATATAGGTTGGATGGAGTAACAAAATAATAACCAAAAAAAAAGCTCTCTCAACTTTTTTTTAAAATATTGCCATATTTTGAAAACATAGAGAATAAATTTATAATAATAAATAATCAAATTAGGGATGAAAAACGCAAAAAACGAAAAGTCCCAAACATTTTAAATAAAATAATTTAATGTTATCTTTATTTTCTGAAAAACTTCAAATTTTCATCCAAAAAAAATTTTGAAAATTTATATATAAAAAATAACATTCTCATAAAATTACGTTTACTTATGTAACAATTTTTATGTTAGCAATTCTTAAATATCATTTGAGGTTTTCTTAAATTCATTGAATTTAAATTAATATCGACAAATCTGTTTTTCTATTTATTTAAATTGTAAAGGAGTGGCATCTCTGTCAAAATAAGCGAAAAACACAAAGAATAGAAAAAAACAAATTACTTCGTGTTTGACAGGATGATTTTATGTTTATGTTTAATATCTTTATTTTTTTTACTAATATTTCTGTTTATTTATTTGAAAATGAAATAATGAATTGAATATGCTATTTAATTTTTTTATTTATATAAAAAAGTTTTTTAATTAAAGCAAAATATTTTCACTATTTCATGATTTTTATTTATGTATGACGACATTTCAACCTAAAAATTTAAGTTTTTATCGATTGGATAAACAACACAAAAATGGTTGTCCTTTAGATAACAACAACAGCTGACTTTAACAATAGCGAATATCGTTTCAAAATTTTACTGATAATTTTGCAATTTTCTTTTTTTTTTACAATTCGACTATCGTTAAAAGAAGTTACTGAATCGCGGTACTGAAAAGTTATTAATATCTCCTGAATGGCAATATTTTTTTTAAATGTAAACATTTTTATATGTAAAGATATTTCTAAATTTAAAATTATTATTTCCGACGTTTTGATATGATTTTCTGAAACTCAATTAATATTTTCTAATTTATAATTGGAAATTTTATTTTCAGTTTAAAAAGTGAAATTTTGTATTTATGTGAATAATAATGCTTTATTAATTATAAACAATTTTTAAAAATTAGATGTAATCGCAATCAGATATTTTATAGGTAAAGCAGAATAATAATTCTATATAACTATGTAGAACTGTTTTGTAAGCAAAAAACTCATTGACGAACTCGGTAACTCTATTTTGTAAAGACAACAAAAAGTTAACCCCCCAATCTCACATCACACTGAAATTGTAAAATCGTTGTGTACGTATTATCAACGAAAAATTGTTCGAATTAGTCGAATCCATCGCCATTAAATTTTATGCTCAAACATCTGACTGCAATCTCATTTTTAAAATGTTGTCGAAGCGTAAACTTGAAAAAATTTGTATACTTCTCTCTCTTATTTTATTTTAAGTAGAGTTACCAAGTTTATTATACAGGCACATGTTTGAGGGAAAATGTTTACATTTATTATTATTAGTATTATTTTAATAATAGTTAATAATATTTATGCTCTATAATTAACAAACTTGCGTTTTTGTATGCGCATTTCAAAAAATAAATCATTATAATAGATTTAACAAGTTAAAACTTTAATTACAATTTTACAGAATCCAGTAAATTTGCATTAAATTTATAACAGGGTAACATTAATCATCGTTAGTGTCTGCCACTATTCGCACGAAAAATTTGGTACCATTAGTGTGACCACTGCGGAAAATGTGTGTGTATTAGTAAAAAAAATGTGAGTGTATTGAGTTTTTCGAACTTGCAGTGTGATGTGAGATTGGTGGGTAATATGCAAAACTTATGTTCATATTTGTAAAAGAATAATGAAAAAACGTATGAAATAAAAGACCAACCCGTGTATACTCTTAACATTGTTCTGTATGATATCTAGTTGAAAATATTAACATTCATGTTAAAATAGAAAAAACTATTGCAAAGCTAATTAGAACAAACAAAAATTATGCCGGCATCTACTGTGGCATAGTCACGCTGAGCAAAATGAAGTGACACTCTGTTAATACAAAAGAAATGTATTTTCCCCACAACAAAATACTGCAGAATTTTATGTAAATAAAATAACCGATTTATTTCTAACATGCAGTTACTATGAATATACATACATACATGCATATATATAATATATGTACATTATTTGTATTATTTAATATGTGTATGTATGTATATTTAAATATTACACACAAAAAATACAACATCAAACGTTATTTTTGTGTTTTTCTCTTTAAATAAATTAATACATAAATTTTTTGCTAAATTTACATTTGGGCAATTCACAACAGGTGTTGTACATTGTATGTTGTATTGAAATACACAATACAATCATTTGTTGTGAACACTCAGTTGTATTTTCATATTGTAAAACGCTTTCTTTAGTAATTTTCGATCCAACGAGGAAAGATCGCTTCGTCGCTTCTGCTATTTTGTATAAGAGAAAACACTTGTCAGTGTTTGCTTTTTGGTCGTGAGATATACCCTGGAGTTTTAGTTACGTACCTCTTGCATTTTAATTTATAATGAAAAAAAAAATGTTAAATGTTTTGGTTGGTACTGAAAGAGAAAATACATACTAAAAATATAAACATTAATTTTTATATAAATAAACTTATCGATGTATTTGCGTTATTTGCATTATTTGCCATATTTTATTTTATAATTATTTATGCTGATAATATTCTATGTATTTGTTTTTTCTTTTTCATAAAAACTGGCATTCACTTGGAACTGATATGTTATGATACAATATACAACATTTACTAAACATAGCAAATGAAGTTGGATCGTGTATCAGATTTTTCAGTGAAAATTATCAACAACAGTTTTACACTATTGTAAAGTGATACACGATACAGGAGAAAAAACGATACATTACCCATTGTGAATTGCCCAATTGTTTTTTTTTTATTAACAACTAGGTATTTTAGCATTATTTGCTTTAGATGTTGGTGAATTTTTATTCCCTTTATATTAACTCGTAGTGTCTGCTTGTCGAAAAAATTTTGGATCGATTTTAACCACTTTCCCGTGACCCAATCGATCTGAAATTTTGCAGGCAGGCTTGTGGCAATGACAGAAATGATCTAACATATTTTTTTAGTGATGCCAAAACAATGGAAACTTTAAAATTTTTCTACCAGAGTTGATAAAAAAATGTACAAAGGGTTTGTTTTTGTTATATTATTACCATAACGACCACAAAAACAACAAGTCCAGCTATGAAAACAATGCAACATTTAGAATAACAACAAGAACAATATAGAAATATCATGTTTTTCATTTTTTTTTTACTTTTTCAGAGATTTCCCTGGACCTGTTCCACCGATTTTAATGATTTTTGAAGTAGAAATCTTTCCATGAATTTGATGAATCATTCTCACTAAAAATGATCACTGTAGCTGCACTATTGAGGGCGTGATCGTGACAAGAACAACATAGAAAATTATTTTTTTTTCAAGACTTTTTTAGTTCTTCATTCAAATCTC
This sequence comes from Cordilura impudica, assembly GCA_963682025.1. NCBI lineage: Eukaryota > Metazoa > Arthropoda > Insecta > Diptera > Scathophagidae > Cordilura > Cordilura impudica. The sequence continues at coordinate 123,647,528 of OY821517.1, forward strand.
GGGCCCTAATCGACCGATTTGGACGATTTTAAATAGCAAACTTCTCAGGATGTTAGTGAATCATTCTTATGTCAACGAGTACCCTAGCTGCCGGATTGATGCCGTCATCGTGATTTCCACAGACGGACAGACGGACATCGCTATATCAACTCCGGTTGTTATAAGGATCACAAATATATAAATTTTATGGGGTCCAAAATTTTTTTTCTAATTATTACAAACGGAATGACAAACTTATATATACCCTCTGCACACTGGAGTGGAGGGTATAACAACTCTACAACAGCAACAATGACAGTCATATGTTTTTCAAATAGGAAAAAACTGTTTATGTGTTAGTTTCGGTCATTCCCCAGTATGCATTGAAATATTATTTCTCCAATGTTGGAGAAAAGTTAAGTTCTTAAATTGATGTCAAATGTAATTCTCAACTTGGGTTGAACAATTTTTCTCCTTGTTTGCTTTCAACTTGACATCAAGTTGAGATTTAACATTTTTTCCAATCTTTGAGAAACATTTTTACTCTCAATTGGATATCCAACACTTTTCTCCACTTGAGACAAACATTTTTTCAACTTGAATACGATTTGTGTTAAGTCTGAGATATTATTTAAATATGTCATAAATAATAAATTAAATTAAAAAATGCCAAAAAAGTACAAATAAATCATTGATATATTTTTAATTATTTTTGCTTTTTTTCGAATTTTTCAAAAAATGTACAACTAATTAATTCATTTATTTTTAATTCTAGATTTTAAAAAATGTACATAATATGTACATTTAATGTTAAATATGTACATAGTAATGTTAAATATATAATGAAATTAAATTGAAACATTAAAAAAAGTACATTGTTTTCATTTCTAAAATTAGTATAATATTTTTTAATATGGCACTTCCGTACCTTCCATTTGATACCGATTGGAAATATTTCTTTGCTATCAAGTTGAGAATCACAAATTTCTCAATTTGATAACTATGAAAATCGCCATATAAAAAATGTGCCTTTTAAGTTGAGAAGACTATATTCGAACTATTGAGGGCATTTGAGAATTAACGTTGGAGATTTGAGAAATGTATTTGATCTCAAATGCACCTCAAGTTGATAGCAAACAAAAATGTTTATTGGGACATTTATTGTAGGGTCGTTTGCACACACACAAAAAATAGAAAATAAATTGTCAATAAAGGTGCTATTACACGATGTGTTTTTTACATATGTACTGTCACTTTTTTTTATCCATATGAAATTCCTCATGTCTGTCAAAATTGTCTTTTACATACGATTCATAATTTTTGCTATCACACGTGCATATGTATTTACGTATGACATAAGCTCTAAATGTAAACAACAGCTGATTTAATTTGTGAATTTACAGAAATTTATTGTTAAAAAAAAGTTATATATTTTTTAATTGTTAATTAATATTAAACAATTTATTTTTCTTTCAATATTAATCTTCATAATTTACTCTGTTTTTCTTTCGCCACAATCAGTGTTGTATTCTCATATGATTGTCATACAAAAATAGAACCTGCTCTAATTGAAAAATGTACATGTGCCTTTCCTCATGTATTGTACATAAACAATGTTTCATATGTATCACACGATGTGTACAACTTTTGTTGTGGGAAAATTTGACAGTACATATGTAAAAAACACATCATGTAATAGCACCTTAAGCAAAGCAAGTGGCTTCGAAATTCGATGATGCCAGTTAATCATTTTTTGTTCACGCGGAATTTATAATTGGAGGAATTTTTTTCTCGAGAAATGTATTTTCCGTGAGAAAGAAATTCCTTGAGAATATTCATAATTGGGATGAATAACTTTTAATTGGAACTTTTTAGTCGGAATAAATCATAATTCTAGTTAGATATTGGTTAATATTTAATTAGAAAAAATATTGTGGTGGCATCTACGCAATTATTGAGGCAGTCACGGAAAAATTAAATGCAAGTCTGTTTTTTTTAATATAACAAAAATGGATTTTCCCTTTAACAAAATATGGCAGAATTCTTTATAAATGAAATGCAAAATGGAAAATCAATTTTGTGCTAATTCTTAACAAAATTAATAAAATATATATATGTATTATTATATTTATTAATATTTGTAATTTTATTTGACACAATTTCACACACAGTTTTACAGATCAACTGTTTTAATTAGAAAAAATATTGTGGTGGCATCTACGCAATTATTGAGGCAGTCACGGAAAAATTAAATGCAAGTCTGTTTTTTTTAATATAACAAAAATGGATTTTCCCTTTAACAAAATATGGCAGAATTCTTTATAAATGAAATGCAAAATGGAAAATCAATTTTGTGCTAATTCTTAACAAAATTAATAATATATATATATATATATATATATGTATTATTATATTTATTAATATTTGTAATTTTATTTGACACAATTTCACACACAGTTTTACAGATCAACTGTTTTCAACTGATTTAGAAGTTTTCTGTTTTTGAAACAGTAGTGCCAATTTGTAACATTTTGTGATGTAATGAAAATCGCAGAATAATAAGTTAATACACAATAAAAAATATTAAATTTTTAAGTTTTATATACATATTGCAATAAAAAAAACTTTGGTAAATTTACATTGAAGATGGTCAGAAATGAATGAGAAAAAATATATAGACATTTTAGAAAAGCACATTTAATGTTAAACTTTATGCACAAAATATATGGGTTTTTGTTGTTTCGAATTTAACTGTGGCTCTAAGTGAAAAGTTTTAGACCGATCGTATATTACATCTTGAGGATCCTCACCTAATATTTTCAAATATTTTAAATTCTTTTTAACTCATTTAACCTCATTACGAAAATAGTAAAACAGTAAATATAGAAAATCCACGCACCTCAAAAAATTGTTTTCTATGAAATAAATTAAAGACATTTCATATTATACAATTTTCTTTCAAAAATGTATCAATTATTGCAAATTTGAAATTTGACATATAGTATTTGTACATATATTTGTATAGATTTCGCAGTATGAAAAGAACTATTATTTCTTTATTTAGAATATATGTAAGTATTGCTCGCAAAAAAATGCAACATCATGAATGAAACACATAGACGACTGCTGGCAGCAACATTTGTAGTCGTATAGTCAGCTACTTGATTTTTCTGAATACGACAGCAACATATAATACAAATGCATTTTTATTTAAATATACAATTACTTTTACTTATTTAAAATGCATTAGTACAACGTAAAAATAAATAAATTAGTTTAACGCCTTTTGATTATTAATGGAATTATAGCCTTTCATTTTGCGATTTTTTGTTTAAACAAAATAAAATATTTCATAGCACTAACTTCTTTTACATATTTTGTTATATTGTCAACACTATTTTTGTTTTGTAGCCAACAAAACACACTTGCAGTTTTTTTTTCTATTTGAAGAACATATGACTGCCATTGTTGATGTTGTAGAGTTGTTTTTTTTTTTGATTTTGTTTCGTTAACTCTTTTGTATTAAAGCACCTCCAATATATGTATCCATTTTAGTTTGCAAATTCAGTATATTTATAACTTATTACTTACAGCAAAAAATAATAGAAACAATTTTATCAGTTATGCTTACGAAGCTATATAAATAGACTTGAAGTTGGCTGCAAAAGCAGTAGCCTGTGTAAAGAACAAGTTAGCGACATGTAACTGTTACGTAACGTGTCAGCCTTTTTTTCACATGAAAAGTATTGGGACGTTCCGGTTACGTTCGGTAACTGTTTTAAATGATTTTCATGTAAAAAAAAACAACTGACTCGTTACGGTTACGGTTAGAAAACATTGACCTTTTATATGTATTATAATGCTATGAATGCATTTATCTTTATTTTATTTTATTTATATATTCTTTTTTTTTGTATTGTATATTATTTTTTTTTATTATTACTATTTCATTTAATTATTTTTTTCTTTAAATAAATTAACACATAAAAATTTGTTTTTTAAATTATTGGTGAACTTTTACTCCCTTTATTTACTGCCTTTATATTAACTGGTAGTGTCTGCTTGTCGACAAAATTTTGGATCGATTTTTAGCCCCTTTCCCGTGAGCCAATCGATCTGAAATTTTGCATGCAGGCTCGTGGCAATGACAGAAATGATCTAACAAATTTTTTTAGTGATGCCAAAACAATGGAAACTTTTAAAATTTTCTACCAGAGTTCACAAAAAAAATGTACAAAGGGTTTGTTTTTATTATATTATTACCACAACGACCACAAAAACAACAAGTCCAGCTATGACAACAATGCAACATTTAGAATAACAACAGGAACAATATGGAAACATCATGATTTTCATTTTTTTTTTTAATTTTTCATAGATTTACCTGGACCTGTTCCACCGATTTTAATGATTTTTGAAGTAGAAATCTTCCCATGAATTCGGTGAATCATTCTCACTAAAAATTATCACCCTAGCTATCCTATTGAGGGCGTGATCGTGACAAGAACAACATAGAAAATTATATTTTTTCAAGACTTTTTTTAGTTCTTCATTCAAATCTCGGGCCCTAATCGACCGATTTGGACGATTTTAAATAGCAAACTTTTCAGGATGTTAATGAATCATTTTTTATGCCAACGAGCACCCTAGCTGCCCGATTGATGCCGTCATCGTGATTTCCACAGACGGACAGACGGACAGACGGACAGACGGACAGACGGACAGACGGACATCGCTATATCAACTCCGGTTGTTATAAGGATCACAAATATATATATTTTATGGGGTCCAAATTTTTTTTTCTAATTATTACAAACGGAATGACAAACTTATATATACCCTCTGCACACTGGAGTGGAGGGTATAATTAAAATGCATTTTTAACTCCAAATTACTTACGTTCCTATCAGTCGATTTTTACGTTTGGACACGCAAATTGAAGCTTAAAGTCCCTCCTATTGAACAAAACAAATTGCGTAAAAAGATACCAATCCGGTCAAAAGTTATAGAGTTTTGACCGCTATCCCGTGAAATTGACCACTGTGCGTCGTTCTCAAGAATTGAACATTTCGGAGGCATCATTGATCAATCAATGAGTTTTCGCTTCGCTAAGTGGACCTGCGATCGACTACAGAAGATGCCGATTTTGGCAAAAAATCATCTTTTCAGATGAAGCTCATTTTGATCTTGGCGGGTATGTAAACAAGCAAAATTGTCGCATTTGGGGCACAGAAAACCCGCACGCATACATTGAAAAGCCGATACACCCAAAACGAGTCACTGTTTGGTGCGGATTTTGGTCCAGATGCATAATTGGGCCATTTTTCTTCGAAAATGAGCAAGGAGTGGCCGTTACATTTAATGGCGATCGTTATCGGGCCATGTTGAACGAATTTTTGTTCACAAAAATTGAAGAGGACGATATTGGCAACATTTTGTTTCAACAGGACGGTGCTACGTGCCACACAGCCGAAGCTACACTCGATGTTTTGCGCCCTGTTTTTGAAGATCGCATTATCAGCCGCAGAGCTGATGTCGTTTGGCCACCTCGGAGCTGCGATTTGACACCGTTGGACTACTATTTGTGGGGTGCCCTCAAAGATGAGTGTTACGCCAACAAGCCAGAGACAATTGACGCTTTAAAGGACAATATTCGTGAAGCCATTGGTGAAATACAGCTGCACACAATCGATAATGTGCTTAAAAATTGGACCGATCGTGTAGGCTACTGCATGGCCAGCCGAGGCAGCCATTTGAATGAAATTATCTACCGTTATTTACCGGAAGGATTGTACTTTCAAATAAAAAAAGAAATTTGAGATAATATTCAGTAGTTTTTTTTTATAGCATTTTCAAAAAAAAAAAGTTATTTGGCGGACCCTTTATAAACCGTATTTTAAAATAATATATCCATTATTTTTTTGTATACCCTGCATACCACTGTGCAGAGAGTATATATCAATTTGGCATTCCGTTTGTAGCCCAGCGAAAAAAAAATTTGGGACCCCATATTCTTGATCTATATGACAACTGTCCGTCTGTCTGTTGAAATCACTGTCATACACAAGACAACAACAAATTCAGGTTTTGGACAACGAATTCAATTCCTGAGCCACTGTGGCTATGAGACTCATAGACTTTAAGGAACTGGCATCCCTGCACATTCTCTTAAACTTATAGATAAGCAAAATAGGATTTCACAATATAATTTCTGTTTTGGTTAACACACAAAAAAAAAAAACTTTACACTTAACGTTACGCTGCTCGTATATATGTGACCATTCAGTTTCACCGCTATATGTAGGTATAATTTTTACATAATAAAGAATATGCAAATTTTTTTTTTTCAAACTTGAAGGCAACACCTAAAATTGTGTAACCATGTACAAAAAAAAAATTGAAATATCAGCCATCCTACATTGTTATCAGCTTCATCATTTTAAAAAAGTATCAACAAGCCTTCAGCAATCTAAAGTAAATTTATGATATTTTTATCTCGAACCGAAAAATATATTCAAAAGAAAACAGTGAAAGTGCATAATATTTAATCGGTTTATAAGAAATTTAATATGATTTTTTTTCATCATGAAAAGAAATGAAAAGTGAATAAGTAGAGGAGGAAAAAACGATGATACAAATGAATTCTGAAAGCTGGTTTTTGGGCAACAACATCAACAAAAAACCCAGAAGCAAAAAATGTCAACAAGAAATTTCCAAAAAAAAGAAACACAAAAATTGTAAACAAAATATAAAAATACAAGTAACAATGTTAAAGTCGCTCTATAATGGCTCTATTATACTCTTTGCGATGAGTTTTGAAAAAGGTTCTCAGGTCCAACTATACTGTGTGAAGTAGTTAAAGAACGTAGATAATAAGCGAAGGCGAGATTGTCATTCTATTAAAATAGATATGGAAATGGTATGAATCACGAAGGTACTCCTCAAGTGTTCCAAAAACATATACTTACTTCACATGAGGACTATGAATACATTTGGTTCTACACTCTATGTTTTGGGGCAATGATTTATAAATACATATAATAACATCACAAACCATTTTTCATTGCGATTCATATATATGGGAGCCAGGCCTGAACATAAACCGCTTTTCACCAAATTCAATAACGATGGTCATATAACTGAAAATTGCTTGTACAATTTTCGTCAAAATACACCTGCAAGTACAAGCATCTGGGCAATTCCACAGAACATGGGACAAGCATAATTTTTTTTTTTTTTTTTTTTAATACATCTCACTCAGTTCTCAGTTTGTTGTACATAGATTGAAGTTTCTAAATATCGACTTGATAACATTTAGAGCAGCTTTTTTTTCTAGCAGCACTCCATTTTGTATGAGCACACATGGAAAAATTATTGATGAAATTTTGGTTCAACTTTAAAGGTATTCAAGTATTATTGTTTTATTGTAATATTGAACTATTAGTATATTTTCTTGAAAGAATTATCTAAATAGATTACATTAATGCTGTTGTAATTTTACAAGTTAAAATAAAATGTTTACTTGAAAAGAAAGTAAGAACATTAAATTGATTTTTTTTTATACTTTCTCCTTCCTAGAATCAAATATAAAAGAACATGTAGGTTTGGTGGTTAGTTATTCTTTTATACCTAGCAAAAACATACATTCTTTTTTGTAAGGTGAGTCACAACTAGCATCTACAGGAATTAACTGTTTTATTGATTGTCTAAAGACCAAAACACTAACTTTAGTTCATTTGATTCTTATACTGTAACAAAAAAACTGTAGAATTTAAACAAAATTGAAACAATAGTTTTCATAGAATTTCAAATATTCGCCATATTATTTTTTGATAATTTTTTAATTTTTTTCAAAAACAAAAGTTAAGCACTCTAAACACAACTAAATCTTAAATTGTAGTCATTCAGCCATTTTTCCCAATTCATTCATTTGCTTTTGTCTTACGTCTAATACCAGCAATGTAACAACCAGAATAATTATGGCACCAACAACTGCGGCTGAACGCCAGAGAAATCGAAGGGAAAAGTTGAAGAAAGAAGGAAAATATGATGCCTATAAGCAACAGCATTGCATAGATATGAAAAAATACAGGACAAAAAAAACAGAAAAGATTAAAAAGCTTCCAAAAGCTGAACAAGAACAAATTAAGTCAGAAGAACGGAAGAAAAATAGAGGCTGGGTGAAAAATGCATAGAACAGAAAAATAAGAAAGAATCATCTTCACCTACTCCAAGTCTGTATAAAACTGCAAGTGCGTTTGGCAAAGCTGTTGTTCGAAAACTTTTCAGCAGTCGATGTAATGCAGAATTGGCTTCATTATTTTATTTGCCAAAAACTGATCAACAATCTTCCGCTCTATGCCCAGACGTTGTAAATAAAATTTGTATGTTTTATGAGAGAGATGATATAAGTCGGATGGCACCTGGTCGTAAAGATGTTGTTACGATGTGGAAAGATGGTATAAAAATGAGAATGCAAGCCCAACACCTTATCTGCGCATTAAAAGAAGTGTTTCACCTTTTTAAATTGGATAATCCAACTATCGTTGTTAGAAAAAGCAAGTTTTTTGAATTACGACCAAAGCATGTTCTTTTAAGTTCCCAGTTGCCACATAATGTATGAATGTGTGTTTATCATGAAAATTTCATTATTGCTGTCAATGCATTTCACACATATGATAAGGATTTTCCAAGTTATTCACATTCATTTCCCGAAGGAATAATTTGCAACCGTTCTTCTGAAAGTTGTTGGCTAAATCAATGTCAACAATGTAAAAATGCCGAAGGATTTTATCAGGCATATCCAATGCCAGAGCTTAATGAGATTAATATTAAATGGTTTTGCTTGTAGGAAAGTAGTAATAATAATCCACTTCAAAAGATAGAAAAGTTTGGCTCATTTTCTGAACTTTATAATTATATCTCACAATTTTTAGAAACGCCAGCAAGCCAACTCATACAAAGTAATGCTCGAATTGGTGATTTTAAAGGATTTTCCGAGAGATATATGCATGATTCAGGTGGATTTCTCGGAAAACTATACATGCATATTTCAAGACGAATTACAAAGTGTCCACTGGAGCCAAAACCAAGTGAGTCTCTTTACCTGTGCAATGTATCATACAGGTGTCATCCATCCTCTCATATAGTTTCTGATGTGTTGAAACACTCAAAAGAAACTGTGCTTGCATATATTTCATATGTATTAGATGATATGCCAAATGAAATACAAAAAGTTGAAATATGGTCGGATGGACCTTTTTCACAGTTTAAGAACAGGTTTGTTGCAGGTTCTTTGTCAACCTTAGAAAAAAAATTATCACTTGGAACTTTTTTGCCACATCTCATGGAAAGGGACCTGTTGATGGTATTGGTGACAGTTCAAAAAAACAGGTATTTGATCAAGTTAAGAAAAGGAAATGTATCGTAAATAAGGCTGCAGATTATGTTAAAGCAACAGAGATAGCTGGATCAAATATCAGAACTTTTGAACTTAATGAAGCAGATATAAAAAAAAATTCCCAACTCAACTTGAGAAAAGTTTGGGAAAATGCTCCTTTACTACAAGGCATAAAAAAACATTGCATCAAAGTCATTAACAAAGAATCCAAAGGATTTTTACTATCAGGAGGAAATTTTGCCTTCCCATTTTAATTGCGAATTTGAAAATTAATAAAAAATAATTCCTAAGGATTTGATTTATTCAAATGTCGTTTCATTCGTATACATTCTGAAATTGTTTTATGTGTATTTAAAATATATTTATTGTTTATTAATATTACTAAAATTGGTGTTAAGATATGTATAATATACAAAAGGAGGAAGTGTAAGGTGAGTCACAAAATATGGTAAGGTGAGTCACACACATAATTTAAGCTTATACAATTAATTGAGCTCACTTTTGTTTTTTTTTTTAAACTATTTATCATAATTGACACCTCTTATTAATGCTTCAGAATATTGATGTGTAAACATCTATACGCGCAGGGGGGTAAATTTCTATTTGACAATACAATCACAAAAACAGCGTAACTCATATCGGTGTGAGCTGAAGCAGATAACGCTGTGTGACTTATGATTGTATTGGTGAAAAATTATGATATGTTCTTTTCTAAACATTTTCCAACTGCCTTTCATTCGGTGTTTAGCGGTTGAATAGAACGGTTGTGTTTTTAACAAGTGCGGTTGATCGATAGTGATAGAGTGAATATTGTGAAAATAATTAAGACAGTGACTTTAAATTAACCTTGAGATTTATTTGTTTGGGTGCTCCGCTGAACATTTGTAAAATCGGTGTCTCAAAAATCTCCGGCCAAAAGTGTGGTTAGAGACGGTGACGTATAGAAGATATACACTAGCGCCAATATTGACTCTAGCGGCGAGTAGTGAAACTAAAGTATATTTCCGGTTTCCGTTTCCTGTTTCCAACTTACTGTTTCGGGTCGTCCGTTTTCGGTTTGTGTCTCGGCTAAGTCCGTTTCCGGTTGGTGTCTCGGGTGTAACCGGTGTGAAACTCTGCTAACTTCCGTCATAGTTAGTAGTAGTACTGTGGTGAGCGGGTTGCGTATACATAACAACTTTTATAAACTATTAAGTATACGCAACAGTACTGATTGTTCGTTCGATTTATTAAAAGAATTTTTGTCCGTCCTTCCGTCGGTGTGTCCGTCCTTCCGCGGACGTGTCTGTCCTTCCGTGGACGTGTCTGTCCTTCCGGTAAGGAGTCAGTACTTTCGTCGACGTTCCGTCCTTCCGTTGATGTGTCCGTCCTTCCACTGAAGTATCCGTACTTCCGTTGACGTGTCCGTCCTTCCGTCAACGTCCGTCCTTCTGTAGCAGTTTCTCAAGGTTAGTACTTAGTAGTTAAGTTGTGAGATGCCGCCGCCGCCCAGAAAGCGGGCCGTGAAGCCGAAAGGTGACGCTTCGGACATGGCGACTACCGATGGGTGTGCTGCTCCGTCACACGGAGAGCGAGTTGTCGAGCACGGAGATGGACGAAGAAATTAAGAGGGTCAAATTTGGTTCTCCGAAGAAGCTGGCTTCGCCTAGATTTAGGCATCCTGCTGCTGTTGTTGCTGCTGGTGCTGCTGCTGGTGCTGCTGCTGGTGTTGCTGTTGCTGGTGCTGAGGAGTTGGTGGATGGGGCTGCTGAAGCTGTAATCAGCGAGAAGGCGTCTGCTGCCACCAGTAGAAAGACGCGTGACCGTATTAGGGCCCGGCCAGTACGTGAAGCTGGCATGGTTGGTAGAATGAAGGAGGTAAGCGCCGATTTGTTGGAGCTGGTAATGGCTGATGGCGTTGATGCGCGGTTGGCCAAGGCGGTTATGGGGCATGCTGGCGTATATGAGCAACTGCTCTTTAATTTAATCGCCGAGAACGAACGGCTGAAGGGGCGATTGGAGGTGTACGAGGGCGGTAAAGTGGCTGGCGTACAGGCAGTGGCTTCTAGGGGTCCCATAATGTCCCAGATGGCGGTTAGGCGTGGTAAATAGAATTTCAGAAAACATAAATAGAATTTCAGAAAACATCATTTGAATTTCAGAAAACATAAATAGAATTGCAGAAAACATCAATATAATTTCAGAAAACATCATTCGAGTTTCAGAAAACATCAATTGAATTTCAGAAAGCATCAATAGAATTTCAGAAAACATCAATTGAATTTTAGAAAACATCATTCGAGATTCAGAAAACATCAATTGAATTTCAAAAAACATAAATAGAATTTCAGAAAACATCAATATAATTTCAGAAAACATCAATTCTATTTCAGAAACCATCAATATAATTTCAGAAAACATTATTTGAATTTCAGAAAACATAAATAGAATTTCAGAAAACATCAATATAATTTCAGAAAACATCATTCGAGTTTCAGAAAACATCAATTGAATTTCAGAAAGCATCAATAGAATTTCAGAAAACATCAATTGAATTTCAGAAACCATCAATATAATTTCAGAAAACATCATTTGAATTTCAGAAAACATAAATAGAATTTCAGAAAACATCAATATAATTTCAGAAAACATCAATTGTATTTCAGAAACCATCAATATAATTTCAGAAAACATCAATTGTATTTCAGAAAACATCAATAGAATTTCAGAAAACATCAATTGTATTTCAGAAAACATCAATTGAATTTCAGAAAACATAAATAGAATTTCAGAAAACATCAATATAATTTCAGAAAACATCAATTGTATTTCAGAAACCATCAATATAATTTCAGAAAACATCAATTGTATTTCAGAAAACATCAATAGAATTTCAGAAAACATCAATTGTATTTCAGAAAACATCAATTGAATTTCAGAAAACATAAATAGAATTTCAGAAAACATCAATATAATTTCAGAAAACATCATTCGAGTTTCAGAAAACATCAATTGAATTTCAGAAAACATCAATATAATTTCAGAAAACATCAATTGTATTTCAGAAATCATCAATATAATTTCAGAAAACATCATTTGAATTTCAGAAATCATAAATAGAATTTCAGAAAACATCAATATAATTTCAGAAAACATCAATTGTATTTCAGAAACCATCAATATAATTTCAGAAAACATCAATTGTATTTCAGAAAACATCAATAGAATTTCAGAAAACATAAACTGTATTTCAGAAAACATCAATTGAATTTCAGAAAACATCAATATAATTTCAGAAAACATCAATTGTATTTCAGAAAACATCAATTGTATTTCAGAAAACATCATTTGGATTTCAGAAAACATAAATAGAGTTTCAGAAAACATCAATTGTATTTCAGAAACCATCAATATAATTTCAGAAAACATCATTTGAATTTCAGAAAACAGAAATAGAATTTCAGAAAACATCAATATAATTTCAGAAAACATCATTCGAGTTTCAGAAAACATCATTTGAATTTCAGAAAACATAAATAGAATTTCAGAAAACATCAATATAATTTCAGAAAACATCATTCGAGTTTCAGAAAACATCAATTGAATTTCAGAAAACATCAATAGAATTCCAGAAAACATCAATATAATTTCAGAAAACATCATTCGAGTTTCAGAAAACATCATTTGAATTTCAGAAAACATAAATAGAATTTCAGAAAACATCAATATAATTTCAGAAAACATCATTCGAGTTTCAGAAAACATCAATTGAATTTCAGAAAGCATCAATAGAATTTCAGAAAACATCAATATAATTTTAGAAAACATCATTCGAGATTCAGAAAACATCAATTGAATTTCAAAAAACATAAATAGAATTTCAGAAAATATCAATATAATTTCAGAAAACATCATTCGAGTTTCAGAAAACATCAATTGAATTTCAGAAAGCATCAATAGAATTTCAGAAAACATCAATTGAATTTTAGAAAACATCATTCGAGATTCAGAAAACATCAATTGAATTTCAAAAAACATAAATAGAATTTCAGAAAACATCAATATAATTTCAGAAAACATCAATTGTATTTCAGAAACCATCAATATAATTTCAGAAAACATTATTTGAATTTCAGAAAACATAAATAGAATTTCAGAAAACATCAATATAATTTCAGAAAACATCATTCGAGTTTCAGAAAACATCAATTGAATTTCAGAAAGCATCAATAGAATTTCAGAAAACATCAATTGAATTTCAGAAACCATCAATATAATTTCAGAAAACATCATTTGAATTTCAGAAAACATAAATAGAATTTCAGAAAACATCAATATAATTTCAGAAAACATCAATTGTATTTCAGAAACCATCAATATAATTTCAGAAAACATCAATTGTATTTCAGAAAACATCAATAGAATTTCAGAAAACATCAATTGTATTTCAGAAAACATCAATTGAATTTCAGAAAACATAAATAGAATTTCAGAAAACATCAATATAATTTCAGAAAACATCAATTGTATTTCAGAAACCATCAATATAATTTCAGAAAACATCAATTGTATTTCAGAAAACATCAATAGAATTTCAGAAAACATCAATTGTATTTCAGAAAACATCAATTGAATTTCAGAAAACATAAATAGAATTTCAGAAAACATCAATATAATTTCAGAAAACATCATTCGAGTTTCAGAAAACATCAATTGAATTTCAGAAAACATCAATATAATTTCAGAAAACATCAATTGTATTTCAGAAATCATCAATATAATTTCAGAAAACATCATTTGAATTTCAGAAAACATAAATAGAATTTCAGAAAACATCAATATAATTTCAGAAAACATCAATTGTATTTCAGAAACCATCAATATAATTTCAGAAAACATCAATTGTATTTCAGAAAACATCAATAGAATTTCAGAAAACATAAACTGTATTTCAGAAAACATCAATTGAATTTCAGAAAACATCAATATAATTTCAGAAAACATCAATTGTATTTCAGAAAACATCAATTGTATTTCAGAAAACATCATTTGGATTTCAGAAAACATAAATAGAGTTTCAGAAAACATCAATTGTATTTCAGAAACCATCAATATAATTTCAGAAAACATCATTTGAATTTCAGAAAACAGAAATAGAATTTCAGAAAACATCAATATAATTTCAGAAAACATCATTCGAGTTTCAGAAAACATCATTTGAATTTCAGAAAACATAAATAGAATTTCAGAAAACATCAATATAATTTCAGAAAACATCATTCGAGTTTCAGAAAACATCAATTGAATTTCAGAAAACATCAATAGAATTCCAGAAAACATCAATATAATTTCAGAAAACATCATTCGAGTTTCAGAAAACATCATTTGAATTTCAGAAAACATAAATAGAATTTCAGAAAACATCAATATAATTTCAGAAAACATCATTCGAGTTTCAGAAAACATCATTTGAATTTCAGAAAACATAAATAGAATTTCAGAAAACATCAATATAATTTCAGAAAACATCATTCGAGTTTCAGAAAACATCATTTGAATTTCAGAAAACATAAATAGAATTTCAGAAAACATCAATATAATTTCAGAAAACATCATTCGAGTTTCAGAAAACATCAATTGAATTTCAGAAAGCATCAATAGAATTTCAGAAAACATCAATATAATTTTAGAAAACATCATTCGAGATTCAGAAAACATCAATTGAATTTCAAAAAACATAAATAGAATTTCAGAAAATATCAATATAATTTCAGAAAACATCAATTGTATTTCAGAAACCATCAATATAATTTCAGAAAACATCATTCGATTTTCAGAAAACATAAATAGAATTTCAGAAAACATCAATATAATTTCAGAAAACATCATTCGAGTTTCAGAAAACATCAATTGAATTTCAGAAAGCATCAATAGAATTTCAGAAAACATCAATTGTATTTCAGAAACCATCAATATAATTTCAGAAAACATCATTTGAATTTCAGAAAACATAAATAGAATTTCAGAAAACATCAATATAATTTCAGAAAACATCATTCGAGTTTCAGAAAACATCAATTGAATTTCAGAAAACATCAATATAATTTCAGAAAACATCAATTGTATTTCAGAAACCATCAATATAATTTCAGAAAACATCATTTGAATTTCAGAAAACATAAATAGAATTTCAGAAAACATCAATATAATTTCAGAAAACATCAATTGTATTTCAGAAACCATCAATATAATTTCAGAAAACATCAATAGAATTTCAGAAAACATCAATAGAATTTCAGAAAACATAAACTGTATTTCAGAAAACATCAATTGAATTTCAGAAAACATCATTATAATTTCAGAAAACATCAATTGTATTTCAGAAAACATCAATTGTATTTCAGAAAACATCATTTGGATTTCAGAAAACATAAATAGAGTTTCAGAAAACATCAATTGTATTTCAGAAACCATCAATATAATTTCAGAAAACATCATTTGAATTTCAGAAAACATAAATAGAATTTCAGAAAACATCAATATAATTTCAGAAAACATCATTCGAGTTTCAGAAAACATCATTTGAATTTCAGAAAACATAAATAGAATTTCAGAAAACATCAATATAATTTCAGAAAACATCATTCGAGTTTCAGAAAACATCAATTGAATTTCAGAAAACATCAATAGAATTTCAGAAAACATCAATATAATTTCAGAAAACATCATTCGAGTTTCAGAAAACATCATTTGAATTTCAGAAAACATAAATAGAATTTCAGAAAACATCAATATAATTTCAGAAAACATCATTCGAGTTTCAGAAAACATCAATTGAATTTCAGAAAACATCAATAGAATTTCAGAAAACATCAATTGTATTTCAGAAAATATCAATTGTATTTCAGAAAATATCATTTGAATTTCAGAAAATATAAATAGAATTTCAGAAAACATTAATAGAATTTCAGAAAACATCAATTGTATTTCAGAAAACATCAATTGAATTTCAGAAAACATAAATAGAATTTCAGAAAACATCAATATAATTTCAGAAAACATCATTGAGTTTCAGAAAACATCATTTGAATTTCAGAAAACATAAATAGAATTTCAGAAAACATCAATATAATTTCAGAAAACATCATTCGAGTTTCAGAAAACATCAATTGAATTTCAGAAAACATCAATAGAATTTCAGAAAACATCAATTGTATTTCAGAAAACATCATTTGAATTTCAGAAAACATAATTAGAATTTCAGAAAACATCAATTGAATTTCAAAAAGCATTATTTGAATTGCTGAGAACATTAATTGTATTTCAGAAAACATCATTTGAATTTCAGAAAACATCAATTGCATTTCAGAAAACATCAATTGAATTTCAGAAAACAGCATAATCGACTTATTTTTTATGCACTGGAAAATGTGATGTTGATGTTTTCTTTAATTATTATATGTTTACACATCTCCCTTGTGATCGGACTCACATGATTTTTTTTTTTAATGTGTAGTCTATATAAGAGGAGAAATTTAGTATATAACATTGCCTCTAAAACTTGTGTCCAATTTGTTGTAAGGTGAGTCACAGCTGTAAAAAGAGCTATAATTGTCACAAAACTCTACTTTAAGTTAAAATTGCAATTAATTCTGAGCTATAGAGTATCGGTTAGTACAGAGGTCGCAAAAGTACGGCCCGCGGGCCAAATCTAGCCCGTTATAGCAACCCAACCGGCCCCCGAGTTAAAATGCGAAAGTAATACAAATAGTTAAAAAAAAAATTGTTAAATCATTGCTAAATCCAAATTTATTATTAAATTTTCTAGTATTAAAAATTTGTATACTTCCTTTTTTGTGAAAGTTATTAGTTTCAAGTACAAATTACATACTTCTACTCTCTATAAAAAATTAAATTGTAAATCCTGTATATACTCTTATTAAAACCCATAGTAATTTAAGTAGGCCATGAAGTTAATTACTTTGTTTAGTTTTTTTTCGTACATGTTATTCTTTGTTAAATCGTAAATTGTGAAAGTTTGTTTTTGCGTGATAATAAAAATTTAGATATAATTGTACCAATGTCAGAATCAAAATTGGGGAATGGACTGTGACAAGTAAAGGTGGAAAGTTCTTGATTGCCACTCACTTGGGAGTGGCCAAGTATGATTCCTTTGCTACACAGTCAAAGCAGCTCACTACCTCCGGTTTTACACCAGGTATTCCCCGGGCAATGGCTTTGGAACACCCGTTCAAAGGCTAGCTAGAGTGAGAAGGCGGCTAAGTAACCTGAATGGTCGAAAGACGTCTCAGGTCAGTAGGAAGAATTTCTGAAACTTAGTTTCTATAAAGTATCCTGATGGCTCGTAATGGGCGTGTCAGGAAGTAGAAGAAACGCGGATAATCTCTGCCTTTGAAAAACTTTACAAATTGCCTGCCTGGAGGTTGCTGGCATCCCCAGCACCAGGATCGGATGCGGAAGCCTAATAAGCTACCACATCTTAAATAACACTTATTAATGAAACCTCAAAATTTTTGGGGCCCTATGCTCCTTATAGGAGTTTCGGGAACATATATATAATGTCAGAATCGAAAATAAGAAAAATTGATAGCGAGTGTCGAATGCTTAACGCAAAAGGACAATAAAATATTTTGTTGTACAATTTAAAGACAAAATTATGTGTCTTATTTGCAAAGAACAAAGAATATAAAGTGAATAGGCCTTACACTACGAAGCATTCTGAGATGTATTTAAAATATGATGGGGAATTACGTAGTTGAAACAAAAAAAAACACTTTCAGATCAGCCAAATATATTTAAACAAATGCCGAATCAAAATATATCTTCAGTATGAGCAAGTTATCATGTTGCTAAGTATATTGCTGACGCAGGGCGGCCATTTAGACTTGGGGAATTTGTGAAGAAATGTGTATTGAAAATAGTAGAAAAAGTATGTCCAGAAAAATTGAGTGCATATAAAAATGTAAGTTTATCTGCAAACACAATAATGAGAAGAATTGAAGATATTGGTACAAGCGTTTTTTTTTCGCAGCTAAAAGAAAAAGCAAAGAAACTTAAATTTTTTTCAATTGCACTCGATGAAAGTACAGATGCGTCCGATACCGCTCAGCTTCTTATTTTTATTCGAGGAATAAAGGATGCTTTTCAGATAACTGAAGAATTAGCTGCTTTCAAGAGTCTTAAGGGAACAACCACTGGAGAGGATATTTTTCTTACAATTTCCGAAATAATGACAGAACTACAATTAAATTATAACCAGTTGATGTGTGTGACTACAGATGGTGCAAAAAATATGATTGGAGCAAATATAGGTCTCATTGGACGGATTAATAAAGAGTGAGAAACAGCAGCAAGCAATTTGTGTCAAAAATAAAATGTAAAATCTATTATGTCCGTGGTTATTTCAACCATAAATTTTATTCGGAGACATGGTTTGAATCATCGTCAATTCCAAGAATTTGTAACATCAATTAATGCTGAACATGGCGACGTTCTTTATCATAGCGAAGTTCGCTGGTTGAGTAGAGGAAAGTACTAAAATGTTTTTTGATCTTCGTCATGAAATTGACATTTTTATGAACGAAAAACAAAAGCCTATTGCTGAATTATCAGAAGATGCAAGGTTATGTAAATTAGCTTTTTAAACCGATATTACTGCACATATAAACGATCTGGATTATAAGCTCCAAGGTAAAGGAAAATTAGCATATTCATTATTTTACGATGTAAAATCTTTTAAAGTTAAATTTGAATTATTTAGAAACCAGCTCGTCAATAAAAATATAGTACATATTCAGTGCTGCTCAAAATTGTTGGAGACTTAGCAATATACAAATGTTTTCCCTTATCTAGAATTTGAAAAATCAATGGAATCACTGCAAAATGAATTTATTGTTTGATTTAGTGACTTTAAAAAAAGCGAAAAAAAAATAATTTATTTCGAAATCCATTTGAAGTAGATGTGAATACTGTTGAAGAAAATATGCAACTACAGCTGATTGATTTGCAGAGCAACGACATTCTGAAGGATGTACATAAGGAAGGTAATTTGATCTAATTCTACCAAAATTTAGATGACACTATATTTCCAAATATTAAAAATATTGAAAGTGAGCACATATCAATACTTGGAAGCACTTATATTTGCGAACAAACATTTTCTCGTATGATATATATTAAAAGTCAATTTTGTGAGAGATTGACTGATTCTCATTTGGCGGAAATTCTGAAGATATCAGTTTCTCAAGAACATATAAACATTAGTAAATGCAACTAAATCCCAGTTGCATAAATCTCACTAATGCTTTTTATACCCTATACCACTATGTGGTTTGGGTATAATGACTTTCTGCTGCTGTTTGAATCACTTTCTGAGTTGATTTAACAATGTCCGTCCGTCCGTCCGTCCGTCTGTGTGTCCATGTAAAGCTTATAATCAAACTGCAGGTCGCAAATATGAAAATATTTTGATGAAATTTAGTATATGAGCTTCTATCGGCCATGGGATGAACGCTATTGAAATTGGTGAGAATCGGTGCATGTTCAGGCATAGCCCCCATACAAATTACCCATATGAAATCGACATAAATTGCCATAAGATCCAAATTGTCATATAGATCTTACTCAAATTGGGTTTGTATGCGTTCATTACATCCACTAATGAGTAGTCCAAAAATGATCCCTTTGACCCCATATAGAGCTGCTTCCCGATCTTCAGTTAAATCTATTAAAAAACAAAAATATTGCACTGATTCTTCTCAAATTTTGTTTGTATATATTTTTGCAAAATACAAGAGACTTTACCAAACATGATCAGGATCGGTCCATTTTTGGACCTAGTCCCTTTATAGATATAGCATCCGATATGAACTTTTTCATATCTGCAGCCAAAAAAATTTATAAAAATCCCACTCAAATTTGGTTTTTGCTTATTTTCAATGTCCAGTTAGTTGGGCCTAAGAGATAGGGTTTCTAAACGCATGGTATAGGGTATCGTATAGTCGTTCTAGGCCGACTATAATTTTCTTACTTGTTTTTAATTACTTTTTCAATAAAAATAAAAATATAAAAAAATATAAATTATTACAAAATCTGGCATCAGTCAATAACCATAACCACATAGCGGTATAGGATATAAAAATGTAATAAAATTGCGAACTTTTAACCATTGGGAATTTGATTTATGCTTCATAAATCTTACGGAACATTTCCACTTATTTTTTTTTTTGTTTACAACGCTAAAAGCGCAGTATTGCAACTATAAGTCCCAAATCATCGAAATGCGAGTAAATCTCTTCGGGAAATAATTCGGATCACAGGATCACTGTTTTGTGTAATACGTCGTTCAAAACTAGAAATTCTCCAATTCAATTTTGACAAAACCTAATTCCGGCCGCCGCTTGAAACTAACAGAGCTCTAAAAACCGAAATATTTTGTTGTTAGCAAAACAGATCCCAAAGTTGCTACTTCCCTTCGGCACAGGCATTCATGAAGAAATATTAAAAAAATCTGACTATCGTGGCCATTCATGTTCAATGATAATAGAAATAAGTAGGATTGTTAAATACGGCTATGCAGAATTTTTGATACCCTCCACCTGGGTTTTACGCTTAGATTAATATCTGGGTTGACTCCACTGTTTATTATTATTATATAAAAACCGGAATTTTAACATTTTTTAAAGTTGTGTGCAAATTTTTGGTCATATCTTGGCTCCTTGATGGCCGATGTACTCAATTTTAAACACCAACCTGGCCGAAGGAATGATAAACAACATTTTTCTAAGCTTATCCTGGTAGATAGTTCATTTTGTGAATGAGCATGATATCAACGGATGGACAGACGGACATTGCTATACTGATTTTTTATAAGGAACAATAATATACTTATATTCTTTACAGGGGTGCAAATGAATTTTTCAATGCGTTGCGAATGGAATGACAAGCTAAAATGCACCTTGCGCAATGGTGTGGAGGGTAAAAAATTAACGTATGGACTTGGCAAATCAGCATGTTAACAAGGCATGTGTTTTATTTTCAATTGAAAGCAAGTTTTTCATTTTCTACATCAAAGGAAAAAAATTAGTTTGGTGAACAAGTGGAACTCCATTAAATGAAGGGTGTAAACTTGTATTCGTTGAGTCTATAATGGATCTATTAAAATAGAAGTTAAAACAAAGTGCACAAAAACTCGGCCATGGAGATGGCACCAACAGGATATTGATCCAAAACATGCGGCGCACATTGTCATACAATACTAGAAATCAATTGAACTCAATAGGCCAATCACTCGATCTTAATTCTCTAGAGCATTTGCCGGATTTACTGGAGCGCAGAAATTATTAAAGAGGATATTAAGAGGAAATTAGTAAAGAAGATACTTTAAAGTTAGTTAATTCGATGTCAAAAAGGCTCGTAAGCGCAAGTTCCTAACTTAAGCAATATTTAATGATAATTTTGTTTTTTTTTTTATAAAATATTTCAAGTGTACGAATACTTTTTTATGAATTAATTCATTTTTACGTTTTTAAAAATATAAACCTTAAATAAATTTAAAAAATTTAATAAATAGCTTAATAATTTATTAGAAACAAGTGATAAAAATTATAGTCGGTGTAGACCGACTATGTGATACCCTATACCATGGTTTAGAGACCCTATCTCTTCGGTCCAACTAAGTGGATGTAGCAAATAAGCATAAAGCAAATTTGGGTGGAATTGTTATTAATTTTTTGGCTGCAGATATGAAAAAGTTCATACGAGATGCTATATTTATATGGGGACTAGGTCGAAAAATGGACCTATCCTGACCATATTTGGCAAAGTCACCTATATTTTGAAAACAATATATACAAAAAAAAATTGAGAAAAATCTGTGCAATATTTTTGTTTTTTTAATAGATTTAAGTGAAGCTTTATATGGGGCTATGACAAAGAATTGCCATATGGGGTTTGTTTTTGGACAACTGAGAAATGGATGTAATAAACACAAACAAACCCAATTTGACCGAGATCTATATGATAACTTGGATCTTATGGCAATTTAAGTCGAGTTCATAGGGGACATTTGTATGGAGCCTAGGTCTGAACATGGACCGAATTTCACCAATTTCAACAGTATTCATTCTATGGGCGACAAAAGCTTATATACCAAATTTCATTAAAATATATTTATATTTGCGACCTTGTAATTTGATTACAAGGTTTACATGGACAAACAGACGGACGGACAGATGGACGGACAGATGGACGGACATCGCTAAATCGACTCAGAAAGTGAAGTGATTCTGAGTCGATCGGTATAATAAAAGATGGGTCTAGGTCAAATATTTTTGATAGTTACAAACAGCAGCACAAAGCCATTATACCCAAACCACATAGTGGTATAGGGTATAAAAATAAGTAACTCCTCTTATTTAACTATGGTATAGGGTATCGTATAGTCGGTCGAGATCAACTATAATTTTCTTACTTGTTCTTATTTTCTTCGTAGTATAACAGTTTCAATTTCAGGTGTAGGGATATTCGCGATATAACTCGGATATGTGACAAGCAACGAAGACATAGTTGTCCAGTAACCAAAAATTTTTAACCGCCAATTGCAGGCGAATTCCCACTTAGGCTATCTAGTGGTAACTGGGCACGTAGTGATAAAGAGAAAGCTGAAATATTTGCTGGACATTTAAGTATTGTTTTTGAGCCAAATCGATGCACCAATGCTTTAAAATTTCTGTACATACTGAAAGAAATCAGGCCACAGTAAACCCAATCACGCTCACCTCCGATGAGCTGTGTAATGTTATCAGAATGAACTAGATGTTAAAAAAGCGTCCGGGTGTGATATAATTTGACCAAAAATGATTAAAGTAATACCTATGGCAGCAATAGAATATATCACCGGCTTATTCAACGAAATACTACAGAATGGCTACTTTCCGAACTCTTGGAAAACGTCACAGCTTATTATGATTCACACACATGGTAAAGACACAACACTTGCTTCATCCAATAGACCTATAAGTTTTCTTGCGTGTCTATCTATACTATTTGAAAAATTGCCCTTGGCCAAAATTATGCCATATCTCACCACACTCCAGTTTGGCTGTCGTAAAGAACATGACACAATTGAACAGGTAAATTGCATAACGGATCGCATAGGAACATTTGAAAATAGGAGTTACTGATCGGCTATCTTCTTAGACGTTGCCCAAGCATTCGATAAAGTATAAAATTCGAAATATGTTTCCACCAAATTGCCACAGGGTTCTGGTATCATATCTAACAAACAGAATTTTTCGAGTAAAGTACAAAAGTTACACCACTGATTACTTTAAAATCAAAGCAGGTGTTCCTCAGGGAAGCGTCCTAGGTCCTATTCTGTATATAATTTCTACATGTAACATACCAACGAAGCAGAGGTTAATCACGTCAGCTTTTGAAGATGATACAGCCATTCCCAGCAATCACAATAACCCCTGAACTGTATTAATATTGCTAAAGGCACACCTACGCGACGTTGAGATATGCCTATCTACCTGGAGAATGAAGGTAAATGAACAAAAGTGCAAACATGTAACATTCAGCTTTTGGCCCGAGATCTGTCCCCCCGTTTCATTGAACAACGTTGAAATCCCACATACCAACGATGTCGTCTACCATGGCATTCATTTGGATCGACGACTCACATTGAAGCTAAGAAAACCCAAAATAAAATTAAGTCTCTAGACTACATTGGCTAATAAACCAACAATCGAAATTGACACTTGAATATAAAGTCCTGTTGTATAGCAGTATAATAAAGCCAATATAAACATATGATGTCCAGCTTTGGGGGAATCGCGTCTAAAACCAACATCGATGTTATATAGAGGGCCCAATCGAGGATATTAGTAACAGGAGCTCTTTGGTATAAAAGGAACGAAATTTTACACAAAGACTTGAATATTCCTCTAGTGTAGGATAAAATCCCCTGTCTGCAATCAAATTATAAGACGAGTTTGGAAACTCACCCGAATCCACTTGCAAGTAAGCAGAAAATCACTGCAGACATAACACGGCTTCGACGAAACGACCTGCTTACAATACCATAAGACCACGCTGATTTTTGGAAGTACCCTTTATTAATGACATTTTATTTGTTGAAAATACCTTTGCTTAAAAAACAACTTATCTTTTTTTTTAAGTTCACTATATTTAGTTTTTAAAATTTGTGTACTTATTGTTAGGCTTACCACAGAGCAGATCCAATAAATAAGAGCATAAAAAACTATTCAGTGAATACACTTATTTTTGAAAAAAAAAAAACAAATTTACAAATCAAATTTTAATAAAATCTGTGCAATATATTTCTTTTAGATTTAAGTGAAGATCCGGAAACAGCTTTATATGGGGCTGTGAATAAGAATTGTCCTTAAGGGTTTGTTTTGGACTACCATTAAACGGGTATAATAGTTACGCATTAACTAAATTTTACCAGGATCATATAGAAAATTATGGCAATTTAATTCAACCTCATAGGGATCAGTTGTGTGGGGCTGAGTCTGAACATGCAACAATTTTCACCAAATTCAACAGCATTCGTCATATGTACGATGAAAGCTTATATAGCAGATTTTATCAAAATACATACATATTAAGAGAATGAAACAAACGAGTTCCAGCCTCATATTTGAATAAATAACGACGTTCCTAACTGCAATGATAGAATGCTGGATCTCGTGTTCGTAAATAACCCTACACTATTCAGTGTGATTAGAACAAGTCCGTTATGTTTTCCTGAGGATTGTCATCATCCAGCACTTTTAATATCCACACCACTTCCACAGAGATCTAAAATTTTTAGCGTTTCTGAATCATTGTTCTTTAAATGAACTAACTACCAAATGTTAAATCAATTACTATCTGACTATAACTGACTTGAAATCATTTAATTTTCAAACGATGGAAGTAATTTTGATCAGGTAATCGAAACTTTTTATAAGATTATTTCAACAAATATAACGAAAACTGGTCCTTTATTAAAAATAGCTAATGCAAATGCTCCTCCATGGAATACAATCACACTGGCATTTTTGAAAAATCGGAAAAAACCAAGAATGTTTTACAACTTTGTCAATTCTAAACGCAAAATTATAACATACCCAACCACTATGAAAATGAACGGTACTGTGCTTTCAAATGATGTTGATATTGCAAATGTTTTTGCTGAATTCTTTGCGTCCACGTTTTCCACAATGACGTTAAACAACACATGATATCCTTATGATATTCCAAGGCTGATATCAATTAATATTTCAGTCTTAGATGTGTTGACTGGTCTTAAGAGTCTAAGAAATACAAAAAGTTCATTTGATCCGGGTCCAGATGGTATTTCCAGCTGTATCTTAAAAAATTGTGGTGAAAGTGTTGGAAAAACTCATCAACTAATGCTATTAATAATAGAGCAATTTCAAAGCTTAATGCTATACCTAAACTTTTTGAGAAAATTATAACTAATTAGTATAGCCCAGCACTCGAAATTCAAGTGCAAATTCTAGGAAATATTATTTTTTCATTAAATTTTTTTCTTCCAATTTTTTTAATCTATATATATAAAATTTATGAATACATAAATGAGCCTAAAGGTATGTTAATCAATTTTAGCAATTCACAATTCAACACAGCGCATCTGATATATAATTTAAATCATTCGCATTAACAGGGTGTAACGAATTATTATAAATACTTTATTTTATTTAATTTAATGTATTTTTAAGACAGATTTAATATAAGCTTAATGATTCTCAGCTTCTCCTCCATATGAACTATAACTCTGCCAATTTTCACACTCCTCCGAGCCCTCATATTGCATAAAAAGGGAATTAAAAATTTACCTTCACGTATTAATATATAGTTATATTATCACACGAAATGTCATCAATTCTATCACCAGCTCAACATGGCTTTTGCAAAGGACGGTCTACGACTACTAATCTAATGAATTTACTTCCTATATATCCTCTGGGTTCTGCAAAATTAAACAAACTTATGCTACATACATGGACTTTAGCAAAGCTTTTGATAAAGCCATGATCTACTGCTAGTGAATCTTGATATTAATGAATTCTCCGGAAACTTCCTAAAATGGCTTCGGTCGTACTTAAAACATCGTAAGCAACGTGTAATTTACAATAACTCTAAATCGAAATATATAGATGTTACTTCCAGTGTCCCTCAAGGGAGTCACCTTGGACCTCTCCTATTTTTACTGTTTATTAATGATCTACCAAAGTCTATTCAATATGTAATATCTTTATGTAAAAATCTACTCAACCATCATAAACAATGACAACAGTATACGTCTCCAGTCTGACTTAAATAGCTTCTACAAATGGTGCAATGTAAACTTTATGGAATTAAATCTAAAAGAATGGCAGTCTATGACCTTCTCCAGATATTCGCCATCTTCGAACGACGATGTCATCCATGACACAAAACTAAACTCAGTTGACTCGTTCATAGATTTGGCAGCTCATTTTGATAAAAGACTAAGTTTTAATTCTAACGTAACAATGACGGTTAATAATGCAAATGGTGTTTTATGTTTTATAAAGTGTTGGGCACAGGAATTTAATGATCCATATATAACAAAAAATCTATTCACGTCCTTGGTCAGGCCGATACCTGAATATGCATCAGTAATCTGGGTTTCACAGTACAATGTTTTCATCAAAAAACTTGAATCAGTTCAGAAACAATTCTTACTATTATGTGTTCGATATCTTGAGTGGAATGCGGAATTGAGTCTCCCACCGTATCGCAGTCGTTTGGCTCTAATAAAGCTTCCAACTTTAAAAAGGAGAAGGATCATTTTTAATACAACATTCTTCCTCAACATGG
The DNA here is from genome assembly GCA_963682025.1 of Cordilura impudica. Lineage (NCBI taxonomy): Eukaryota > Metazoa > Arthropoda > Insecta > Diptera > Scathophagidae > Cordilura > Cordilura impudica. The sequence goes on from OY821517.1 coordinate 123,674,784, forward strand.
TTCATGGTAAAATTGATTCTGAATACCTTCATGGAAAAATATGTATAAATGTACATAACAGACAACTTCGATCTTATGAACCTGTTTACCTGAATTTCTACAGATCAAATTTCATTAATTTCGACCCATTCCGAGGAATTTGCACTGAAGTGAACAGATACTGTGCTTTAATTGATTTATACGATGATGTTGATGTTATTGTAAGAAGATTAACGACATATTTGAACTCTAGTGATTATGTTTATAACTGTACTCGAAATTCGAGTGCATTTTTTTTTTTTATTTAATAAATTATTTTATAAGACCCTAAAGGTATGCTAATCTAGTATAGCCATTTCACAATTCAACACTTCTTATTGTCGTGATGGTAATATAAAACGCTAATGTAAAGTAGATTGTACACCCATAACTTTCCTCAATCTGTACGTTAACTTTCGTGTTGCATAATGTAAAGTTGATTGTGCACGCATAACTTTCCTCAAACTCAACGAAATTAAACAGTTAATAGCTCAAAAGAAAGAGCTTGATCCACTGAGTGTTCTGAGAGTGAAACGACCAAGATCCATTCATTAGAAGAGGAGCTATGAGAATGCGAATTGCTTGAGTGAATGTGTCCCATAAGAAATGTACAGGGAAGAATCGCGTTTGAGTATAACTTGAGTAAGATGGGAGTTGAGTAAATTTCAATGACTGATGACATATCTGTGTCTAAGTACCTTTCATTAAAAAAAATTAAGGAAATCGGCCGGATAGAACGGCCAGACGGACTGACTTTAGTTTTCATAAATTTTTTTAATATATAAGAATTAAAGTCTGTATTATTTTTAAAAAATATTTTTGTAAATATTGCTAATGTAGTTAATGTAGTTGAATTAAATAAATAAATAAAAAGGTCCGATGATGCTACCAGCGTATAAATCGCATCAAACGGTGCATTTTTTTGTGTGTAATGAAATCTGTAGGTTTTGCTATAGGTTAGTCTACCAGCAAATGTGGCAATTTTGTTTATTAACAAAACCCGTTAAGCCAAAAAATAGCCTCATAGCGGAATACAATTTCGCGATAAAACATCGGGTCTGTGTCCGTCTGCTCTAGAGCCCAATCGACAAAAGGACGACGCGTCGCGACGCATATGATGGACTCGTGGCTTTAATTCCTGCACCATCTGGATCTTATACGGGAGTAGGTCAAGATCCTGGCGCAAAATTTTCCACTTAGTAGGCGGACAGAGCCTCAATTCCTGCGACCGAAGACGAATCGATAAAATTGGATCTTCTTTCACACTTTCGTTTACAGTGCCGATATTCTCTCCAGTAATTCCTTCGACATGGTGATATTATTGTTTCATTTAGAGAGCATTTGGTATGAAATCTATTCACAGTTTGACGAATCGCTTGAAAGAATCGACAACTGATTTTCAAGGATATTTAGAAAATTTAGATATTTTGGTAGCATTGTTCAAGCGTGAATCTATTCATGGTGATTTGCGGAGTATTATGGACATAAGGGTAAAAAGTGAGTGCAGTATGACAGTTTGTGGGACTGCTAACTATTCCGCAAGTTCTATCCAAGCGAAAAAAATACCTTTTATAAATAAAAAACACTTTGGTTAAAAAAAAAACCTTTATCTTAATTTTATTTATTTGAACCTTCAAAATTTCTAGCTGAAGTTCTTTTGACAGTTACAAACTGCAATACAAACTCAATATACCCTCAGCACACAGCGGTGTAGGGTACAAAGACTGAACAGAAATTCGTTATCATTATTAAAACCAGACCAGGAGAACAAGAATTATGATCAACAAAACTTTTGTAAAAAAAACACAAAAAACTTTCACCGATACAAAACAGTAACCGAAGTTAATGCATGTAAACAGATAAAAATCCAAAGAAATTAATACATAAAACTACATCTATCTCTTGAGTGACACTATACTAAGAAGCTAATACAACTATTCAGCAAACATGAGCATACAAAAAGTGAAATAGATTTTGGGCTTGTGGGCCAGATGAATTTACATTGGGGTAGTCATTTGATATTAATTGTCTTTTATGGATCCTGTGAAGTAAAATTTTAGAATAATAAATCACTACTTCGAAAAATTATAAATTTCTATTTGCAAATCCCAATATTAATTTGGATATGCTCAAGTAATGTTTGATATTGTATAGTCGAAAGCCTCATATAATATTGTTTGATGGTATTAAATTTACATTCTATAAATTTTTTTGTTTTTAAACTTTTTTTAAAGCGATTCAAAAATTCGTTAACTCTGCATTAAAATACACAGTACAACATTTCTCAGCTCATTGATTTGGGACTCAATTCTGAGAATTGCAATTCAAAGTAGCCTGAAAAATAAGAGCTTCTGCATCATTAGTTTTGTCAAGTTGGCTGCCATTATAATTTAAAAAATTTTTTTTTACAAATTTTTTTGATCAAGGTGGATTTTTATCACTTTTTGTATATTTTAACACGGTTACAACTCGGTAACCGTACGGAATATATCTTTTGTGTCTTAAACAAAGTTGTAGATATTGAATAGGAGAAAAAAAAGCGGAACAAACCTACCCGCAAAAAATGCATCCAGTGCCTTAAAAATTGCAAAAAATGCCCATTTCCTCCCCAATTTTCTTCCCATTTCCTTTTTTTCTAAATAACTGGAATATATCTTTTGTGGGATGACGGTCAAAAATCCATAACTTTTGATTGGATTGTAATTTTTTGTTTGGTAGGTGGGACTTTAGCCTTTAATTCTTGCTATAAAACGTAAAAAGTTATGGAGTGTTTAAAATACATTTTAATTTTTAGTTGAATTTTAGTAAAAAAGTGAAGTGTTAAAAGGTTAAAAAAGTTTTTTTTTTTATATAATGTCTTACTTTGTCAGTTAATTTCACAACTTATACTTTTTGAAAATTTTGTAAGTAAAATTTTTGTCAGAATTTGCCAAACTTCGGCCCCCGTAAACTTTTTAGTCCTAATGTTCACAAGGGCCATATGCTTGCTTTTTTACAAGAGCCCGAGTTAAAATATAATTTATTAAGCAGCATACGTAAAAGTTACCTGATATTGGTTCAAGATACTTAGTCAAAAAATTTTTTATTGTCTTTTTAAATATTTCTATATCAATTTTTATTGTAAATTTATAAAATGCATAAATGGGTAATTCCATTTAAAATCAACGAAAAAAAAAACATTTTCGACCTTGCCCTCTTTGAATTGTACAAAAATTAGCATTAATATTCTACAGTACTAAGCTAATATAAATTCAAAAATTTTGGATGTCTAGCTTTTGTGGTTCCCGAAATATGGCGCTTCGAATAGTAGAAAATTCACTAAAAACACACATAAGTGTTCTGCCATCATTGTTTATATCTTCAAAAGTTTTAAATTGGTCTCATTTAAGAGGTATTGAAAATAGCTTTAAAATTTTCGATTTTTTTTTCAAAGGTCAAAGGTTACTGTCACACGATTTAGGGTTTGGGAAGCTATAACTCAAGGAATAAAATTTTTAAAATTTGAGTGAGCTCTTATTAGTTCCGGAGATATTGATAAAAATTTTAAATTATTTAAAAAAATTGTATACTCTTTTTTTTATTATTATTTTTTTTTTATTGTTTTATTAATATCAAATATTTTTTTAGCAAAAATTGTAAAAAAACATTTAATACGTTCTTATATTTTATATTTTCTAAGGCTAAAAACTTAACCCTACGATTCATAACCGGGTACCCGTGTACCTTTTTTGACTTTAAAGTGCTGCTGTGCCTATAATTTTTGAGATATGGACATAAAACTCCGAATCATGAGAGATTTTGGCTAAACTAAGATTTAAATACGAAAAAATTCAAAATATTTTCAATATTTTCTTTAAAAAATGATTTTAAATGTTTTACCCCCATAAACACACAACCGGGTCCCCGGGTACCCTAATGCAATTCCTATGTAAATGCCTGACATGTAAATGAAAAAACGTTTTTTTGTGTTGTTTTTATTGGAAATAAATGTCTTTTTTATTTATTTTATCATATTTTATATATATTATATTATAATTCATCCGAATCACTATCGTTGTTATTGTGGCAATTGTAGCATTTAGTAATTGTTATGGCGTGCTCATCGCATATCGGCGTGCTACATATGCTGCAATTTTTTCTAGTTTTTCTTCTGCGCTTATTTGGAAGAAGGTTGCACATGTAGCACACGCCCGTATGTACTTTTCTGCCCCTTTGTCGTGCTGACGGAGATGTTGACGGACCTGCAGCACAAAGCACACTCTCCAACGGCCTTCCGATGATGCTTTCAATTGCATTTTTTGTTGAAAATTGGCGCACGCTTTGCACATTTGAAATTCTATTTTCTATAACAGGAATGCACAGGTTTTCTGCCAGTTGACGCAGGAAATTCTTCCTGCGCGTCGTGGTGTATCGTGCAGTTGGATTATTTCCATAATATATGATGTGTGATGCAAATGCGCTCACATCAATGATGTTATAGAAAAATGCCATCGGCCATCTTCTTGTTTGTCGCTGGGTCGTGTATTCTTGGAGCGTTTGGTCCATTACGTCCACCCCACCTTTTGTTTGGTTATAAAAATTTATAATTTCTGGTTTCCCATTCTCGTCAATTTGTGCATCATCATGCATACTAGAAAGAAGGATGACCGAGTTGGACTTCCGCTGCTTATATGAGAGCAGTGTTACGTTGTCGTAGAAGCCAAATAAACTTGAACCAACGTCTTTTTTTTTTTGTCTTCTTTCATCTCCGCAGGGATGTAAGCTTTGTTGCGGCGGAGTGTACCCACAATGCTGAGCTTTTCTACTTTTAGTTGCCTAGCCAACGGCAGCGTCGTAAAAAAATTATCCATTGTTATATTTCGTCCGCTACCGTAGTATGGCCCAACTAAATCTCTCACCACTCTTTCGCCAACACCAACTTCACGACCAGTTTCTTGTTTGTCAGTATATATTTGGCCATGAAGTGGATATGAGTTCTTGGCATCGCAAATCCACCATACTTTTATGCCATATTTTGCTGGCTTCGAGGGTATATATTGGGTGAATTTGGTTCTACCACGGTATGGATATAATTGTTCATCAATGGTCAAATATTCTGATGGCACATAATATCTGGCAAGATTTGCATTGAGCATTATCCAAATATCGCGAATTGGCGCCGCTTTGTCTTGACGCTGCCACTCTACCCGTGTTCTGGGGTCGTCAAACCGCATAAAACGCAGCAAATCGAAAAACCTGTTTATTCCCATGGTGGCGCGGAATATTGGGTGAGCCTGTGACGTCCACAAATCTCTTACGTTTTCGTCATTAGAATGATTTGTGCCAGCCATCAAAATCATTCCAATGAACGCATAAATTTCGTTGATTGTCGTGTCTTTCCACTTCAACTGACGTCTATTGGGATTCGCTTCATTGTACGCATTATATGTGGCATGCGCTTTTCTGTTTGTGTGGCGTACTATTATATCCACCATTTCCACTGTGAGGTATGATTTGAAACACTGCAAAGGCGTCATATTTTCAGTAATCCGCGCTGGACCACAGCGGTCTCTGAATATATTGTGGCTTCTCACTTGTTGGCAACTACGTGGTGTTCGCTGCCATTGTGTGCCGTCACGTGCAGTCATGTAGTCTGCTGGGTTTGTTGTTGGTGCATCTTCTTGCATATCATCATCTTCACTTTCATCATCAAAGAAAATTTCCTCTAGTGCGTCAATAGCAGCTGCAATTTCGTTTGCGTTGTCAACATTCAAATCTTCATTCTCTGATTCCGAAACTTCGCCAGTATAGGACACATTTCCTTCATTTTGGTCTTCCACAGGGTCCACTTCAAGGTCCTCATCTTGAGTCGCTTCCTCAAATAAACGTTGAATATATATGCTTCTTGCTTCATCACTCAAATTCCAGTATTCCCTTGTAGACAAATATCGGTCGTTGCGGCTCATTTTTCACCAACTTCACTGTTCAAATATTCAACACAGAGTGGCGAAGCAAATGAAATATTTCAATTTTACGACACAAATGAACATCTGCTATCTAATTCAAAAGCAATTAAGCAAGTAGGTACCGAAAATAAGCAAAATAAGCAAATAAACAACCCTTACATAAAACCAGTTTCTGCCTACTTGTGTCGCTTTAGGTACTTATATACGAACAGAAACCAGTTTTTTTTTCCAAATATCAAATTTGTACAGTTGAGAACGCAAAATATAATCAACAACAAAAATATTTACAGGAAAATATTATTTTATTTCAATACACGCAAAACAACCTACTTCGGGTACCCGGGTACTTGGTTATGAAATTAAAGGAGTTTTGCTGGTTATGAATCGTACGGTTAAAGGAAGATAGTCGTGTTTGCATTTCGTGATACATTTTTCGGCGAGCTATCATAGTTTAAGTAGCTTAAAATTTTATGTAAAATTTAATTATATATTTTTTTGATTTTTATTTAATTTTTAATTTTGCTATATACTAAATTTCGGTAATGTGGAAGCTTTCCCTATCAAAAAGAAAAACCTTATCAAAAAAAGTTACAGAATCCAAAAATTTGAAGGGTTAAGTACTTCTATAAAAAAATCTTTTCCCAGATCTAAGAACTGCTCCTACAGTTTCTCATGTTTGTCCAGAATCGGAAATATTTCAGCAATTAAAGGAAAAATTCAAATCTACTCAAAAGAATAGCGAAAAAATACAATTGTTAACCCTTTTCCAAAGAGTTGGGAATTGCAGAAATGGTACAGGAGTTTGAAATATCCGACTTTATGGCTCGTAAGGTAAAAAAAATAAGTTGAGGAAAGGTATACTGAGTAGTTCCAACAACAAACCAAGAAATGTTTTATCATCGAAAGTTGTGCAAGCTGTTTAAATCTTTTATAAACATGATGACGTCAGCAGATGCATGCCAGGGTATAAAGATTATGTTTCTATGTTTGAGAATGGTGTGAAAATAAAAAACTAAGAGATTACTGCCTGGAAATCTAGGTGAAATATATGCATTGTTTAAAGAAAAAGATGAAGGAATAAAAATTGGTGTTTCTAAATTTTGTGAGCTTCGTCCGAAAAATGTTGTGTTGGTCAATGCCAGCGGAACTCACAATATCTGCGTGTGCACAAAACACCAAAATGTAAAACTAATGATACACTTCTTGAACTTAAAAAATTAACAGAAGGCTTAGAATATTTCCACCTTGAAATGTATAAATATTGCTTTGAGAAAATCACGTGCAATCCTTCGACTCCCAAATGCTATTTAGCTAAATGTAACGACTCTATAGGAGTAGAAAATGTCAAGCAAAAACTTGGCGAATTATTAGAAACAAATCATGCTGATGAAATTACATATAAACATTGGATATGTGTGGATAGAGATTCATTGGAAACAATAGTAAAGCAAGCTGAAGTTTTCTGGATTCACTTTGCGAAAAATTATTGACGCTTTTGCCGCACAGTCCACATGTTCCATCGCCATATGATAATGTTTCCACAAAATAAGTTTTATTCAACACCACGAAAAATTTTTTATTTTTCAGATGGCTCAGCCGTTCAATTTAAGAATAAAAAAAATTTGCAAATTTATGTCATAATAAACATGATTTTTGGTTTCCAGCCGAATGGCATTGTTTCGCCACAAACCATGGAAAAGCTCCTAGCGATGGTCTTGGTGGAACCGTAAAGAGAGAAGCTCGCCGCTCCAGTTTGCAGCGTCCAATACAGGACAAAATTACTACCCCGCTTCAATTCTATGAGTGGTGCCGTGAACATCATTTAAATTAAAATTTTGTATTTTTAATAGAGTAAGATTATAAAGCAGACGAAGAGTTTTTAAAAAAACTGGTTTATTGACTTGAGAACAATACCAGGAATACAAAAATTCCACTATTTTGTTTCTGAAAGAAAATCAAACCTTAAAGTAAAACTGTACTCCGAAGACCGAGAATTTTTAATTTACGATTAATTAATCGAATATGTTTGTAATATGTAATAAATATTTCTTACTCTTAACTCCTTTTGTCTAAAATAATATATGTATTTAATATCACCCAAATAAATAAATAAAAAAAAATATATACAATTTTTTCAAACGATTTCACATTTTCATCAATATCTCAGGAACTTATAAGAGCTCACTAAAAATTTTTGGCACAAAATGCAGAGAATACTATCAGGATTAACATATATTTTTTCCAAAATTTTACAAATTTAATTTTTTGAGATATAGCTTCCCAGACTATAAAACATGTGACAGTGACCTTTGACCTTCCAGAAAAAAATTTAACTAAATGCAGTTTAAAAGCTATTCTCAATACCTCAAATAAGGCAAAAAGACAACTAAGTTCCATAAGATTCAAAGGTGGTCGGGAAAATACGTTCGTTGGTTATAATTTTAACACAAATTTTAAAATCAAGAAAAATTGTTAACTATATAAAAAAAAAGAGTATAACTTATTGTTAGTGTACTGAAAAACTTCTTTAAATCAAACAATTTTAGTAAATATTTCTTCTAAATATCCTCGATTTTCATCTTCTAGAAGTTGTTTAGCTTCTTCGTCTACTTCAATAGAAGTTATTTTCCATTTTTGTCGAATGTTGGACATATATGGATCTGAAGTGCACAATAAAATAGCGTTAAGGTCTTCATTAGTGCAACATATGCTCCATAAAACGTGTTCTAGCAAGAAGAGGGGACATTCCAAATTCGTAGGCTTCCTTAAAACTATCGTCTTGCGGTGGAGGTTGGCTTAATTGATGATGTCTGTTGGCATATAATGCAGCTTCACGATGACTTTGTTTCGGTTAAAGCTTGTGCAACTTTGAGACACATTGTGAGACACATTTTAAAATCTACTAGTACTTGGTCATTTTAAATATCAAATTTAAATATTACTGGTTGAAGTTCTTTAGTTTTATCTTTTATTTTTTGAACTTCTTCAGTTATGACATCTTTAGTTTCCTTTTTGAATGCAAATTATATTGGTCTGCAATACCTTGTTGAATAATGAATTTCATTTCAATACATCAATTTCTGATGCTCTACTAGTTGACGGCTCTAAGCCGCTATAAATTTAATGTAAAATACAATTTTTTTTATCTTTATTACTGCTTTTTTAAGCATAAAAACCCAGACCCAAACCTTTTTTAAGAGGTGAAGCATACCTGCTTATATCTTAAAAGGGTGTGTCGCAATAGTTTTTTTCCATTTACCTGTTATTTAAATTTGTTTCCCATTTTGTGAGGTATTTAACCTATGTAACTCAAGTTCCGACTATTAATGTTATTGAAAAATACCTATGTAAATGTACCAGTCATAAAAAAGATTTTACCCATTAATATAATTTAACCTTGGGTCAGAAAAATTTTTCTGGTGCACACGGGCGGAAACTGGTGGGTATTCAATGGGGTATAGAAGTGTTGGGGAGGGTTCGGACTACAAAAGAGTGCAAGATTTTGTATAGCTTTTGGTGGGCAGCAGTTAAGCTTTATCAAGATGGAGATTTTCGGAAAATTTGGACCTTTTTTAATATTTTTTTTACTTTCTAAACGCCTCGGTGACTTTATGTTTCTAACATTAATAGCTTAGAAGTTGCAAAGTTATAGAAAAAATACTTTACTTTAAAATCTTTTAAAACAAAAAAGTTACAGTCGTTTAAAAATTAAAATTTACAAAGAAATTTTTAATTTTAGTAAAATACTGAGAAAGTCCGTTTTCGAAGACCCTGTTCGCTGTGATATAGTTGAAATAGAGTCGCAATTTTTTGGCTCCCGAGGTTCACTGGTATTTACTTTTAAATGAATAATATAACTTTAAAATCAGTAACTATAAAATAAATGACTTTTGGCCGCATTCTCAAAATATGCTCCAGAGCGCGTTGCGATATTTTGGGAGTAATAAAAGTCAGGAGCCTAACTTTCGAATATTTTTTACTGGAGAAGGTTTCAGTTTTTGTAACAATTTTTACTGAATTCAGATATGAAAAAATTCATGTGTTTTCAAAACAAATTGTGTATTTGTTTAAAATTAAAAAAAAAAAAATAAATTATAGCAATCAGCGATGCCGACATAGCGCTTTTCGCGCTATATTTAGCACCTTTTGTAAAAAAGCGCTACGTTGGCGCTTCCATTATCCTTTTTAAATGTTATTAACGCCTTTTAAACAAAGACGGTTTTAAACAAAATTTCATACATTTGAACTACAATGTAAACATTGCACCTACGAAAAACTTGACTATATGAGGGATGAGAACAAGTCAGCACTTGTTAATATTTGCTTTTTAGGTAATACTTTTGAAAAGGCCAATTTTGGCAGTAATATTGAAGAATCGGAAAAGAATTATTGATCGAGAATTAGTTGTGTTCACAAATTTTCTTGTTAATGAAATAAGTGCTAAATTCTCATCCGATTTTTAAACATTCAATAAAATAAAATATTTTGTAAATGCAAAAAAGAAATTGAAAATTACGAAAATTTTCTTAAAAATTTAAATCTAAGTCAATGGAACAAGTAAGAAGATTACAGTTGATCCACACCGACTATATGATACCCTATACCATTTGTTTAGAGGTCCAACTAATTTGATATAAAAAATAAACATAAACCAAATTTCAGCGGAATTGTTATTTTTTTTTTTTTGCCTTCGGCTATGAAAAAGTTCGTAATGGATGCTATATTTATATGGGGACTAGGTCGAAAAATGGACCGATCCTGACCATATTTGATAAAGTCACTTATATTTTGAAAAAATATATACAAACCACATTTGAGAAAATTCTGTGCAATATTTTAGTTTTTTGATAGATTCAGGTAAAGATCGATAATCATCTTCATTTGGGGCTTTGACTAAAGATTATCATGGGGTTTATTTTTGGACTATTGATAAATGGATGTAATAATTAGAAATAAACCCAATTTGGATTAGATCTATATGATAATTTGGATCTTATGGCAATTTAAGTAGATCTCATAGGGTGCATTTCTATGGGGACTAGGTCTGAACATGCGCCGACTTTAATCAATTTTAACAGGGTTCGTCCTATGGCCATAAAAGCTTATCATATATATTCATATATTCATATTTGCGACGGACAGATGGATGGTGACGACGATGGTGACTCTGAGTCGATCGCTTTAATAAAAGATGGGTCTAGGTCACATATTTTTGGTAGTTACAAACCTGACCAGATAGTGGTATAGGGTATAAAAATAAAATGGCCATTAATCGACAACAGCACCAACGATTTATTTTCTTGTGAGTATTTTCAAGGCCAACAAAAATAAACAAAAAATCACCAATTCCGCACAGGTGTCCTAAATATGGGTAAGATAATTATACATATTTATTCGGAAATGAGTACCTGAAATAAAAAATGTTTAAGCATTTTTTTCTTGTTTTTTTTTTTTTTGGTATGCACTTAAAAAGTAATACCAAATACTTGCGCTTTTACCCCTTTTCGTTTGCTTCTAATTTCGCGCTGTTTAACACGTCCGTTTCATTCTAAAATAGCGCTTTTTAGCGCTTTGCACTTTTTTTCTTGAAAAAAGTTAGCATTGCTGACAGGAATGTTTAGTCTGTATAAAAACTTTGCAGTTCTCTATCTAAATGTTTTGAAATATTTATAAAACTGTAGAGTTAATAGAAGGCTAAAAACTGTTTAAAATATTATATGGATAAATAAAGTATTCAAAAATGCTTATAAAAATGCCATATAACCTTCAATTTTCAAAAATTTTCATAACAAAAAATAATCCTATAAATCTGCTCTGCCTTGTTAAACGAGGTACAGGTGTAGCAGCGATTCAAACTTTAAAAATGTACAATCATATACCACTTTTAAAGATGACAACCAAAAATAAAGCAACGGAGAAAAATATTCATACATAATTGAATTAACCAAGTTATTCGAACGAGATGTTGAAACCTGATAACAAAGAAATATTTTTTTTTTAATGTAACGCCCCATTCACCATACAATGCGATTTAAAGTGTAATTTATGAATGAATTTCCAGAGCAAAAAAATTTTTAATTTATTCTATGTCATAACAATAACAAATATTCAAATGAATCCTTAATGAAACGCAAGTAAGATTTTAACTAAATCCATGCATCAAATTGTCTTAAGAACAAGAGATAAATTGAAAATGACATGTGCATTTACAAAAGTTGTTTTTATAATTAGTTAAACATTTTTTTTTTTGTTTTTGTAGAGTATAGTATTTCACCTTTTTCTGTTTTATTTGTTGTTCGTTTTTTTAGATTTCTCTAATGCGGTATTTCAAGGCCATCAATTTTCAACATGTAAATAAAAATTTTAATCAAAAAAGCCTTTGATGTTGTAAAATGTAAGTATATATCTGCTAAACGATATCAGCAAAGGAAGAGGAATAATGGATTGAGATATACCTTGTCTAATTAGAGGATGATATAGTGTGGTTACTAATGAGTAAGTGCTGTTGTTTGTTACTAATTCTTTATCCATGCCTTATTTTGTTTTGCCGATTGACACAAAACCTGTTCAGGGTATAATGAGTTTGTGCTGCTGTTGGTATCTAACAAAAAATATTTAACCTAAATATTATACCAATTGACCCTGAATCTCTTTCTAAGATGATTTAGCAATGTTCGTCTGTCTGTCTGTTCGTCCGTCTATGTGTCAATGTAAGCCTTGTAATGAAAATACAGGTCGCTTGGTATAGGCTATGTTATTGTCAGCTTAGACCGACTAAAATGTTCGTGTTAATAAATGTAGCAATGTATTTTCGGCTGAATGTCCAATTTCCATTCTGTCATTCAATTTCCATGAAACTACCGAAACTGCCTTAACTCTCATACAAATGTAGCCTTCTATTTTGGCATTGACACAATTGACCCACTTTTATATATAGATTACCAAATCACAACTACTCTATTAACCCGCAAACACACCACAGTCATATCACTAGATTTCGAGAGAGCTTTTGATAGAATTGGCATACATGCTATTATAGATCAACTTTCTTCCTGGGGAATGGGTCCAAATATCATAAATTACATCAAAAACTTTATGACCAATAGAAAAATAATAGTACGGCTTGGTAACAGCTACTCGTCTCCACATCCATTACATAATGGTATCCCACAGGGATCTCCTTTGTCAGTAATACTCTTCCTGATCGCGTACAATAGATTATGTACTATTATTTCATTTTATAAAGAACTTGATTTTATTGCCTATGCAGATGATTTTAATTTGATTATCAGGTCTGATAAAACAAAAAACCCAACAATTAACCTAAACAATCTGTTTCGTGAAATAGAGGAGTGGTCTTCATTTTCAGGAGCAATTCCCTCTACACCCAAATGTAAATATGTTCACATATGTCACAAGAAAAACTGCAGCTGCATCATAATTTCATCGCCCATAAACTTAACTCAAGTAGATACTCTTAGAATACTTGGATTGCATATTAACTCTCGTTACCGCTGGTACAGCCACATAAACTACGTAGTATCTTCTTTATCAAAACGTCTTAAGATTATAAAATGTCTTTCTAATCCTAAAATGAATTGCAATATGCACACTATTATTTGTGTAATAAAAGCGATTCTCATATCTAAAATTAATTACGCATTATCGATCTATGGTCACTCCCCGAACACTGTATTGCGTAAAATTATAATAGTAGTTAACTCTGCTATAAGATTCTGCCTCGGAGCTTTTCGCTGAACCCCAATTAAAAATATGCTTTTTGAATCGAATATCCTGTCATTAGAAACACAAACAAAATTACTAACTACAAAACTTTTAAAAACTATAAATTTTAGCTCAAACACACCCCTCTTGCAATTAGTTAATAAATGCAAAGTTACCAAAAAAATACCTAAAGTACCATCAACTATACACCGTTCAATACAAAACTGTAAAAGTTTAGATCTGCCACTTATTATAGTGAAGAGCAGTTCCAAGCAACATCCACCATGGCTTCTCCAAAACGAAGTTATTAATATCTCCCTACACAAATATACCAAATCTATTTGTAGTCCAATACAATACCAAATATTATTTAATGAGCTAAAGAACACACTCTACGACCATACATTTATTTTTACTGACGGATCAAAATGCAATACTTCATCATCCTTTAGTATAACTACAGAAAATACGATAATAAAATCCGCTATTCTTCCCGAATTTAGCACAATTTATTCTGCTGAAATGATAGCCTTATACGAAGCAATAAAATACGTAGGGCAAAACAGAGGTAAATTTGCCATATGTTCCGATTCTCTCTCTTCATTGCAATCTATAAGTAACATAAATAACACTAACTACTATATCTCTGAAATAAGAAATCTATTAATGAATATGCAAAATAAAATAAAATTTATTTGGGTACCTGGCCATTATGGTATAAAGGGCAACGAGTTTGCTGATCAAACTGCAAGAAAAGCTAACCATTTTCCACTAATCACAATACCTAATCACAATCCCAAAGATTGGGATAACTATATCGTACAAAAACTCATTGAACACTACAAACAAAACCTAATACACTCCACCTCATTTTGGTATAAAAATCTAAATCATGAAATGACCGACAGACGCCCCCTTTTAAAAAGTATTACGGATTGCCACAGAATTGACATAATTAAATTTGAACGACTAAGACTCGGACATTCCAAATTAACTCACGGACACTTGATGAACATTGATATTCCCCAAATTTGTAATTGTACAACTCCGATCCCAAATCCCTCACACAATGTACAATGTACAAGTCCTAAATTTAATAACGAAAGACAAAATATTTTCAATGGGACCGACCCGATTAGGGCTTTATCTAACCCAACCCCTGAAAACTTAAAGAAAATAACAAATTTCCTAAAACAAACAAATACCTACAAGTTTATATAAGATCTAAAGCATTATTATATCTATTAAGTGTATGAAATTTACTATACTGTAAATATTGAATTATAATATTGAGCTGAAGGCCAAAGTAGCTATTGCTCGAATCCCTATATTACCTTGTAATTTATAATTATAAGTTAATAATATAAATAAATAAATAAATATTTTGGCATTAATAGCAGTAGGATCTGTGTGCTAAGTAAATACTTGACATTTTCATGGTCAAAATAATTTTTTTATTATTGTCATCATCACAGAGGGCTATTACGGTGATTTCGGTAGATGACTAGTCAAATTTTGCTATGGAAATGATAAAAGTACAAGGGTGACTACATATGTTGTCAGTAAAAACAAATTAAAATAATTATTTGTAATCGAAAATAACATTTATTGTTCCGTTTGAATCAACTTCTGATGTACTTCTTCCGCTCCAAATTGGGTAAGTCCAAACCGCTGCTTCGGGCAATGAATAACTTTCGCCTTGTAATTTAGTTTTGATTTGCTCTAAACGTCGCTTTTTGAAGCGACATGTGAGAACTCGAATTGACGTTATGGAGAAAGAACCGTGGTGTTTTTCACAGTGATAAAATCTCCAATTTTCTGAGAAAACAGAATCCACGCAATCAATTGCTTTATCAAAATATATTCATATTTGCGACCTCTAGTTTGATTCCAAACTTACATGGACACACAGACGGACGGACAGACAGACAAATAGTTATAATGTTATTCTGAGCCGATCGGTATAATAAAGGGTAGTGCCTTCTAAGAAAAATCATCAGTGGTAACAGTTATTAGTTAAAGGGGCACTTCGATGTCCTTAAAATTATAAAAAATTATGAAATTTTAAAATTCGTGAAATTAAGTTGGTCTTCGAAATTTCTTTAATTTGAAGCCCACTACGATTATCACGACATAAGCATATTGGTAGAAATGCAGCTCGAAACCTATCTCACCTCCTTATATTGCCTATTTCTTAAGCTATTGTGGTCTGAATTTGGGAAGTACTGAATTTTTACTTAATTAAGGTCATCAAAGTAGGCATAACCTAATAATTTTTACCGCGGATATTTATTTACGTCACAAATTTTTTTTTCTTGTAGGGTGGCTCCCTTCAGAAATGATTTATTAAGTTTTGAAGACAGATCGTATCACAGTACAACTTTTTTTTAATTTCTTAACCTCATATTTTGGATGAATCGATTTCCGCACACCTGCATTAACCATAAGAGTTTATATGATGCTTTTAGAGTAGCAAAAAAAAAAATTATTTGGTCAAATGCCAAAGAACAATATTTTGATTGCAAACGGAATGACAAACTGTGATGTGGTTAATATAAAAATGTGACACAAACCCGAAGTGGTTTTTTATACGACTACACATACATAAGTAAAACTGTATCTTAATGAAGTTGATTTTTTAATCAAGAAGCACAAACTTACAGATTTGATCTCACCTCAATACATTACCTTTTTATCCAGTTATTGAGTTTGAATTTCTTATTACTTTTAAGGTCATCCAAGTGCTTTTAAACCAGTGGTGTTCAAAAATAAATATGTAATTGTGTTGGTGAGAAAATGAGAATTGCACTGTAAGATATGATCAATGGGTCAATAGCAGTATTAGTCTCTGTATGAATTTATTTTTTATTGCAAATATGAAACTGTTGTGGAATGTTGTGTGTAAAACTGTTTTAAGGAAATAAAAGTTAAACAAAAATTAAATTTTTGAAAGGAAAAAAATAAATACATACATATATACATTAGGCTGGCTTTTTTTTTCATTCTATAAAAAACAAACAGTTGTAGATTTTTTAATCAATATTACTGATTTCATTGTATTTACATATTAAAATAATGTCTTCAATATGTTATTCTGTTAAAAGAATTTAAAAACAAGTAAGAAAATTATAGTCGGTCTAGACCGACTATACGATACCCTATACCAAGCGTTTAGATACCCTATCTCTTAGGCCCAACTAACTGGATATAGAAAATTAGCATAAACCAAATTTGAGTGGGTTTTTATTAATTTTTTTGGCTGCAGATATGAACAAGTTCATATCGGCTACTATATCTATATGGGGACTAGGTCCAAAAATGGACCGATTATGATCATGTTTGGTAAAGTCTCTTGCATTTTGCAAAAATATATACAAACAAAATTTGTGAAGAATCAGTGCAATATTTTTGTTTTTTGATAGATTTAAGTGAAGATCGGGAAGCAGTCTATATGGGGCCAAAGGGATCATTTTTGCACTACCCATTAATGGATGTAATGAACGCATACAAACCCAATTTGATTAAGATCTATATGACAATTTGGATCTTATGGCAATTTATGTCGATTTCATAGGGGTAATTTGTATGGGGGCTAGGTCTGAACATGGACCGATTCTCACCAATTTCAATAGCGTTCATCCCATGGCCGATAAAAGCTTATATACCAAATTTCATCAAAATATATTCATATTTGCGACCTGCAGTTTGATTACAAACTTTACATGGACACACAGACGGACGGACGGACGGACGGACATTGTTAAATCAACTCAAAAAGTGATTCTGATTCGATCGGTATAATTAAAGATGGGTCTAGGTCAAATATTGTTGGTTGTTACAAACAGCAGCACAAAGTGATTATACCCAAACCACATAGTGGTATAGGGTATAAATACACCTTTTTGAAGGAAAAAATACATTCAATGAATGAATTAATAAAATTAAAAAAATTGTTATGCAAAATATTCAAAAAATTTTAAAAATTCCATTTTGAATTGTTATGCAAAATATTTATTAACTAGTTAATTGTGTGGCGCCTAAGGCGCCCGTTTAAAAATTATGAATAAAACAGTTTAAATTTAAATACACGAAAAATTTATAATAAATTATATTTCTTTTAATATAGCAGTAAATTGAAAATTATATTGTTACATATGTACATGTGAAAAAAGATTGTGTCTGTAGAAATTATATACATAAGTATCAAAACAGATAAGAAATATTTGGCAAAAAAGTTTTTAAATTTAGAATCTCATGAAAAACTATATTTCGTGTGAAATATCGTTGGTCATTTAATAGTTTTCCTTGCTGTGGGTTCGATTGAATACGTATCTTAACTTGGCTTGCAACTTTTGATCGTGACAAAGCCACATACAGTTGGCCGTGTGAAAATACCGCGGTCTCCAAATTAATGCCAAATCAAATGACTGGCCTTGAGCCTTGTTTATGGTAATTGCGTATGCAGGAATTAGTGGAAACTGGCGGCGTTTAAATATGAAAGGTAATGTGGTGTCGGTTGGGGCGGGATCAATCCTAGGAATTAGAACCGTATCATTTTGGTCAGCGTTACAGAATCAGTCAGTCTCTCAGTCAGTCAGTCAGTGAGTCAGGAATCAGCGTAAATATATTTAAGATATTACCCGGCCTTCACACGTTATATTTTTGGCTTTCAGGTTGTAATGCACTCATATTTTTTTACTCTTTTTTATTAAACAATAATACGTTTCAATTCTTTCTTTCAATTTTTCAATGGGACAGTTGCTTAACAATTTTTTGACTATTGGATGTGTGATCAATTTGACTTGAACGTGGGAAGGCCGGGTAAAGTGAGGAGATTGGAGATTCCCAAAATTATTAATACAATGGAGTTCGCTTATAACGAACCCTGGTTGTAATAAATTTTTGTTTATAGCGAAGAATTTCTTCGGTCCCAAGTGTTTTAATCACATTTTTCATACAAATTGCTTCTCTTATAGCGAACAGTGGTTATATCAAACTTTTGACTTTAACAAACAAAATTTTTTTTCCATTTCAGAATTTTCGTATATTTTATATATGTATTTAAAAAAAATTAATTTCAATGTAATTTAATTTTATTTTCATTTAATTTTAATACAAAACAAAAACTTCGATTTTCAAATGAAGTTTTGTAAAAGGTCCTTTTATTTATATTTTCTTAAAAGTTTGTCAGTAGCCAACCTTTGCTTTGTACTTTCTGCTTTTATACATAAGGAGTTTTTCATATTATATGATTTTAAAAAAATATTTTGTTTTGATAGAAACTCGCTAATTTTAGTCTTATTAAGACAAACAATTAATATGTATCTTTTTAGTAATTTAATTGTTTTACAACTTTTTAAATTGCCCCAAAATAAAAAAACTTATTCAACTAAAAAAACTTTTTAAACCTTTCGGACAAATCAAAAAAATACTACGGTTATAACGAACTTAAGGAACTATTTGGCCGGTCCCGCCGAGTTCGCTATAACCTAACTCCATTTTATTGTAGAAAAATAGAATAGCATAGAAAAAAAAAAAACGTTTTAGGGCAAGGTTCCTAAAAGTTTCTTAAGGGCGGTAAGGTTTTAAAAGTTAAAAAAAGTTGTATTTTCATAATTCTTTTTGGAAGATATGAATAATGTTAGATTATTTATTTCATATATATATACGTTATAGCATTATATTTGAAGAATCTTTGAAAAAAATTTCAATTAAAAATTTTAATAAATAAGTCCGTGGCAGGGAATCTCCGGAGGCGTTGTTGTTTTGCGGTGAACATCATAACTCGTTACCGGATCATGTGAAATAAAAAAATCGGAACGCGTTTCAAAGGTGACGAAGAGTTTTTCAATTTTTTTTTTTGGCAGTATTTTGAAGTGAAAAACGATTTTTGCTATACAATTTCGGGAATTTGTTGTTAAAAAATGGGAAAGAAAATGGAATTTGAAAAAAACCCTTCGTGGTTACGTGATGATTTATGTGTAGATATAGTGTCTAAACTTGCAAAAGAATCGGTCAAGTAGATTTTGAGTTATGATGTTGACGGACTTCGAATTTATATACTATGATTTATATACTATATACCGTATGAGGCCGGTCGCTGGAAACGCTGTATCTTCTTAAGTTTTGCTCTGATTTACTTAAAAGTTTGACACAACACCTTCGATATGTTGTGTATTCAGAAAGAGAAATGCAAAAAAGGTTTTAAAACCTACCACCCCTTAAGGAAGTGCAAACACCAATACACCTACAAACAAGTAAGAAAATTATAGTCGGTCTAGACCGACTATATGATACCCTATACCATGGTTTAGAGACCCTATCTTTCGGTCCAACTACTTCGATATAGAAAATAAGCATAAACCAAATTTGAGTGGGATTTTTATTAATTTTTTTGGCTGCAGATATGAAAAAGTTCATATCGGATGCTATATCTATAAAGGGACTGGTCCAAAAATGGACCGATCCTGATCATGTTTGGTAAAGTCTCTTGTATTTTGCAAAAATATGTACAACCAAAATTTGAGAAGAATCAGTGCAATATTTTTGTTTTTTAATAGATTTAAGTGAAGATCGGGAAGCAGCTCTATATGCGGTCAAAGGGATCATTTTTGCACTACTCATTAGTGGATGTAATGAACGCATACAAACCCAATTTGAGTAAGATCTATATGACAATTTGGATCTTATGGCAATTTATGTCGATTTCATATGGGTAATTTGTATGGGGGCTAGGTCTGAACATGGACCGATTCTCACCAATTTCAATAGCGTTCATCCCATGGCCGATAAAAGCTTATATACCAAATTTCATCGAAATATATTCATATTTGCGACCTGCAGTTTGATTACAAGCTTTACATGGACACACAGACGGACGGACGGACGGACGGACGGACATTGTTAAATCAACTCAGAAAGTGATTCTGATTCGATCGGTATAATTAAAGATGGGTCTAGGTCAAATATTATTGGTTGTTACAAACAGCAGCACAAAGTCATTATACCCAAACCACATAGTGGTATAGGGTATAAAAAGAGAAAATAATATTTCATATGTCATCATAAATGTGAACTGTAAAAAGCGAACATTTTTTCCAGTTATATATAAATCCAAAAAAAAAAAAATAAGGACGTATTAGTTTTACTTAAAAAACAAAATTATTATCCAAATCGCCTTTAATTCTTCTATGATAATTTCAATAAATTATTCAAATTAAAATCTTAAATATACCTATTTACGTAATTTATGTTTGTCTAAATTTTTTGAAAGCAAATTATGCAAAAATTAATATTATGAGTGAAAAAAAATTAGTTTCACACCTCTCTTCTGAAATCACGATGTAATTTAATTAAGCAGTCAGAATAATTTAAATTTTAAACTATATATTGCACTATTTTTTCAAGTACTTTTCAATACAGAGCTTTAAACGAAATCATACGTTGGACAACAACAAAATCCACATTGAAGATCTCTTTTTGCTCAAATATTTATCAAAAAAAGCATACTCTTTGGTAAGTGCTGTCCATCAGAGAACCTGAGCGAAAGCACTCCTAACAATTCAAAACAATTTTGAGATGAAAAACAAAACAGACAAACGGTAAAGTTTAGTTTGATAAAAAAAAGTATGTATGCATATCGGACGACGTTAAATGAGAAAAATAAAAATGTTTAAAATTTCCTTCATTACTTTTTTTTTTGCAGAATTTTTTCATTGACCAACAGAGGGAATTTAAAGAATTTGAATAGATATTAGTTTTTTGATGCATTTTTTGCGTTCATCTTATTCCATATGTAACACGAAATCTGCATATGTAGTGCTATTGTCGTTAGCAGTGCTGCTAATTTTGACAACTTATTTTAATTTCGACGATTTTTCAATTTGTTAAAATGATTTTTTAAATTTGTTAAAATGATGATCGAAGATTTTAAATTTTCAGTAGTATAAAAGTTAGGATTTCAAGGGTTAACAATTAATGGGTTGTAAATCGCAAATTGATAATTTTAGTTCAGTGTAAATGTAAATTACAAAATATGTATAGAGTTAATTCTGGGTCAAGTCGTTTCAAAACGGAAACACCTTGAATAGCATCTCCATTTAAGATTTAAGTTTTAATTACGGCTATACTTTAAACCTATATTATATATTTCAGCTATATACATATACATGTCAATAAAATTATTTAGTTGATTGCTGTGTTAAATTTTTTTCGTTGAAATTCACCACTAATACGTTTTTATATATAGAAATAACCAATGCTGTAATAATTAATATTCGTAATATGAATGATATAAATAAATTTTATTGCTTCTTTTTGTAATATTTTTTCGAGTTTTATAAGCGGTAAAATTTTCTTGACAATTTCTTGTTTTAAAAATGACAATTTTGGTGATTTAGTTTCCAAAATTGTAGATTTTCAGAAGATTTTATTAGCAGCACTGGTCGGTAACAAAGAAGAGAGAAAATTGTGTGTGGGTTTGTATAAAATAAGAAAGATTAAATTTTGTTTGTGTATTTCCCATAGCTTTGTAGGGAGTACTATGTGTGTGTATTATTTCAGCGTTACAGAATCAGTCAGTCAGTCATTGAGTCAGGGATCAGCGTAAATATATATAAGATTAATAAAATTGTTATGCAAAATATTCAAAATTTTAAAAAATTCCTTTTGAATATTTAATAAAATTGTTATGCAAAATATCAAAAATTTTAAAAAATTCCTGTTGTAAAAAGGAGTTTCCTTACGGGCTAATGATGGTCAAATTTGGTGTAAATAAAAAGATCAATTTATTTTCATTTTTCACCCAACGTTTCGTCTGCTTTTTTCAGACTTCTTCAGGAGTGTATAATTTTTTATTTAAATTGATTCTATATTACATCCTTATAGTTTTAGTCACTTATTTATCTAAAAAAAACTGGACTTCACGACACAGAAATTGTAAATAAATAAATAAAATAAATAAATGATGTACTGTGTTGACACAGATATCACAAATTGATCTTAACACTAGTATCACAGAACTTTAACTTTAACTTTCCTTTTTGAATATTTTGCATAACAATTTTATTAATTAATTAAATTAACTTATTTTCTTTTTTTCTTTTTTGTAATCTTGTATTATTTTCTTGGTTATTGTTTACCAATTTTTCTTAAATATTTTCTGTATTAAAAATGTATGTATTTTGTAACTAACAATTCTCATGCCTTAGCATTATTATTCCTGTACTGTAATTATAAGATTTGTTCTTGTTGTACAGGAAAGCAAATAAATAAATAAGTAAAAAAAAAAAAAAAATGAATGAATGAACGATCAGACTCATAAAATCATTTCAACTTTTATAATAAATAAATTTGTGTTTTTATACCCTATACCAATATGTGGTTTGGGTATAATGACTTTGTGCTGCTGTTTGTAACAACCAAAAATATTTGACCTACACCCATCTTTAATTACACCGATCGAATCAGAATCACTATCTGATTCGATTTAACCATGTCCGTCCGTCCGTCCGTCTGTGTGTCCATGTAAAGCTTGTAATCAAACTGCAGGTCGCAAATATGAATATATTTTGATGAAATTGGTATTTAATCTTTTATCGGCCATGGGATGAACGCTATTGAAATTGATGAGAATCGGTCCATGTTCAGACCTAGCCCCCATACAAATGACCCCCTATAAAATCAACATATATTGCCATAAGATCCAAATTATCATACAAATCTTAGTGAAATTGGGTTTGTATGTATAGATTACATCCATTAATCAGTAAATGATCCCTATTGGACAACTCTTAGTCATAGGCCCCATATAGAGCTGCTTCCCGATCTTCACTTTAATATATCAAAAACAAAAATATTGCACTGATTCTTCTCAAATTTTGTTTGTATATATTTTTGCAAAATACAAGAGACTTTACCAAACATGGTCAGGATCGGTCCATTTTTGGGCCTAGTCCTAGCTGCAGCCGAAAAAATTAATAAAAATCCCACTCAAATTTGGTTTATGCTTATTTTCTATATCCAGTAGGTTGGGCCTGAGAGATAGGGTTTCTAAACGCATGGTATAGGGTATCGTATAGTCGGTCTAGACCGACTATAATTTTCTTACTTGTTAATAATTATAATTATAATTAATAATTAATGCGTTACGTTGTTTTGAACAAATAAATTTTAAATCTGAAAAAAATATTCGCCTATCATGCGGGGTGGTGGGTTCGATTCCCCCCAGAGGCTTTGGTCTGTCGCTGCAAAAACCAGCTAAATGGTCTTTGTCACCCAGCTTATACCTGGACCCAAATTAGAAAACAAAATTTACTTTGCATTGTAATTAATATAAATAAATAAATAATAAATATTCACAATTTTTATTTGTCGATCTTGGTTTCCAATTTGATCAACGATTCTTATAATATTTCAACAAAAATTTATTTTTTTTTCTAATCAATCAGATTTTCTTTTTCATTTATATTATTTTCCTTACATGTTTTATAACAAATTACCAAATACATTTATAGTCATAAAATATTTTTCGTATATTACTATTAATTTTTTTCAGTGCATTAAAAAAAATCGGCATACATCCTCATACGTCTTCATTCGTCGCTGTTTCAGTGACGACTAAATACAAGAGCGTAAGAATACATGTGAGTTGAGCAGGGACAATTGCCCTATGAAATGAACAGCACTGTTTTAAACTTATAACTTTTTCATCAAAGTGCACTTAAACTAATATGGATACTACACCATATTCTTTTAGTAGGGTTGCTGTCTTCAGAAATGTTTTATTCCGTTTTGTGAAAAAAAAAAACGCAAAGCTTTTTGCTTTACACGAACCCGTATTGAATTTTCAAAATTTTTCTAAAAATTCTAAAAAAGTCTCTTAGGCCACCGCTTTTAGATTTGCAAAAGTACAAAAAAGAATTAGTTTGTGATGTTCCTTAAGCCCAGTTTACACTATCACACTTCTTTATACGACCTGTCAAAAAGTCGGGTATTATGAAAAAGTCTTGTCACGTAAAAAGCTTATGTTATGAACTTGACGGTCTGTATGAGTTTATTTTGAAAGTAATATGGATTTCTCATTTTTTTGAAACATTCTAAGAGTTCTTCTTATTTTTTTGTAATGTATAATATTAATAAGCTAGGCGATTTCTTGTGACTGATGTTTTGTTCTACCATTTAATCCCGATTTTGACCAAACGTATATTATTTGAAAGGTCTTTCTTTTTAGCAGATTTACAGATTTTTAAATGTTTCCCTTTATTTTGAGTAAATTGGATTTAAAGTTGCTACTAACACATACATAAAATTATACAATGCTATGTGTGTGTTTATTAAATTTGTTAATGTGTTTGTAATAAAAATGAGTTTGTTTTTTGTGTTAATTTGTGAATTGGCTATAATTGATTAGCATACTTTTAGGGTCTTTATTTAATGAAAAAATAAAATTTCCTAGAATTTGCGCTCGAATTTCAAGGGCTGGAATCTGCTAGTATTAAAAAAGGGTAAAAAAAAAATTAAATTTGTTTTTTTTTGTTCTAAGACTTGAGTGTTTAAATGACCTAAGTAAGCAGAAATAATGTCGGTACGCCTTTATGACAGTCCGATAAATTTCATCGAATGTCGAAAAATCACACGACGGCAAATGGGCCTTTAGTGGACATATCCCTAATTCATTCCTATAACAATATTTCGACGAGTTACAAACTCAAAAACAAATTTATATATCTTCTCTTCTACATTGACGTGATGAGTGTAAAAATGTGACACAACTTCTAAGTAAAAGTGTTTCTCAATGAATATTCAACAGCAAAAACAATCTTCTTTAATAGAGTTTTTACTACTAAACCCTAAAGAAAAAAAAAATTTCACATTTGTTTGTTTTGATTTTTGTTTTCTGTATCTTCTTTACTATTAAGTTTTTCTGTTAATAATATTTGTTTAATAATTTGCATAACCAGACGGAGACAGAAATAACAACAGGTCCCAAATGTGTCATATTTTTTAAACAGATATATTTCACAATACAACAGTAGTAAGTGTGCTGAAATTAAATATGTTTTTCGTATACTAAACGTTGGTACGAAACCATATAAAGAATTTTAGGAATTTAGGTTAAATAAAAATTAACATCTTAATAAGGTTTCCATAACTGAACATTGTAAAATCGATGCCAATAAAAGTTAATAAGGTGTGATCATACTTTGATTATATTCATACATACATACAGATTTATATTGGTCAGGGAGTGTTTGTATGGGTGTTAAATGTATTTATAGTAGTAAATGAAAAGTGAAATTTCTGACTGATAGAAATTCATATGATAATGTTTAACAAAATATGTATAAAAAAAATAATAGTGATATTGACCGCACTGACTGAGTTGGTCAGCTTACCATAAGATTATGCAACCTGTGCTTGAATTAAATTTTCTTACTAAATGTTTCATTAAAATAAGATATTCTTAAATATAAGAATTCGAAATTTTCTAAAGGTTTTTGTTTAATAATATTCTTAATATTTGTTCTAATTAAACCACTTGCAACTAAATGTAATTTGTGGTAACCTCTTTTCGATGCAGTTTGTATTTAATTGATGGCAATGTTCTCTTTTAACATTTCTTTGTAATTACCTCTGTCTGTTTATATTGATAATGATAACTGACATGGTATTAATTAATACCAACTGTGATTTCACTCAGTTAATGTTTCATGCAATGATTTATTGAGATTCTGTTTGCTTTCTGTAATAACTGCTAATATATTATTGATTTTACTTGTAGCAATTAAATAATGTTATACTTAAACAAAACACACATAAATATATTTATGTCTAAAGTAATTTCTGTGTTGATTTATGAACTTTCAAAACAAATTGTTGAAAGCTTATTACATGCAGCTATTGAAAGGAGTGAATTGTTATAATGTTTCTTAAGTGATAACTGTTTTAATTATTGACATCAATGAAAAAACTGCAGGTAATCAAGCCTGGTCATATGACCAGTTGGTCAAGTTAACAGTTTTGTTTCGTTTAAAAAAAATACATATTTTTGTATTGTAAAAGATTTTTGATTTTACTAAAATCGAGGTATTCAAATATGCGGACGATTTAGTGGATATTGTAAGCAATAAATTTGACATTTTAGGTACTATATGTAATACTCTTGGCTAGAATAAATAATAAAATTTTATCTTGGTTTAGCCTTAATAGGAAGGCAAAGCTCAATTTTCAATATTTTAAATTCCAGGGATTATTCCAGATAATAAACTACCTTGGGAGATCCATCTGGACAACATTATCGCATGGTGGTCCGAACCCCATGCGATATACAAAAGTGTTATCGGACAGCAATAGCCACACTTATGGAATTATCTACCTGACTCTCCAAATTTGGTTTCTTTAAATTCTGATGACTTCTTAAACGATATTTATGACCTTTGCCTTTATAAAATAAATGATATATACAACGTCAATGGAAAACTTCTGGATTTAATATTCGTTAGTGATCCAAATGAATGCACGATAATACGATCCTGTCTCACCACTAAGCCAGAAGGCCATCACCATCCTAATATTGAAACAAGCTGTCCGTTTCCTCCTTCTCATGTCCACAAACTACTTGTAAAAAGTGATAAAGTATTTTGTTTTTAGCAACCTTATTATGATTTGACAAATCGTTTTATACGTAATACTGATTGGCATGAATTGTTGTTTATTACTAATAACAACTCTTTAATATTGATTTGCTCTAAAAAACCATTTAGAACATTATGGACAAAGGTATTCCGAAAGAGATTATTTATAATCACTTTGGCCCTCCTTGGAGGTCCAAGCAACTATCAAAGTTAAAAAATAACAAAAAAAAAAAAATATAATATGAAAAAAGTTCAAGGAAACTGAAAAATATTCTATTCGACGGGCGGAGTACAATTTATTAAATACTGATCTTTATAACATTTATATAAACTAGCAGAGCCCAGCACTCGAAATTCGAGTGCAAATTTTGGAAATTTTATTTTTTTATTCAATTTCATTAAATTGTGAATTTTTAAATAAAATTCATTATAAGTATTTGTTGAACACACAGAAGATATATATATAGGTTTGTAATTAAATAATTTTATAAGAGCCAATTCAAAAGCACACACACATCATTGTATAGTTTTTTATTTGAAGCTTAAATATATATTTTATGTATGCGTTATTAGCAAAAAAATTTACCAGATTGTGCAAATCTGTAAAGGTGGTAAACATCTGCAAAGAAATAACTTTAAAATGGTATATTTTTTTCAAAATTGGACGGTAACTGAGAATGTGGAAGATGTCACAAGAAATGGTCTTGCCTATTAATATTATATATAAAGTGTTAACTAATTTGAGGCTGAATCGAAAATCGTGGTTTTAATTCTTTATAATTTTTTTAATCATTATCTTCTCTTTGTTTTTTCTACAGAAATTTGTAAATTGAATTTTTTTTTTCAAACCAACAATCCATTGTGTTTACACAACGGCATATTGTCGCCATTTTAATATGCACATTGCTCCCAAAACAGCAGAGATAAACCTTTTGATTAGATATTTTCGTCAACATGGGTCTGTAAAAACCCTTCCAGGTGTCGGAAGAGCTCCTACCATAAACACTGCTTAAAATATTGAGCGTGTACGGGAGAGCGTACAGCATAGACCATCAACATCAACCAAAACGCGTTCGACTCTGTTGTGTCGACTTGTTCCCATGTAAAGTTCAACTTGTCCAAAAATTGAAGACGATACACTACCAGCAACGGCCTGACAATGCCATTTGTTTCCGTGAAAAAGCAGAGGAAAATCCAAACTTTATTTACAATTTGATAATGTCAACGGTGCACAGTGGCGCCATTTGAGTTTTTTCGTTGCAAAAATCATATCTTTTGGACCGAATAACATAATTGAACAGTTTAAACAGCATATGATAGATAATTGTTCAGCCTATGAAATGAGCATTTGGAAGGGATACTACGCTTTGTAGGGGCCTACTTATGGGTTATCAAAGTTAAAATTTGTAGAAAAATCAATTTTATGGTAACTAAAAAAAATATTTTTACATTTTTAGATTGTTTTTTATTTTTTTTCTTTAGGGTTTTATGTTTTAAATTATTACCCAACAAATTAAAAAAAAAATTACTTCTTTTTTAAATTTATTTTTTCAATTTTCTGTAATTTTCTTCGGAACCATACTTTTTAATGTGTGCGTTTGTGGGCGTGGGAATGCTTTCCTTAATCCTTTTTAGTCGCAGTGGGCTTGCATCAGCAACAGATTTTGTAACTTTTTCACTATCCCTTGTATATTTAATAGACAGCGCGTCCGATAAATGCTTCGTGATCAAGTCATTGGTGGCATCGGCAAGTTTCCTCTTTCTTGTGAAAATTGAACACCCCTCAATACTTTTTTTTTTGGCCTTCCTTTTGCTCCCCTGGTTGATGTGGCGGGTTTATCTACTGCCAATATATCCAGGATGGTGTCTTCATTAAGCTAGTCCTCGTATTTGGAGTTGAAGTTCTTAATGGTTCGATTAGATTTCTCCCATTTTGCCTTAATATTTGCATATATTAGATAAAAATTATTTTTTATAATTTCGCTTCTCTCAATATTTCCGTATAAGCTATCAAGTTCTTCTAAACCAGCTTCCGTGAAAAACTTTGGTGTGATTGACCTTCTAAACAGTTCAAATAATTTTAAATTGTTTTACGCCATGGTTGCAGTACTTGTTGCGCCAACTTTCAGTCTAATCCAGGCATTATGCTTATTTTGCAATATATAGGCTTTTGCTACCATGCCTAAAAATTTACCTGTTCCCTGCATACATATGGATTTAGGCTGAATTATGCAATTTTGATATTATGCTCGTGTCTAAATAAGATTTGTGCCTACCTGTAGGGACCATAAGTCAATATTGTTCTTGACCATTTGTACTCCAAAGTAATTTTTAAGTGAGGTGCGTACCTGTGATTTTCAATGAGTGTCTGTAACAGAATATTGGGAGTAGACTTTGGCAGAGGGTCACAGGTAGACACCCGACTTAAAATGCAATTTTCAAACTATTAGATCAAACTACTGTCAGTCAAAAGATGTAAGGGATGCACGCCATACAATTTCTGCAACCATGTCTTTTTAACCTTTTTTACCTCTAGAAGCCAAACGGGCACGTACGGGCAGATAAAACCTTTTGAATTATATAAAGAAATAATCAAAGAAAATGTTTTGCAAATATGGCAAATATAGAAAAATACGGATTTTTTTTATTTTCCGTCAAAGTTGAAAAATAGTGAAAAAACGGATAGTTTTTAAATAGTGATTTACCAGGAGAAACACAAAGCAAACAGTTAATTTTTTTTTATCATTATACATTTAATAAATACATCAATCAATACAAACAAAAAATAAGGCGATTCGTTACCTATTTTTCGTGATATTACACCTGAAATCGCAACAAATTGACTAAAAATTGTGTGTTTTTTTGAAAACCGAAAGTCGGTCAACTTTGAACGGTTATATCTTCTAAACTAAAAATGTGATGTTATTAAGAGTAGCATATTTGAAATCGCTGAAAAGTTGCCTAGAACATGGGTTTATTCAAAACTTCGTCGGCGCACATAAAAATTTTGATTTTTGCAACCTCGTTTGCTCTGCGGGCGCCACTGTGCGGTGGTGAATATAGGATGGTGTAGGAATTTTTGTTATGCCAGCTGAGGAAAACCATACAAACTTGTAGTTTCGCAAGATGGAGTCACAACAATTACTGCAGGTAACTCTATGGTTTGATAAGTGACATATTCGGCGAACGCATTATTTTGTGCAGAACCGATTTTAACTGGCCTCTACGTTCACCGGATTTAACAGCTACTGACAGTTTCATTTGCGGATATTTGCAAGAAAAAGTGTATGTCAATAAGCGAAGAACCATTACCCAACTAAAAACCAACATTTGAGTTTAAATCACGACCATTACCATTACACCCAAAATTTTGTGAAAAGTTATGGAAAATATGTTGAAAAGAGCACATGATAAATGGACGTCCAATTTACTAAAGAATTATGTTCTGGCAAAACATTGTAGTTGACATTATTAAAGTCACGGTATGTAATTGATAGTGTTTAATTATTTAAAATAAAGTCGTATGTTGTGAAAATTAAATCGTGCTTCGAGAAACATGAGGCCGATCAAGGAAAGTACTTGCTTTTGATGTATAGTGCGTAGGCATCCTGTAGTTTAATGATGTGAGACCAATGGTTTCCATGTTTTCTGTAACATAAGTGTCACACAGAAGACACATTTAAAATCACGTGTAATTAACAAATCCATATAGGTGACCGTCAACCTCTCCAGTACTTCCATAAAAGAAGTGACCTGTGACCTGTATGAAAAAAAATTTTTTTGGTCGAATTTTGAGGTGTGCGGATCAGATTATTCTGACAGTGGATCTAAAACTATAGTGCGCAAAATTTGAACCAAATCGGAGATTGCTTTCTGGACGCGCATTGAAATCAAATTAAAAAAAAATCGTTTTCACAAAAATTTTGATTAAATTAATATGTAAACCATAATCTAGAGTAAATTATCTTTCTAGTAAAATAACAAAATCTACTATCAGTTGAAAAACAGCCAAGTTCTATCAAGTTCCCCAGGCAATAAATGCGCCGCAGCCCACTTGATTAAGAAAATCGAGCTCATATTTTTAAAGTCATTGAAATAATTTACAACAACAATATTTTTGCATTCTCCTGATCCCAAAATGATTTTATGTTAAGAATTCTGCATCTCGTCTATTGTTATGCCGTTCTAACTTAATGTCAAATCAATACGTATTTTTTAGCACAATTTCAAAATCTCCAATTTTACTTTTTCAAAAATTTTGTTAAAGTAATTTACCGAAATCAACGATTGGACTATAAGGTCTTATTAACACAGTACATGTGATTAAAAATGCTAAACAGTGTAGGTATCTTGTTCTTAATTTGGCGAGGGCAGCGTTTTTATTTCAGCGGATTTGAAGAAAAATTTGAATTTTCATAGTTTGCATATTTCAAGTATCTTTTGTCAAAATATTAAATTAAGGTTAAATTGAAATACTATAAACTGTCGCCTTTTAAGTCAAAGGTAAAATTTAACGAGATTTAAATTTTTTGAAAACGAAATATCGAAATAATATATATCTGTGGAAGGATTTCGATATTTGATATTTGTTGATAATATTTGTATTTTAGTTTCGGCTAATCAGTCTCTTTTGTGTGTTATGCGAAATAAAACAAAGTTTTAGTTTCCACTGTGAGTAAATTTAGTCGAGGAAAAAAAAAGCGTTAAATAATATTATACATATCATTTCAGTGGTTAACAAATTAAATAAAAAAAATATATACCCCTGATGATGCTGGAAATAAACCAGCGAAACGTTGGGAAAATTATGGAAACTAAAACTATGTTTTATTTCGCATAACACACAAAAGAGACTGATTAGCCGAAAGTAAAATACAAATATTACATACAAACAGTCAATCAACAACAACAAACAACTTGTTGATAATATTTTAATAATTCTTAAAAAAAAATTGTCGGTACTTATTTTCTGAAATTAACCCGTGGGGTACTCTTAATGTCAAATTGACTCTTTATGAAAATCTATAAATATTTTCTTCATCAGAATTTCCTCAAATTTATTCGTTATTTTATGAAAATATGTAGATTAATTATTTTTATTTAATAGAGTATAAACAAATTTGTATATCGAGGGCTTATATTAAAAAAGTGCTATCTGCGACAATAATTTTCTTAAAGAGAGCGTGTAAAACCAATTTTTTAATAAGATCTTAAAATATTTATTGATCGATTTGCTACAATATCTATTAAGAAATAGGCGTACTAATCGTGTATGATATCAAAATTAAGATTATATTTGACAGTTATATCAGAGAACAGTTTGAAATCAAAAAATAATATTACTGTCATATCTAGATAGCAGTTTTTGCATATAAGCCATCGATATACATTTATATGAATATAATAATTCTGAAAAAAAAAATAAAAATAGGACACAAATAGGGACACGCGAATTGTATATGAAAAATTGTAAAACTTTTTTATTTTAGAAATAAATTAATTATTAAAAAAAAAAATCTAATTAACCGTAATCTTTTTGTAGCGATTATAAATTTGCATTTTTTGAATTCTGTTGCCCAAAGTTTAAAAAAATTAAAAAGAAAAGCGAGAACATGTTTTGTCACAATCCCCGCAGAAACATATATTTTATATAGTAATTTTTGACATCAAGAATACCCCACGGGTTAATTTCAGAAAAAAAGTCCAGAATATTATTTTTAGAAATACTAAAATATATTATCGACAAGTTTTATCGAAATCCTTCCACAAATATATATATTTTTTTGATATTTTGTTTAAAAAAAAATGTAAATCTCCATA
The DNA here is from genome assembly GCA_963682025.1 of Cordilura impudica. Taxonomy (NCBI): domain Eukaryota; kingdom Metazoa; phylum Arthropoda; class Insecta; order Diptera; family Scathophagidae; genus Cordilura; species Cordilura impudica. The sequence goes on from OY821517.1 coordinate 123,707,926, forward strand.
AATTTGACTTTGGCCTTAAAGAGGGACAGTTTCAATTTAACCTTAATTTACAAGATTGAGAACTTATATCAAGTAGTATAATATTTTGATAAGAGATATTTGAAATATGAAAACACCAAAAAGATGTAGTCTAAAAGTTGAAAAAGTATGAAAAAATCAAATTTTTCTTCAAATTCGCTGCAATAAAAAAACGCTGCCCTCGACAAATTAAGAATTTTTAATCACATATGTTCTGATGATAAGACTGTACAATCGTCCAATCGTTGATCTCGGTAAATGTCTTGAACAAAATTTTTGAAAAAGTAATATTGGAGATTTTGAAATAGTGCTCAAAAATACGTACCATTTTGACATTAATTTAGAACGGCGCACAGTGGACCATATTTCGAGAAGGCGGCCGAAAATCAATTTTTTTTTGTTACCTATTTTAAAGTTATGTTATTCATTTGAAGGTAAATACTAGTTAACCTCGGGAGCCAAAAAATTGGGACTCTATCTCAACTGTATCACAGCGAACAGGGTCTTCGAAAATGGACTTTCTCAGTATTTTACTAAAATTAAAAATTTCTTTGTAAATTTTTATTTTTGAATGACTGTAACTTTTTTGATTTAAAAGATTTTGAAGTGAAATAAATTTTGTATAATTTTGTGGCTTCCATGTTATTAATGTTAAAAACGTAAAATCACTGAGTCATTCCGAAATTTAAGAAAAAAATTTTTTCAAAAGGTCTCCTACTTAATAGAGCATAACTCCTGCCAGTCAAAAGCAGTCAGAAAAAATATTGTACTCTTCTATAGTACGAACCCTCCAATATATATCTATACCCCATTATATACTCGCCAGTTTCAGCCCTCATGCACCAGAACAATTTTTCTGACCCAAGGTTAGATATTTTGTGCAAAATTTATGAATACAAAAGTTGTGCACTATGTGGTTAGGATATATTAAGTTTGAGGTGATGTTTGTAACTGCCAAAAATATTCGACCATAAGGAATTGCGGAAGCGAACCAATGAAAAGAATTGTGGGATTTTTCCAGAGTATTGAGATTTAGTTTCTGTCAAAAAAGAATGCTTACCTTCACAATCTGCTATTAGTGTCACTTCAACATCAGCAGAAATAAAATTGCAAGATCTCCTTGAACATACTCCAGAACGATTGCTAAATACGCTTGATACTGATCATTTAAAAAAAATTGGTTATGGCAGCATTACTTTAATTTCTAAATGGGGATGTGATGGATCCTCTGGTCAGAAACAATACAAGCAATTTAATGCCGAAAATTCATCAGATACTAATTTATTTATGGTATCTTTCGTTCCATTGCGCTTAACAAAAAGGTATGCGTCTTAGAGCCGTCAACTAGTACAGCAACAGAAATTGATATATGGAAAAATGAAATTCCTTCTTCAACAAAGTATTGCAGACCAATAAAATTTGCATTCAAAAAGGAAACCAAAGATGTCATAACTGAAGAAGTTCAAAAAATAAAAGATCAAATTAAGGAACTTCAACTAGTAATATTTAAATTTGATGACCAAGACATTGAAGTACATTTTAAAATGTGTCTCACAATGATTGATGGAAAAGTTGCACAAGCTTTAACTGGAAGAAAGTCAACGTCAAGCTGCAGTATATGCCAAAAGACATCAAGTCAATTAAGCCAACCCCCACCAGAAGACGATAGTTTTAAGAAAGCCTACGAATTTGGAATGTCCCCTCTTCATGCTAGAATACGTTTCATGGAGCATATTCTTAAATTGGGTTATGATTTGGAATTTGGTCCGTTAGGCGAAACAGTGAGAAAAAACAAAGAAAATTAAGAAAAAAGAAAGCAAAAAAAAAAAACAAATTCAACAAAAATATCTACAGCTAGGCCTCGTAATCGATCAACCAAAACAAGGGTAAGGAACCACAAATGATGGAAATACTGCAAGGAGATTTTCTTCCGATCCCGAAACTGCAGCATATATCACAGGTGTAGATCATGAAATAATAAGACGATTCAAAATAATATTACAAGTTCTAGCATGCAGCAGAAAGATAAATGCAAAAAAATTTGGAGAGTACGCCAATAAAACAGCTATACTTTTTAATGAAAAATACTCTTGGAGACATATGCCATCCACAGTTCATTAAATTTTGTACCATGGGGAACAAATAATTCAAAACAATATGCTTCCAATAGGAGATCTATCTGAAGAAGCGCAAGAAAAAAGGGACAAAGACTACAGATACTTTCGCGAGCACAACACAAGGAAAATGTCCAGATGTTGTACTAATGAAGACCTTATTAATATTTTGTTGTGCACTTCAGATCCATATATGTCCAACATTCGTCAAAAATGGAAAACTACCTCTATTGAATTAGACGAAGAAGCTAAACAACTTCTAGAAGATGAAAATCAAGGCTATTTAGAAGAAATTTTTAGTAAAATTGGTTGATTTAAAGTACTTTTTCATTACACTAACAATAAGTTACACTTTTTTTATATAGTTAAAAAATTTTATTGTTTTAAAAATTTATATATTTTGTAAATTTACAATAAAAATTGTTATATTTCATAAATTTACCATAAAAATTGATGTAGCAATATTTAAAAAGACAATAAAAAACAAGTAAGAAAATTATAGTCGGTCTAGACCGACTATAAGATACCCTATACCATGCGTTTGCAGACCCTTTCTCTCAGGCCCAACTAACTGGATATAGAAAATAAGCATAAACCAAATTTGAGTGGGATTTTTATTAATTTTTTCGGCTGCAGATATGAAAAAGTTCATATCGGATGATATATCTATATGGGGACTAGGCCCAAAAATGGACCGATCCTGACCGTGTTTGGTAAAGTCTCTTGTATTTTTGGAAAAATATATACAAACAAAATTTGAGAAGAATCAGTGCAATATTTTTGTTTTTTGATAGATTTAAGTGAAGATCGGGAAACAGCTCTATATTGGGCCTACGACTAAGAGTTGTCCAATAGGGATAATTTTTGGACTACTGATTAATGGATGTAATATATACATACAAACCCAATTCGACTAAGATTTTTATGATAATTTGGATCTTATGGCAATATATGTTTATTTCATAGGGATCTTTTGTATGTGGGCTAGTCTGAACATGGACCGATTCTCACCAGTTTCAATGGCGTTCATCCCATGGCTGATAAAAGATTAAATGCCAAATTTCATCAAAATATATTCATATTTGCACCTGCAGTTTGATTACAAGCTTTACATGGACACACAGACGGACGGACGGACCGACATCGTTAAATCGACTCAAAAAGTGATTCTGATTCGATCGGTATAATAAAAGATGGGTCTAGGTCAAATATTTTTGGTAGTTACAAACAGCAGCACAAACTCATTATACCCAAACCGCATAGTGGTATAGGGTATAATTATAGTCGGTCTAGACCGACTATACGATACCCTATACCATGAGTTTGGAGACCCTATCTCTCAGGCCCAACTAACTGGATATTAAAAATAAGCATAAACCAAATTTGAGTGGGATTTTTATTAATTTTTTTGGCTGCAGATATGAAAAAGTTCATATCGGATGCTATATCTATATGGGGACTAGGCCCAAAAATGGACCGATCCTGACCATGTTTGGTAAAGTCTCTTATATTTTGCAAAAATATATACAAACAAAATTTGAGAAGAATCAGTACAATATTTTTGTTTTTTGATAGATTTAAGTGCAGATCGGGAAGCAGCTCTATATGGGCCCTATAACTAAGAGTTGTCAAATAGGGATCATTTTTGGACTACTGATTAATGGATGTAATAAACACATACAAACCCAATTTGACTAAGATTTATATGATAATTTGGATCTTATGGCAATTTAAGTCGATTTTATAGGGGTCATTTGTATGGGGGCTAGGTCTGAACATGGACCGATTCTCACTAATTTCAATAGCGTTCAACCTATGGCAGACAAAAGCTTATATACCATATTTCATCAAAATATATTCATATTTGCGACCTGCAGTTTGATTACAAGCTTTACATGGACACACAGACGGACGGACGGGCGGATATCGTTAAATCGAATCAGATAGTGATTCTGATTCGATCGGTATAATTAAAGATGGGTATAGGTCAAATATTTTTGGTAGTTACAAACAGCAGCACAAAGTCATTATACCCAAACTACATAGTGGTATAGGGTATAAAAATTGTTAAAAAGTATTAGTTGTAAAATTAACTGAAAAAATAAGACATTATATTAAAAAAAACCTTTTTTTACCTTTTAACACTTCACTTTTGTACTAAAATTCAACTACAAATGAAAATGTATTTTAAACCCTCCGTAACTTTTTTTGATCTTCGGTCGAGAACTACGTTTTATAGCAAAACTTAAAGGCTAAAGTCTCACCTAGCAAACAAAAAAAAACCGCATATCAAAATTCCAATCCAATCAAAAATTATAGATTTCTGACCGCCTTCTCGTCAAATGGTCCACTGTGCGGCGTAACAATACACGAGATGCAAACTACTTTACTTTACTTTTTATACCCTATACCACTACGTGGTTTGGGTATAATGACTTTGTGCTACTGTTTGTAACAACCAAAAATATTTGACCTAGACCCATCTTTAATTATACCGATCGAATCAGAATCACTTTTTGAGTTGATTTAACAATGTCCGTCCTTCCGTCCGTCCGTCCGTCCGTCCGTCTGTGTGTCCATGTAAACTTTGTAATCAAACTGCAGGTCGCAAATATGAATATATTTTGATGAAATTTGGTATATAAGCCTTTATCGGCCGTGGGATGAACGCTATTGAAATTGGTGAGAATGGGTCCATGTTCAGACCTAGCCCCCATACAAATTACCCCTATGAAATCGACATAAATTGCCATAAGATCCAAATTGTCATATAGATCTTACTCAAATTGGGTTTTGCAAGCGTTTATTACGTCCATTAATGAGTAATCCAAAAATGATCCCTTTGGCCCCATATAGGGCTGCTTCCCGATCTTCACTTAAATCTATTAAAAAACAAAAATATTGCACTGATTCTTCTCAGATTTGGTTTGTATATATTTTTGCAAAATACAAGAGACTTTTCCAAACATGATCAGGATCGGTCCATTTTTGGACCTAGTCCCCATATAGATATAAGAACCGATATGAACTTTTTCATATCTGCAGCCAAAAAAATTAATAAAAATCCCACTCAAATTTGGTTTTTGCTTATTTTCTATGTCCAGTTAGTTGGGCCTAAGAGATAGGGTTTCTAAACGCATGGTATAGGGTATCGTATAGTCGGTCTAGACCGACTATAATTTTCTTACTTGTTTTAAATTATTTCAATGTCTTTAAAAATGTAAGTTCGATTTTTTTAATGAAGTGGTCTGCGGGGCATTTTTTGCCTGGGGAACTCGATATAACTTGGCTGAATTTCTACCGATAATACATATTATTTTTTTATTATAAAGAAAATTTAATCTTGATTATGGTTTATTAATTAATTTAATTTAAGCGTAATTATTAATATCAAAATATTTGTGAAAAATGATTTTTTTCTAATAATTTTTGCATATGAATGCATATTTGAACTTTGAACTCAATGCGCATCCAGAAAGCATTGCCCGATTTGGCTCAATTTTGCGCACTAAAGTCCACTGTTTCAATAATCCGACCGCACGTCTTGAAATTCCAAAAAAGAAAATGGCTGTCACCCTAATATACATCCTATAACATTTTGTTATTTTCAGAAATCACCTCTACAAACAAATATTCATTAATTACCTCACCTACATTAGATCTGCATTGAAAATTACATTTAATACCTTCCCTAATATAGATGGCAACGCCGCCACCATGTGTTTTAAGATCAGCTCTGAATACAACATAACCATTTAAATTACATAAACTGTCAGGGTATCCTTTACGAGCCAAGTCTCCGACACACAAATAATATCCACAGATGAGTTTTCAAATGTCAATCTGAATTCATCAATTTTGTTATTGGCGTTGCACTTTTTAGAAGCTAAAAGAAAATGTTTGATTATTCCGGGAAATATTTCTAATATTTTTTGTGAGTAATATACAAAAGTCTTATACTATTCATAATGCAAGTGCTGTTAATAAATATACAATATATAAATCTAAATCTATAAATAAGGAAATCTGAACAAAATTCGGCCTAATACAAGATCCAATCAGAAGGGCTATGACTTATTTGTTCTTGAAGGTTTGGTTACAAATTTTACACGACTCAGAAAATAATAAATAACCTGTCACAGTTAATGAATGCATACATTTCAATATCTGCTCTATAAACTATTAGACTTCATTAATAAGTCATTCACAATTTATGAAGTTTATTTAATATTTATACATATGTATATAGAAAAACGTATACAGTAAACGAAGCAGTAAGTACTAAAATTGATAATAAAACAAATATAAAAAAAACATTTTTATTAAATGATTTTATTTATGATTTTTATATTTTTTCATTTAATTTAATTACGGCGTCTTTTTCTTTCAGATGTTTATAATTATGCTATTTTTTAAGCCATTAATAATTGGATGATGATAAAGCTATTCTTCTATAGAAACTCAAATTGAAAAGGGAAAGTTATTATGAATATAGAGAGATACACACGTACTACAAAAAAAAAAAAAAAACACATAAAGATGATGATGACGATATTTAAGATCGTGAAGATGTCGATGGTTGGCAATTAACAACAGTGTATAATAAAGACAAGAAAAAAAAATTAAAAATCGACTTTTTCTATGAAAATTTTTAAAAAGGCGTTAAAAACTTTGGCCCTACCCAATTTTTTAAATAAATACACAACCATTGATACCTGTTTTCTTATAATTATTATTTCATATTATTATATAATAATTTTTGAAATTCAGACAAACAAAAATTATGTATTAAGTTTAAGCTGAACATAAAAAAAAAATAATATAAAATTGTTTATAAAAATGTACGTAAAATGTTATAGGTACCACAAAAAAAAAACTTTATAATTAGATTATGAAATTTCCAAATTGCTGTCATTGTTTTTGTTTTAAACTATTTAGGTGGACTTTTTTTTTCATTTTTATTCAACTAATTTTAAAACCACCGATTGTTAAATTTAGCGTTTGCTAACTGGTTAATGTTTCAAAATGAGACCAGACCGAAATGATTTAATATTTTTATTGTTTTTTTTTTGTACATTTTCTTGTGTTCATTAACGAAATTATATTTGGCTGTTCATAAACTCGTATAACACAAATAAAAAAGTTTTTATTGCTTCTTTAAACAATTTCATGATATAAATCACACCATCTTTCTTCAAATAATATAATTGGAATTTATTTTCATAAAATGCACTTGTATTACAAACAACTTTTTTTAAAGTTATTTGCTTTAATGAACACAATTTTTTTTTTTTTTTACTTTAATACAAATAATAATTTATATCGAAGTTTTGAACTCTTTCGAGAACTAAACTTATTATGATTTAACATGTTCTAATCCTTAAGTCAATTGATTTGTAAGTGTTAAAAAATTAGAGTTTAACTTAACCAACAAGAAAGATCTCATAGGGCCAGCCACAGATCACAATGATGCTTGCATAAGTTATAGAATACGTGACCCATGTATAAAAATGTACCGAAAGACAGTCGTTCTTTTGTTTTTTCAAATTTTTCTCATTTGAAAGTCATGCACGTTCATGTTTAAATGCTTGTGTTACTTAAAAAGATCTTCAAATTGTAGAATGCTTTGTATCTGAAGTTGTAGCCAAAACTCACACTTGAATTCCTCACTGCTGAGATAATAGAAGAAGATGTATCATCTATATATTAATACGTGAAGGTAAATTTTTGCTTCCCTTTTTAAGGTATATGCGGGCACGGAGGACTGTGACAATTGGCATAGTTATATATTAAAAAATATATTAAATTAAATAAAATAAAGTTTTTATAATAACTAGCAGATTCCAGCCCTCGAAATTCGAGTGCAAATTCTAAGAAATTTTATTTTATCATTAAATAAAGACCCTAAAGGTATGCTAATCAATTATATCCAATTCAGAAATCAACCCAAAAAACAAACTCATTTTTATTACAAACACATTAACAAATTTAATAAACACACACATAGCATTGTATATTTTTATGTATGTGTTAGTAGCAACTTAAAATGCAATTTACTCAAAACAAAGGAAAAAATTTAAAAATCTGTAAATCTGCAAAACGGCTAAAAAGAAATACCTTTCAAATAATATACGTTTCGTCAAAATCGGGATAAAATGGTAGAACAAAACATCGGTCACAAGAAATTGCATAGCCTATTAATATTAGAGATTCGTTGTGAATTGCTAAAGTTGATTACGATACCTTTAGGCTCATTTAAATATTCATAAATTTTTTATATATATAGATTAAAAACGATTGAAACACAACAAGTAAGAGTGTTAAATTCGGCTGTGCCGAATCTTTGATATCCTCCACCTCGGTTTGAGTCTTGATAATAAATGTAAATGAAAAAGTAAACAATTTGTTAAACTTAATACCATATAATTTCAGCAAATTATTTGGGTTGGTTTTCGTCTTTTCTATTATTTCGGATTTATTTCGGTGTTTGCTTTTTGGTCATCGTGGTTGCTGATCGGCATGCGTTTCCGGTTGTATGACATAACTTCTCGTTTAATTTAGTTTTTGCTAATTAGATAGCGCGCCCTAACGTCCATTGCAAAGGTAATGGTTGTGTAGGGTGGCTATATGCATTAAATCGTGCTAATTGGAGATGGCTGTATAGTTTCTTTTAACTGGCGAAATATTTTTTCATTGCGGCCATGTAGGTCGGATGGAGTAACAAAATAATAAGCAAAAAAAGCTCTCTCAACTTTTTTATTAAAATATTGCCATATTTGGAAAACATAGAGAATAAATTTATAATAATAAATAATCAAATTAGGGATGCCAAACATTTTAAATAAAATAATTTGTTATCTTTATTTTCAAAAAAAAATTGTGAAAATTTATATATACATAAATAACATTCTCATCAAATTGCGTTTATTTATGTAACAATTTTTATGTTCGCAATTCTTAAATATCATCTGAGGTTTTATAAAATTCACTGAATTTAAATTAATATTTTCCGACAATCGCAAAATATATCGACAGCTATTGTTGTTTGCACTAAGGATTAAGTGATTCACTAAGTACATACATCTTATCAACAGTCGACAAATCTATTTTTCTATTTATTTAAATTGTAAAAGAGTGGCATCTCTGTCAAAATAAGCGAAAAACCAAAGAATAGAAAAAAACAAATTACTTCGTGTTTGACAGGATGATTTTATGTTGATGTTTAATATATTTATTTTTTTACTAATATTTCTGTGTATTTATTTGAAAATGAAATAATGAATTGAATATGCTATTTAATTTTTTTATTTAAATAAAAAAGTTGTTTAATAGAAGCAAAATATTTTCACTATTTTATGATTTTTATTTATGTATGACGACATTTCAACCTAAAAATTCAAGTTTTTATCGATTGAATAAAAACCAAAAATGGTTGTCGTTTAGATAACAACAACAGCTGACTTTAACAATAGCGAATATCGTTTAAAAATTTTACTAATAATATTGCCTTTCTTTTTTTTTAACGATTCGACTATCGTTAAAAGAAGTTACTGAAAAGCTATTAATTTCTCCTGAATGCCAATATTTTTTTTAATGTAAACATTTTTTAAATGTAAACATATTTGGTGTTTTTTTTTGGAATTTGCTACAATTGATGTCTTCTAGATTTAAAATTATTGTTTCCGACGTTTTGATATGATTTTCTGAAATCCAATTAATATTTTATAATTTATAATTGGAAATTTTAATTCCAGTTTTTAGAATTGATATTTTCTAAAATTTGAATGGAAAATTTAAAAAGTGCAATTTTGTATTTATGTGAGTAATAATGCTTTAGTAATTATAAACAATTTTTAAAAATTAGATGTAATCGCAATCAGATATTGTGTAGGTAAAGCAGAATAATAATTCTATATAACCTATATAACTATGTAGAACTGTTTTGAAAGCAAAAAACTCATTGATGAACTCGGTAACTCTATCTTGTAAAGACAACAAAAAGTTTATATGCCAAACTTATGTTCATATTTGTAAAAGAATAATGAAAAAACGTATGAAATAAAAGACCAGCCCGTGTATACTCTTAACATTGTTCTGTATGATATGTAGTTGAAAATATTGACATTCATGTTAAAATATAAATAACTATTGCAAAGCTAATTAGAACAAAAATTGTGGCGCCATCTACTGTGGCATAGTCACGCTGAGCATAATGAAGTGACACTCTGTTAATGCAAAAGAAATGTATTTTCCCCACAACAAAATATTGCAGAATTTTATGTAAATAAAATAATATACCGATTTATTTCTAACATGCAGTTATTATGCATATACATATATAGAATATATGTATATTATTTGTATTATTTAATATGTGTATGTATGTATATGTAAATATTACACATAAAAAATACAACATCAAACGTTATATTTGTGTTTTTCTCTTTAAATAAATTAATACATAAATTTTTTTTTTGCTACATTTACATTGTTTTTTTTTTTATTGACAACTAGGTATTTTAGCATTATTTGCTTTCCATGCTGGTGAATTTTTACTCCCTTTATATTAACTCATAGTGTCTGCTTGTCGAAAAAATTTTGGATCGATTTTAACCCCTTTCCCGTGACCCAATCGATCTGAAAGTTTGCAGGCAGGCTCGTGGCAATGACAGAAATGATATAATAAATTTTTTTTAGTGATGCCATAACAATGGAAACTTTTACATTTTTCTACCAGAGTTGATAAAAAAACGTACAGAGGGTTAGTTTTTATTATATTATTAACACAACGACCACAAAAACAACAAGTCCAGCTATGACAACAATACAGCATTTAGAATAACAACAAGAACAATATAGAGACATCATATTTTTCATTTTTTTTTTACTTTTTCAGAGATTTCCCTGGACCTGTTCCACCGATTTTAATGGTTTTTGAAATAGAAATCTTCCCATGAATTTGATGAATCATTCTCACTAAAAATTAAAATTATATTTTTCAAGACTTTTTATAGTTCCTAATTCAAATCTCGGGCCCTAATCGTCCGATTTGGACGATTTTAAATAGCAAGCTTCCCAGGATATCAGTGAATCATTTTTTATATCAACAAGCACCCTGCCTGCTCGATTGATGTCGTCATCGTGATTTCCACAGACGGACAGACGGACATCGCTATATCGACTCCGGTTGTTATAAGGATCACAAATATATATATTTTATGGGGTCCAAATTTTTTTTTCTAATTATTACAAACGGAATGACAAACTTATATATACCCTCTGCATACTGGAGTGGAGGGTATAAAAATTGAATGAAAAAATAATATTTCGTAGAATATGCACTCGAATTTCAAGTACTGGTCTATACTAGTTTTACATAGAATCACACCTTCCTATTGATATTGATATAAATGTTTTTAAATTTAAATACGCTGAGAAACGAACTAAAGCATCTTTTAAAATTATCCTTCCTGAAGAAGTGTTTGCTACGATTGTAAATCCAGATTTTTGCCCACCGAAAGCTGTAATTCGTGAGTATATTTACAATGATACTGCTTCATCTAATGCTGTTCAATTATCTCCTCGTACGGTTGATTTGTCAAAAAACTAAATTCCTAACCATTTGATGAATATTTGTCTGTAGTGTATCAGAATGTTAGAGGCTTAAAAACTAAATTATCTACATTATTTGTGAAAAGATATGACCACTGTTTTTTACTGAAACCTGGCTTAATAATTATATTCATAACTCTGAAACTCTTTGTGATAAGTTTCATATATACAGATGTGATCGTGTTAATATAACTAAAAAAACTGGAGGTGGAGTATTCACCGCAGTCTAGCAAAATTTCCTTCTGAGCAAATTATACACTCTTCCACATTTGATATTGAATTTGTTGCAATAAAAATCAAATTATGAAACAAATCATTATACATATCATGTTCGTATGTCCCTGCTGGTCCCGGTGATGATATTTACATTAAACATATGTCAGCTGTGAATTCTAAAACATCTGATTTAATTATCTTTTTTGGCGATTTCAACTTACCATCGATTTAATGGACAAATTCTTAGAACACCAATTATTTGGTTGCTATTGTTGTGAATGGCTGTGTATATTATTTGATTATGGTCTCTTCCAACTAAATCAAATTCTCAACGCTTATGGAAATCTTTTGGATTTAATTTTTATTAATGAAAAATCGGAAGTATCGCTGCATCCATTCACTTACTTTACCTGAAGACCGTTATTATCCGACAGAAAATTTACATATGTTGCTTCCATTCAATTTGCCAATTAAGAATCCTATCAATAATCAGAAGGAAAATTTTTATTGCTTTTCGAAAACTGATTATCCAAAATTGAATGCTCCACTATCCTATATTGAACGGAATGATGTCCTTTCATCTATTGATTATGATGAGATTATTACAAGGTTTTATTATACGTTGAACGCATGTATATCTGTAATGGTTCCTATGATTTCAACCCGTAAAAAGATGTTTCCACCATGGAATAATAATATTTGCCTAAATAGAAAGAATAAAGTGTATAAAAAATATAAAAAGTCTGGTTCCCCCTTTGATTTTACCAAGTATTTAATTGCTAGATCAGAATACAGTATTGCAAACAAAAGGGCTTACAATAACCACTTAACTCGTATGAAATATAATTTAAAGAGGCGCCAGTGGCGCTATTTGAGTTTTTTCGTTGCAAAAATCATATCTTTTGAACCGAATAACATAATTGAACAGTTTAAACAGCATATGATAGATAACTGTTCAGCCTATGAATGAGGGTGCTACACTTTGTAGGGGCCTACTTATTGGTTATCAAAATTAAAATTTGTAGAAAAATCAATTTTATGGTAACTAAAAAAAATTATTTTTACATTTTTAGATTGTTTTTATTTTTTTTCTTTAGGGTTTTATGTTTTAAATTATTATCCAACAAATTAAAAAAAAATTACTTCTTTTTTAAATTTATTTTTTTCAATTTTCTGTAAAATATCACAATTCGTAAGAGAAGGTATATCTAAAAGACTAATCATTTCTAAATTATAATTATTTTCTAACTCTATTCGTGGCTTCACATGCCGCAGGAAAGAAATAAGTGGATCGGAAGATGCTGCCAACATGTTGAAGAGGTCCTCATTTTGCCTTAACCTTGATGCTTTGAATGTGTTCTGCAATCTATATTTTTTATAAAATTTGTTAAGAGACTCCTGTGCTTCTTCAGAAAGCTCTCCAATTGGCAAAGAATGGTACTCAATTATATCTTTGCCATGCGCCAATATTTTATGGATGGTCGGGGTCAACTTCTTCTGTGGATACATTTCTGCTAAAAGAGATGCAGTTTTCGATGCATATTCTCCATATTTTGTAGAATTGACATTTTCTTTGCAGTTTAAAACATTCAAGATCGTTCCCAATCTTTTCACGATTTGATTGTCAATTCCAGTGATTCTAGTTACTGCCTCATCATTTTGAAAAAATCTCCTAGAAGTGTTTCCATCGTTTGAGTTACCGTATCCGTGCTTGGGACAGTCTACTTGTAGTCCAACTTGTTTAAAAAAAGCATCCTGTATTTGCTTCTTTCTGATCTTTTCCTTATCCTTTATTGATGTATTTTCATCGAAGTTTTCCTCCTCTTGTGGTAGGGTATACGCCAGTTTTAGCAAGAACTCCATACACCTTATCCTTGCGTGCAATGGTGACATTCCATATTCGTAATTCTCCTCTTTTGTAAAATCGTTTAAATTACCAAAGTTGTTCTGACTCTTTTTTCAAATCGGGCATGACAATGTTGAGGTTGTTCCTGTCAGTTCGTTTACGACTTTTCCGTCAACCATGGTCAGGTGGAACTCGTAATTGCATTCAATATATTTTCCTTCTCCAATTTGCAGCTTTGTAGGCTTAATCTTGCTTATTTGTTCTTCAATGTCCTTCACCGTGATCCTTATGAGTTCTGCCGATTCCCTTGCAAACTGAAACATTATTGGTCGGCAATAATGCACTGATGACGGACGTGGATTTTTCCAGTATAGGGAAACATCAGGTTTTAGCCGCAAAGGAACAACAGATGCCATAAACATATTTCCGTCCGATATTGTAGCGTCATCGGGAGATATCCTTTGCTTATAAACGCTTTGTCCGGATGATCCATCGCAGCCCCATTTGCTGATCAATGTCAGTTTCTCAGGAAGAATTTTCACCTCATTTTCAGGAAGACTCTCCAACAACAGTTTTGCTGTATGGCCCATGAGATCCTGCAGATTGGCTGTCACAGAGACTTCCGTAAACTTCGTATGCAGTGGTCGTGAATTTATTTTGGCTTGCGTAATATGCTTGTATCCTGGTAAAACGTCAGCCCCGTGACGCATCAAGGATGCCCGTAGTATCTCATATATTTCTTTGGAAAGTTGTAAGTCCATAAACAAGGCCAAAGCTTCTTCGGAACCATACTTTTTAATGTGTGCGTTTGTGGGCGTGGGAATGCTTTCTTTAATCCTTTTTAGTCGCAGTGGGCTTGCATCAGCAACAGATTTTGTAATCTGCGACCTAACTCTTTCACTATCCTTTGTATATTTAATAGACAGCGCGTCCGATAAATGCTCCGTGGTCAAGTCATCGGCAAGTTTCCTCTTTCTTGTTAAAATTGAACACTCCTCAATACTTTTTTTGGCCTTCCTTTTGCTCCTCTGGTTGATGTGGTGGGTTTATCTGCTGCCAATATATCCAGGATGGTGTCTTCATTAAGCCAGTCCTCGTATCTGGAGTTGAAGTTCTGAATGGTTCGATTAGATTTCACCCATTTTGCCTTAATATTTGCATATATCAGATAAAAATTATTTTTTATAATTTCGCTTCTCTCAATATTTCCGTATAAGCTATCAAGTTCTTCTAAAGCAGCTTCCGTGAAAGACTTTGGTGTGGTTGACCTTCTAAACAGATCAAATAATTTTAAATTGTTTGACGCCATGGTTTCAGTACTTGTTGGCATTATGCTTATTTTACAATATATATGCTTATGCTACCATGCCTAAAAATTTACCTGTTCCCTGCATACATATGGATTTAGGCTGAATTATGCAATTTTGATATTATGCTCGTGTCTAAATAAGATTTGTGCCTACCTGGAGGGACCATAAGTCAATATTGTTCTTGACCATTTGTACTCCAAAGTAATTTTTAAGTGAGGTGCGTACCTGCGAATTTCAATGAGTAGTTTTTTGTGCATGCTGTGTCTGTAACAGAATATTGGGAGTAGACTTTGGCAGAGGCTCACAGGTAGAGAACCGACTTAAAATGCAATTTTCAAACTATTAAATCAAACTACTCTCAGTCAAAACATGTAAGGGATACACGCCATACAATTTCTGCAACCATGTCTTTTTAAACTTTTTTACCTCTAGAAGCCAAACGGGCACGTACGGGCAGATAAATCCTTTTGAATTATGTAAAGAAATAATCAAAGAACATGTTTTGCAAATATGTCAAATATAGAAAAATATAGATTTTTTATTTTCCGTCAAAGTTGAAAAATAGTGAAAAAACGGATAGTTTTTAAGTAGTGATTTACCAGGAGAAACACAAAGCAAACAGTTAATTTTTTTCTATCATTATACATATAATAAATACATCAATCAATACAAACAAAAAATAAGGCGATTCGTTACCTATTTTTCGTGATATTACACCTGAAATCGCAACAATTTTGAAACCGAAAGTCGGTCAACTTTGAACGGTTATATCTTCTAAACTAAAAATGTGATAGTATTAAGAGTAGCATATTTGAAATCGTTGAAAAGTTTCCTATAACATGGGTTTATTCAAAACTTCGTCGGCGCACATGAATATTTTGATTTTTGCAACCTCGTTTGCTCTACGGGCGCCACTGTGCGTCGATCACGTGAATATCCTAATTCTTTGAAATTTGGATCAATTTCAGCCGATGATGACTTATCAAACAGTAATGTTTTTGCTGATTTTTTTGCTACAACATATTCCATACAAAATTTTGATCAATCAGTACAATATCCTTTAGAAATTTCCAAAGCTTCTTCGGTAATAAACGTTAATTTCCTTAACAACATCAGTGCTTTGAGTAACACGAAAACACTTCTTTTGATCCTGGTCTTGACGGAATACCAAATAATATTCTTAAGTACTGTACTGACTCCCTGTCCTATCCACTAACAATACTTTTTAATCAGTCCTTGCGTAGAGGATATTTACCATCTCTACGGAAGGAATCTTAAATCATCCCTTTATATAAATCAGGCAATAAGGTCAATGTGTCTAACTACAGAGGCATCGCAAAATTGAGTGCAATCCCCAAACTCTTAGAAAATATTATAACAGACACGTTATCTAATCAAGTTTCATCCACACTTTCTCCATATCAACACGGCCTTCGTAAATCTCGATCTGCAATCACCTACGTTCTGGAACTCACTACAATTATAAATGACGGATTTAGAGATCGTATGCAGACTGATATAATTTACATCAACTTTAGTAAAGCCTTTGATAAGGTGAATCATTATTTATTATTATAGTTACAAGCTGAATTCTATGGGTTTCAGTAATTCTTTAGTGAAATTTAGAAACGATGTCTCTAAAAAAATCGAAGTGTTTTGTGGTGTTCCACGAGGAAGTCGTCTTGGCCCAGTACTTTTTACATTATTTATTTACAATCTCCCTTCTGTTATTCAACATTCAAAAATTCTGTTGCATGGTGATGACGTCAAACTATTTTCCTAGCTTCAAAATTGCTTTCATCATTTTTTGCTACAATTCGATTTTAATAATTTTTACGGATGGTACAACATAGACATAATGGAGCTCAATATAAAAAATCTACATACTACTTATTTTGTGAATAAAAGTGAATTGGAATCCGTTGATACATTCTCAGATCTTGGCATTTTATTAGATCATAGATTAAGTTTTCGTCCGCATATATGTTCAGCAATAAACAAAGCTTATGGCGTTCTTGGACTTATGAAGCCATGGACGCAAGAATTTTCTGATCCATACCAAACATCCAGTTCGTCCCATCCTGGAATATGGTTCTATAATATAAGATCCGTGTTACATTATTCATAAAAATTTCGTCGAAACTGTCCAGAAACAATTTCTTTTCTCATTTTGTTATTTGGCCAAGTATTTAAATATTTTAAATTGATTAATTTATTTGAGCTAATAAGGCCTAAAGTGTTCAGTGTAAATAAAACAAGGTTTCTTCACATATTTTCCGGCGTTTCCTCTATATTTGTAGACTTTATCAAGGAAGTCGTCTTTTTAATGGTAAAAACAATACATTAATTTAATAAAATACACCAAATTACAATATGAAACTATTTTCCTTCACATTGAAACAGAATTGTACATAAAACAAAAAAAATAAAACATGAATTTAAATAAATACACAAAACTTAGACTAATATCACAGAAAAGTGTTACTTAATAGCAACTCTGTAACTGGCGCTTATATTGTTTGTGTATTCTTTAGTGTTCATCGTTATTCCTGTGTTTTGGTGTATTGGTAGACTTTCTATTGTGAATCGTTTTTTCTCTATATTTTCCTTATCATGTCAAAATCAGCTGTGTGGCCTGTTGTTATTATATGTTGTGATAATGCAGTTGTTTCTTTGTTTTTAATTATGTCCATTCTATGTTCTCCTATTCTTGTTTCAAGTGTTCGTTTTGTTGTTCCTATATAAACCTGTTTACAGCTGTGAGCTGTGATCTTCGTTGCCTTTGCATTTTATCTCATAAACAACGTTATTCTGTTGTTGTTTATAAATTGGCGCTTTGATACTAGAAAAAATTGTATTGAGAGTTGAGTTCGGTTTATTTCTTTTATTCTGTCTACGTGGACTTGGTTGGAACTCCCATGCCTTACCCTCATACGAATCCAGACATGCTCTAATCAAGTTACCGACACTGAAAAGTCGTAGAACAATCCTTAGCATTTCCTTTCTACTCAGTTTATTCCATGGCGACATTGACTCCAATTACTTGTTAAATAGAATTCAAATTAATATTCTATCGAGACCTACAGGAAATTTTAAGCTCTTAAATATTAATTATTTTCGATTTAACTATGCTAATAATGATCCATTTCGCCAGTTGTGTGAGCAATTTAATGGAATTTACTACATCATAGATTTGTCTGAAAATAAAGAATCTTTGAAACGTAAAATTATTCGCTAAATATATTAGTCTGTAAGGACATTTGTAATTCCGTAGACTTTAAATAAATAAATAATAATAACACTGTGGAACATTTTTGCGATCATTGTGTGGGGGTGTGAGAAATTCTACATGAGGGTGAATGTACTAGGCCATTATAGTAAAAGAGTTTTGCATTCTCAGGCCAAACTTTTCTGAAGTTTGTTTGCTTAGTTTTTCAGCGAAAAATGGTGCGATAGGAAATATTTTAAAAATGGTTACCTACGATAATAGTATGTATACACTTTTACTTTTATACTGTTTTATAGTTAAAATTTTTTGCAGAGACATTAACGATCCGTATAATAAAAGGTAGTTTTAGTAGTTACAAACAACAGCACAAGTCATTACACGTGGACCATATAGTGGTTTAGGGTATAAAAATCAAGTTGGACTTAATACATCGAATGAAATCTTAAAAAATTTTATATATTTTTTTCCTTTTTATTATCAGTTTTCGCTATTAACATGTCAGAATCTCTGTCTGAGTCAATTAAGCGATGTCCGTCCGTCCGTCCGTATGGGTGTCCATGTAAACTTTGTAATCTAACTACAGGTCGCAAATATCAATATTTTTTGATAAAATTGAGTACATAAGCTTCTATCGGCCATAGGATGAACGCTATTGAAATAGGTGAAAACCGCTCCATGTTAAGACCTAGTTCCCATACAAATGACCCTTATGAGATCACCTTAAATTGCCATAATATCCAAATTATTATATAGATCTCGGTCAAATTGGGTTTGTGTATGTTTATAACATCCATTTATCAGTAGCGAACAGTCGGTCGAGACCGACTATAATTTTCTTACTTGTTTACTTTGATACACTAATAAAAATTATATAATTAAGCATTAGCTACAATTTTGATGAAGAACTCAATAAGAAATCGTCAATGGTTCTCCAAAGGGTTTGCCGGTTTACTATACTGCCCTAGTACTTTCATCCTGACTTTGGTCGGCCATAATCTCCACTAAGCATAACATAATCGGTACTACTTATAAATAATTATTAATTTTTTTTAAATTGTACGAAAATTTTTTTCCGTTCGTATTAAATCTTAAAATTTTTGAATGTAATATAAGTAGATATGTAAATGAATTTTAAAAACGCCCAATCACTCACAAGCACTTCTGTACTCACGCTAACTCACGTATATAGTTTATTGAATTTCGGTCATGAATGTGTTTCACGTAACATGACATAATACTCATGTTTTTATGGGAATGTTATGATTATGTTCGAATTTGCTTCGGTCATTATCACAACTAAGCATAACATAATCGCTTATACCAATATTTCTTTTTTTTATCCGTTAATAATTGAATATTATGTACACAAATTTGTTCAAAAACAATCAGATTTACTGGTAAAGTAAGCAGATTAAAATCATGTAGCTAAAAATAGCTCATAATATATAATTTGATGATGAAAATCACGTAGAAAAAAACTGTTGTAATAACAGTTATGTTATTTCTTTTTTTTTTTGGGAATTTGTAACTTGTTAATATTGTGAACTGGACAAAATTTTGGTTGTTATTTAGCTGAATATTACTCTGTCTACCAAAAATTATATTTCACTATTTTGGTTTTGTTATTGTTGAAACTGGTAGTAAAAACTCCACAGGTGAAATTTTCGTCTATTGTCTGATAGTAAAGATGTGTGTATGTATCTATCTTCTATAACATTAATAGGCTAGGCGATTTCTTGTGGCCGATGTTTTGCTCCACCATTTTATCCCGATTTTGACCAATCGTATATTATTTGAAAGGCTTTTCTTTTTAGTTGTTCACCAGATTTACAGATTTTTTAATTTTTTCTTTTATTTTGAGAAAATTGCATTTAAATTTTCTACTAACACATACATAAGATTATACATATGCTATGTATTTGTTTATTAAATTTGTTAATGTGTTTGTTAATGAGTTTGTTTTCTTCATTCACAATAATAACAAACTATATAAGTATTGGTGTGTGAATTGGCTAAATTGAAATATAAAGCTGCCTAGAAATTGCACTTGAATTTCGAGCGTTGGAATCTGCTAGTTTAAATATAAATGCGATGGCACAACCTCAAAGGACGCAATATATTAAGAGTTCTTGTTATAAGGATACGGTCACTTACTTTTTCTTCAATTTAAGCAAAAGTTCAAATTCAAACGCATTGAAACTCTCCGAAACTATTTGTTGTTTACCGCTAGTTCTAATTATAAAGCAAAATATCAAACAGGTGCATTTTAACATGCATCAGAATGATAAGGTCATTGTTCCTTTTGCGATTTTTTTTTTTATTTCCAGATTTAATTTTTCACGTTTAGCCGGGACTCACTCTTTACTCTGCCCACGTTTCAATACAATATTCATGCAAAGATATTTTGTAATTCGGGTTACAAGATGGTAGCTTTAAGACTATTCCATTTATAATACTAATAGGCAAGGC
This sequence comes from Cordilura impudica, assembly GCA_963682025.1. Classification (NCBI taxonomy): domain Eukaryota; kingdom Metazoa; phylum Arthropoda; class Insecta; order Diptera; family Scathophagidae; genus Cordilura; species Cordilura impudica. The sequence continues at coordinate 123,728,740 of OY821517.1, forward strand.
GATTTCTTGTGGCCGATGATTTGTTCTACCGTTTCATCACGATTTTGACCAAGCGTATATTATTTGAAAGGTATTTCCTTTTTAGCCGTTTTGCAAATTTACAGATTTTTAAATTTTTTCCTTAATTTTGAGTAAATTTCATTTAAAATTGCTACTAACACATGGTTAAAATTATACAAATGCTATGTGTTTTATGAAATTTGTTAATGTGTTTGCTAATGAGTGTGTTAAACCATAAAAGTGTTGGTTTGTGAATTGGCTAAGTTGAAAAATGAAGCTTCCTAGAAATTGCACTCGCTGGAATGTGCTAGTTATATATAAATAAATAAAAATAAAGTTATTAATCTTCAAACGTAAAAAGTTAATTTAATAATAACAATACTATAACCTGAAGATGAGTCAGAGAATGTGTCATTATACCCTATACCACTATGTGGCCAGAGTATGAGGAATTTGTGTTGATGTTTGTAACTACCAAAATATTTGACCTAGACCCATCTTTTATTATACCATTTACAAATTTTTATCTTTTATTACCACTTTTAGACGCATAAAAAACCCACACCCTAACCCCTTTTAAAAGGTGAAGCATACCTTCTTATATCTTAAAGGGCTATGTCACAATAGTTTTTTTTACCATTTACCTGTTATTTAAATTGTTTCCCATTTTGTCAGGTATTTAAACTATATAACTCTAATTCAGACTATTAATGTTTTTGAAAGATACCTATGTAAATGTACCTGTGACAATTAAGCGCATTATATCTCAACCCTTTTTTATAAGTATATAACAACTCCTGACAACTCTACCGACACCGCGGTGCACCGGTACGACCAACTTTTGTATTCATAACACTCAGACGGACGGACGGACATCGTTTAATCGACTCAGAAAGTGTTTTTGAGTCGATCCGTATAATAAAAGATGGATAAAGGTCCAATGTTTTTGGCAGTTACAAACATCACCTCAAACTTAATATATCCTAACCACATAGTGGACAACTTTTGTATTCATAAATTTTGCAGAAAAAATCTAACCTTGGGTCAGAAAAATTATTCTGGTGCACACGGGCGGAAACTGGCGGCTATATAATGTGGTTCAGGAGTATAGGGGAGGGTTCGGACTATAGAAGAGTGCATGACTTTTTCTGACTGCTTTTGACTGGCAGGAGTTATGCTCTATTAAGTAGGAGATTTTCGGAAAATTTAGACCTTTATTAAAAATTTTTTTTTTTTAATTTCGGAATGACTCAGTTATTTTATGTTTCTAACATTGATAGCATGGCAGCCACAAAATTATACAAAATTTATTTCACTTCAAAATCTTTTAAATCAAAAAAGTTACAGTCATTCAAATATAAAAATTTACAAAGAAATTTTTAATTTTAGCAAAATACTGAGAAAGCCCATTTTCGAAGACCCTGTGCGCTGTGATATAGTTGAGATAGATTCGCAATTTTTTACTTTCAAATGAATGACATAACTTTAAAATCGGTAACAAAAAAAAAAAATGATTTTTGGCCGCCTTCTCAAAATATGGTGCACTGTGCGGCAGCAGCTCAGATGTCGTCTCAAATAAGTTTATTAAATAAAAAATATTTTAGAATATTTGTTATTTGTTTATTTTAATTTTGATTTTGCTTTTTGATTGTTAAGGGGTTCAGTCGGCTGCTTTTTGACATTGAAAATGCTACTTCAGAAAAAGCTGATGTGGCGGGTAAGCCAAAACATATATTAGCCAATTCAGCATTTCTCGGGAAAATCCGAAAAGTAAGTTGAAAGTATTAATAAAAACCAAATATTTGTATATTTTAAATACTCCGATTTCTAATTATTTCAAAGATCGCAAAATGATTTTTATCATACCTATTGTTTTTCTTTTCAACAATTAAGATTCTCCGCTTGATGGACGGGAACATATAAATATTTTTGAATTCCAATGAAACTGGATCTCTTACTAGACACCCTTTAGATTCAGAAAGAAAATCCAGCATTATATTACGCGTTTCTGAGATTTTCTGTAAAATAATATGCAAATTAATGTTACCTATTTTTTTAGCTGGTATCTCAACAGGAGAAAGTAATTCATTAATTTTATATTTTTTTATTTCCTGAAGATTGGCTTTTCTTTTGTTAATCCTTACTCACTACAAAAGTGTCGAGTACAATTTGGTTTTCCGGTATATTTGTTGTATATTTATTTAAAGCTGACCAATTTTTTGGCACGGGTCCATTAATGCCGCTACGAGATGTAATTTAATAGTTTGGAATCTTTTATAAAAGTGTTGTTTGGCGAAATCGTAACTGTTACCTTTTTCACTGTTACCTTTGCACATATGTAGTAGCTTTGGAAAACATTTCTAAGAAGTCAGTAAAGTCTTTAATTAATTCTTATTCCATTGATGGAACTAATAAATATTCCTTTTTTATTTTTAGGAGCATAATGTTGATAACGCTAAAGTTTTTGAAAAACTACTAATCATATTAAAAATGGAACTCCATCTTGTTTCCACTGAATTTTAAATACTTGGTAAATGAGGCATTTTAAGAGCCGCTTCAATATCTCCAAATGTTATATTGTCATCACTATCTACACTATCTCGGAAAATTTATTTAAGTTTTGAAATTATGGTATCCAAATTTTCGAATGTGATATTGTTTAAATGTCGTGCGATATAAATCGATGAAGGAAGTGTGCCGTGTAATTAAGTCGTTCTATGTTTTTATACCCTATACCACTATGTGGTTTGGGTATAATGACTTTGTGCTGCTGTTTGTAACAACCAAAAATATTTGACCTAGACCCATCTTTAATTATACCGATCGAATCAGAATCACTTTCTGAGTTGATTTAACAATGTCCGTCCGTCCGTCCGTCCGTCTGTGTGTCCATGTAAAGCTTGTAATCAAACTGCAGGTCGCAAATATGAATATATTTTGATGAGATTTGGTATATAAGCTTTTATCGGCCATGGGATGAACGCTATTGAAATTGGTGAGAATCGGTCCATGTTCAGACCTAGCCCCCGTACAAATTACCCATATGAAATCGACATAAATTGCCATAAGATCCAAATTGTCATATAGAACTTACTCAAATTGGGTTTGTATGCGTTCATTAAATCCACTAATGAGTACTTCAAAAATGATACCTTTGACCCCATATAGAGCTGCTTCCCGATCTTCAGTTAAATCTATTAAAAAACAAAAATATTGCACTGATTCTTCTCAAATTTTGTTTGTACATATTTTTGCAAAATACAAGAGACTTTACCAAATATGATCAGGATCGGTCCATTTTTGGACCTAGCCCCTTTATAGATATAGCATCCGATATGAACTTTTTTATATCTGCAGCCAAAAAAATTAATAAAAATCCCACTCAAATTTGGTTTTTGCTTATTTTCTATGTCCAGTTAGTTGGGCCTAAGAGATAGGGTTTCTAAACGCATGGTATAGGGTATCGTATAGTCGGTCTAGACCGACTATAATTTTCTTACTTGTTAATTTTCAAAGCGGCCACTATGTTCGACCCACTATCTGATACAGGTTTTTATCTTCCAATTGAAAAAATTTTGTATGTTTCAATTACTTTTTCACCAACCGCTTTTCCAGTGTGTGGGTGAGGGTAATGTTCCGTTTTTAACGAGATGCATTTTGAATTAAAGTTATGCGATTAGTGGATTTTAATATTAATGTAGAACAAATGCAGTTTCAGAGTCAGAATCAGTTTCTGAGTCGATTTAGCGTTGTCCGTCCGTTCGTCTGTGTGTCCATGAGTCATTTTCAAAAAAAGTGTAAAAAATTTGTCCAAGAAGTTAATAATTTTTATTTAACTCTTTCAGACCTGAGTAATAAAACGATTGTATTCATTGTAATATCATCAATATAAAAATTCTTTTTGTTTTACCTGTCCTAATTTTTTTGAAAAAGAACATAGCATGATTGTGCGGGCTAGGTCATAAGCTGAAAAATAATTCTGATGAATTAAGAATACATTTTATTGATTCATTGCGTTTATATAAATTTTTAGTATAGCCAATTAACAAAAAAATAATAATTTCTTTAATTTTTAATACTTAAAAAAAAAAAATAAAATAATTGTTTGTGTTGTGAGAAAATAATATAAATTCATAACTTCTTCCCAACTAAAACTAAATTTATTTTGCATCCTCATTCTTTTGAATGATAACATTCAAAACAGTCTGTTTTTTGAGAGACAATGGTTGACTCGAAATTTAGGCCTAGCTCCATTTTGAGCATTAAAAAAGATTCATTATCGACTTTGGCAAACCAACTAATTTTGCATCACTTTTGTATTCCATCCATGAATTATAAATAGCGACATCAACGCCACCCTTAAAAGCGTTGTAATGTTGAGTCACAGCAGGTATTTGGACAGGGCAACGGCGCTAGAGGTTTCTGTTCCATCTATCAACTTCACCCACGGTATCTTTGCCGCACATGCTTGAAGAAACTATGACACCTTTAGTGCCTTTCCATTTCACGACCACAACATTATCTCCATTCCTAAATTGATATATGTCTCCCCTATTCATGTTTTTGTCTAAAGGAAAGTAAATTTTTTTGCCTAATCTGTTTGCCATAATTATGCCCATTACCATGAATCTCATTTGGTACAATGTTCCCAACATGGCAATTATAGTAAAAAATCAGTCAAGATATAAATTGCTGGCTGTTGCTAGATTTTTAGTGAGTCGTAGTAAAATAGACGGCCCATGACCTAATCCACAGTCTACAAGTGTCCCAGCCCTTTGAAAGACTTCAAAGTCAACTATGACACCATTAGACGCAAAATAAACCAGATTTATCAAACCAATGGGCATCTTCCCGTAAAAGGGATCATTTGCTCTTCTATTTCAGTTGTCAATTGATTACATCGATTTCTTACCATACTGATCACCGATTGTACTCTCCATAATTTATTTGAAGGATCTGGTACAAAGAAGTCTAAGATTCGTCATTTGACCCATACATTATTACTGCAGTGTAACAGAGTGGACAATTTGTAACAAACATACTTTTTCTTTTACAAAAAATGTATTTTATAATTATAATTTATGTTTTTACTCTTAGGAGTGTTATGTATATTTAATCTAATATATCAGACAAGATGAAAATAGTTCAATTTTTTTTTCAAATGGATCATTCAACCAGTACAAACAACAAAAATTATATCTGTTTAATAAACACATGGAAAAATTTCAATTTCAGTGGTGCTTATGAAACTTATTTGAGGCAGCCGCTGATGGGGTAGGAGTAACTCTGAAGAGCATGGCGAACAAAATTATATCTTGTGGGGTTGATAAAATAAATGCTAATGCCTTTTTTACACAGTTAAAAGACAATACCAATGTGAAATTAAATCTGATTTCAGAGAAATATATAAATGAAGTGAGAAGGGATATCCAAAATAAAATTCCTGCTATTAAATGAGCATTGTCCGTTCACTAGATGGTGACAACGGGCTATTTAGATACAGAAGCGTTTCTTGTTTTTTGCTAAAAAAATAATGGGCTTTGTTAATGTCTTGAAACCAAGAATACAACTGCCAAAGAAAACATGATCTTTTTCCTCATAAAAATACTCGCAAATTTATAATAAAAGTATCAGATATGTTTTCATCTGACTCGGACTTAAATGGAGCATCCATGGATGAAGAGTGTAAAGTAAAACATGCCGTACCTATACAGAAAGTTTCACCTAATAACATAAAACCTGTTAGCTGCTTTTCCGAGCCGATGAAAATAATATTTCGTATATACACTTCAAAAAAAAAAAATAATATAAGTCCTTCCAGAACCCAAATGCAAGTTGCAAGGGTTTTCTTATTTATTTATACTATATAATTGTCCACTCTGTTACAAAGTTGTCTACTCTGTTACAGAAGTGTCCACTCTGTTATATCATAAATTTTTTGCATTCTAGTATAACACAACTTACATAATGTGAAGCCAAAGTTTCCTTCTATTATTTTAGTTTGACATATAAAAAAAAAATGTGAGTCCGATCACAGGGGAGATGTGTAAACTTATCACTTATAGCAATCACCTGCAGGGGCTCTGCTAATATAAAAATACTTAAAATTATTTATTCATTTTTCATTTTTTATTTTTCGTTTTCATTTTTCATTTTTCATTTTTCATTTTTTATTTTTTATTTTTCATTTTGCGTTTTTTAGTTTTCAGTTTTCAGTTTTCATTTTTCATGTATTATTTTTCATTTAACATTTTTCATTTTTTATTTTTCTTTTTTAATTTTTTATTTCTCATTTTTATACCCTATACCACTATGTGGTTTGGGTATAATGACTTTGTGCTGCTGTTTGTAACTACCAAAAAGATTTGACCTAGACCCATCTTTTATTATACCGATTGAATCAGAATCACTTTCTGATTCGATTTAACGATGTCCGTCCGTCCGTCCGTCTGTTTGTCCATGTAAAGCTTGTAATCAAACTGCAGGTCGCAAATATGAATATATTCTGACGAAATTTGGTATTTGAGCTTCTATCGGCTATGAGATGAACACTATTGAAACTGGTAAGAATCGGTCCATGTTCAGACCTAGGCCCATACAAGTGACCCCTATGAAATCAACATAAATTGCCATAAGATCCAAATTATCATAAAAATCTTAGTCAAATTGGGTTCGTATGTGTTTATTACATCCATTAATCAGTAGTCCAAAAATGATCCCTATGGGACAACTCTTAGTCATAGGCCCCATATAGAGCTGCTTCCCGATCTTCACTTAAATCTATCAAAAAACAAAAATATTGCACGGATTCTTTTGCAAAACACAAGAGACTTTACCAAATATGGTCAGGATCGGTCCATTTTTGGGCCTAGTCCACATATATATATAACATCCGATATGAACTTTTTCATATCTGCAGCCAAAAAAATTAATAAAAATCCCACTTAAATTTGGTTTTTGCTTATTTTCTATTTCCAGCTAGTTGGGCCTAAGAGATAGGGTTTCTAAACGCATGGTATAGGGTATCGTATAGTCGGTCTAGACCGACTATAATTTTCTTACTTGTTTTTTTTTTAATTTTTTATTTCTAAATTTCATTTTTTATTTTTCATTTTTTATTTTCATTTTTCATTTTTTATTTTTCATTTTTCATTTTTATTTTTCATTTTTTATTTTTCGTTTTTCGCTTTTCGTTTTTCACTTTTTATACCCTATACCACTATGTGGTTTGGGTATAATGACTTTGTGCTGCTGTTTGTAACAACCAAAAATATTTGACCTAGACCCATCTTTAATTATACCGATCGAATCAGAATCACTTTCTGAGTTGATTTAACAATGTCCGTCCGTCCGTCCGTCCGTCTGTGTGTCCATGTAAAGCTTGTAATCAAACTGCAGGTCGCAAATATGAATATATTTTGATGAAATTTGGTATATAAACTTTTATCGGCCATGGGATGAACGCTATTGAAATTGGTGAGAATCGGTCCATGTTCAGACCTAGCCCCCATACAAATTACCCATATGAAATCGACATAAATTGCCATAAGATCCAAATTGTCATATAGATCTTACTCAAATTGGGTTTGTATGCGTTCATTACATCCATTAATGAGTAGTCCAGAAATGATCCATTTGGCCCCATATAGAGCTGCTTCCCGATCTTCACTTAAATCTATTAAAAAACAAAAATATTGCACTGATTCTTCTCAAATTTTGTTTGTATATATTTTTGCAAAATACAAGTGACTTTACCAAACATGACCAGGTTCGGTCCATTTTTGGACCTAGTCCCCACATAGATATAGCATCCGGTATGAACTTTTTCATATCTGCAGCCAAAAAAATTAATAAAAATCCCACTCAAATTTGGTTTTTGCTTATTTTCTATGTCCAGTTAGTTGGGCCTAAGAGATACGGTTTCTAAACGCATGGTATAGGGTATCGTATAGTCGGTCTAGACCGACTATAATTTTCTTACTTGTTTATTTTTAATTTTTTATTTAAAATTTTTCATTTTCTATTTTGAATTTTTTATATTTAATTTTTTATATTTAATTTTTTATTTTTAATTTTTTAATTAATATTTTTCATATTTTATTTTTATTTTTCATTTTTATTTTTCATTTCTAATTTTTTTTTCATTTTTCATTTTTTGTTTGTCATTTTTCACTTTTTATTTTTCATTTTTTAATTTTTAATTTTTTATTCTTAATTTTTTATTCTTAATTTTTTATTTTTCATTTTTTATTTTTCATTTTTTATTTTGCATTTTTTATTTTTCATTTTTTATTTTTCATTTTACATTTTTATACCCTATACCACTATGTGGTGTGGTGGTTGCATATATTTTGATGAAATTTGATATATAAGCTTTTACCGGCCATAGGATGAACGCTATTCAAATTGGTGAAATTCGGTCCATGTTCAGACTTATTCCCCATAAAAATGACCGCTATGAAATCAACATAAATTGCCATAAGATCCAAATTATCATATACATCTCCGTCACGTTGGGTTTATATGTGTATATTATCTATAATATTAATAGGCAAGGCGATTTTTTGTGACCGATGTAGGTTTCACAGTTTTACTCCTGATTTTGACAGAAAATTTATCATTTGAAAGGTATTTCTCTTTAGCTGTTTTCCAGAGTTACAGATTTTCATCGTCTGGAACATTTTTTGGAGTTATGATCGTTTAAAGTCGGTACTAACACATACATAAAATTATATAATGCTATGTGTGTGTTTATTAAATTTGTTAATGTGCTTGCGTTCATGTGAGTTTGTTGTCATCTTTTAAAACGAGTTGAATTGTGAAGCATACTTTTAGGGTCTTTATTAAATGAAACAAGTAAGAGAATTATAGTCGGTCTAGACCGACTATACGATACCCTATACCAAGCGTTTAGAAACCCTATCTCTTAGGCCCAACTAACTGGACATTGAAAATAAGCAAAAACCAAATTTGAGTGGGATTTTTATTAATTTTTTTGGCTGCAGATATGAAAAAGTTCATATCGGATGCTATATCTATAAAGGGACTAGGTCTAAAAATGGACCGATCCTGATCATGTTTGGTAAAGTCTCTTGTATTTTGCAAAAATATGTACAAACAAAATTTGAGAAGAATCAGTGCAATATTTTTGTTTTTTAATAGATTTAAGTGAAGATCGGGAAGCAGTTCTATATGGGGTCAAAGGGATCATTTTTGGACTACTCATTAGTGGATGTAATGAATGCATATAAACCCAATTTGAGTAAGATCTATATGACAATTTGGATCTTATGGCAATTTATGTCGATTTCATATGGGTAATTTGTATGGGGGCAAGGTCTGAACATGGACCGATTCTCACCAATTTCAATAGCGTTCATCCCATGGCCGATAAAAGCTTATATACCAAATTTCATCAAAATATATTCATATTTGCGACCTGCAGTTTGATTACAAGCTTTACATGGACACACAGACGGACGGACGGACGGACGGACGGACGGACGGACGGACGGACGGACGGACATTGTTAAATCAACTCAGAAAGTGATTCTGATTCGATCGGTATAATTAAAGATGGGTCTAGGTCAAATATTTTTGGTTGTTACAAACAGCAGCACAAAGTCATTATACCCAAACCACATAGTGGTATAGGGTATAAAAATAAAATTTTCTAGAATTTCGAGCGCTGTAATCTGCTATATCCATTAATGAGTAGTCCAAAAATAATTCTTAGTCATAGGATCCAAATAGATCTGCTTCCCGATCTTCACTTAAATCTATCAAAAACAAAAATATTGCACAAATTTTTCTCAAATTTGGTTTGTATATATTTTTTCAAATATGGTCAGGATCGATCCATTTTTGGACCTAGTCGCCGTATAAATATAGCACCCGATATGAACTTTTTCATATCTGCAGTCAAAAATTTTAGTAACAATGCCACTCAAATTTGGTTTATGCTTATTTTCTATATCCAATTAGTTGGACCGAAGAGATAGGGTCTCTAAACCATGGTATAGGGTATCGTATAGTCGGTCTAGACCGACTATAATTTCCTACTTGTTCTGTGATTGTATTGTGAAATAGAAATTTACCCCCCTGCGCGTATAGATATTTACACATCAATAATATATTTAAATTAACACATTATCTAAATAAATTTTCATCAAGAATTATTCCAAAATTTGAAAATTAGTGTAAAAAATTTTATATGTATAAAAAGTTACAATGTGGACAAAATATTTCCTTTCTCATCAGAAAACATTATAAAAAATATATAATTTTTTTGACAAAGTTAAAATTTATACTTTGATAAAGCTCAGGGTCTTCGCTATCACTGGAGTGTAAGATTATTGTGTAAACATAATTCTTAAAAAAAAAAAATTGGTAAAGATTAAATTTACATTTTTTTTTTTTTTTTTTGAAAATGACCCCCATGTAAACCTTGTGATCAACTACAGGTCGCAAATATGAATATATTATGATGAAATCTAGTACATTAGTTTCTATCGGCCATTGGATGAACGCTGTTGAAGTTGGTGTAAATCAGTCCATGACCATGACCTCTATTAGATTTTCTTGAATTGCTATAATACCCAAATTATCATATATATAGATTTCGGGCAAATTGGGTTTGTATGTGTTTATTACATCCATTAATCAATAGTCTAAAAATAAACTCTATAGGACAATTCTTAGCTTTTCATTAATATACAAATAATATATGTTTTTTTTTTAAATTAATAAATTTTAATAATAGATTTTTTCAAGATAAAACTAGCGCTTTTAGGTGCTTTTCGTCTCATTAAAAATTCACACCTGCAACAAAATATGTTGACGAACTCATATTTCTTTTTTTTATTGATAGAAAAGTATTCTCAAATACTAAATGATCCTAAATGTATAAGTAACATATACGTTTTTTTGTAAATTAATAAAAGATTTTTTTCAGGCATATAAAACTAGCACTTTTTAGAGTTTTTTGTTTAATTTTATCGAATTATTACAATAAATGAAGGTGTATATTGCTATTTGAAGGTTTTTGCGTTTTACCATCCCCTGCAAGTTACTTTTTTATTTTGGGGAAAAAAATCTATTTAGAAAAAACCCATCCTGTGGCAAGCCCATATTAAATTAATTTTTGATTATGCAACGTATCATTACATCCGCCTTCCAAGCGTAGTATCTATTTCCCTTCTTTAATTAAAAGTCTTTCCAGGGAAAGTTATGTAAAACTATAATATTCAATTAATGTAACGTAAATTAACTAGTTTCAATAGCTTTAATCAACATAACACTGTACAACACAACACAGAGGAAACAAAAACATGATACTTGTATCGGCGTTTTGAAAGTTTACATCTGAATCTCATTTGAGGGGGGGGGGGGGGTTTAAAGTTTCCCAGCTCTGGCACATTCCTATTGTTAATCGGCATAAGAAACCGTGTGATCCTTACATTTTAGGTATAACATTTTAACCCCTTAAATCCCTGTTTTAATGGTGTTTTTTTGTTTTTTTTTTTAAAGAAGGACAAAAAAGACCCATGCCTTGAGGTGTTAGAGGGTTAACATATTCTACAAAAATGTTCTCCGTAACATTTTACATAAATTTGGTGAACACATTTTATACCTAAAATGTAAGGGTCACATGGTTTCTTATGCAGATTATCAATAAGAATGTGCCAGAGCTGGGAAACTTTAACCCGCCCTCAAATGAAATTCAGATGTAAACTTTCAAAACGCCGATACACGTATCTTTTTTTTGTCTCCGCTATCAAAATTTATATGCCGGACCTTGTAATTTTGGAAAAATTTGATTTTGTTGTACAGTGTAATTAGAAAAGGGCATATAAAAGAGGATAAATAAAAGAAAACTCATGTTAAAAGTGGTGATGATGTTAAGTTTTCAGCGAATCTGCAAATATATAATTCCTGAATGCGTTTTATATAGGGATTACATTAACTTTAATTTAGCAGAGTGTGCAAGGGATTTAGAATTAACAAGTTTTGATAATATTTACAGGACAGCTGACACTAAAGCTCAGGTATCATTTTTTAATTCTATAATTTTAAATTTATATGATAAGCATGTGCCAATGAGAAGGAAAATTATGAAGAAAAATATAATTGGTTTAATTGTCGGGAAATACGAGATGCTAGAGAGTTAAGGGACTTAGCTTTTAGAGCTTATAAAGAGGAAATGAATGATAGACGATGGAGAGTTTTCTGTAAATATCGCAATAGGCTTAAATCAATTATTAGGAAGGTTAGGAAACGGGAGTGTGAGAGATATTTTAGTAACGGAATGTTTGGTAATATATGGGACAGACTGAAATCAACCGGCATAAAGGGAACTTTTAATAATGAGATATGTCAGGATGTCAATGTAATGAATAATAGTTTTGCATTGCCAACACTACATATCTTAGCTCGCCGTTGGGCAATAATTTTAATTTTGGGAGAATTGAGGAATATGATGTAATTATGGCATTAAGTCATATAAAATCAAAATCTGTTGGACATGATGGACTAAGTATAAAATTTATACGAACAATTTTGCAATTCATTATTAAATCTTTAACGCATATTTATAACACCGTATTAATGACTAATATATATCCTAACTCCTGAAAGCTTGCTCGAATTGTTCCGATTCCTAAAACACGAAATCCTAGCAGCATTTCAGATTACAGACCTATGAGCATCTTACCGATATGCTCCAAAATAATGGAGTTTATTATGAAAGAAAGAATCATTACCTATTTAAAGCAGAATAATCTAATATCTCCCTATCAGTCAGGATTTAGAGCAGGTCATAGCGCAACTACTTTAGTTTTAGATGTAGTGGAGAAAGTAAAGAAGAGTGTGGATGAGGGCAAAGGGTCCATAATTGTATTTTTGGACTTTACAAAGGCTTTTGACTTTGTGAATCACACCCTGTTGGTGAGAAAACTTAGTATGCTATTTAGCTTCTCGTCAGAGGCGTGCAAACTAATTGAGTCCTTTTTGTATGAAAGATATCAGTTTGTAAAAGAAGGTGATAAGAGATCCGAATGGGTTCGAATGTATCGTGGAGTTCCTCAAGGATCCGTTCTGGCTCCACTTTTGTGTACGATTTATGTTAACGATGTCTTGGCGTCTCTTTCTTTCTGCAGTGCACGTATTTATGCAGATGACATCCAAATTGTTGGATGTATGAATGGAAATATGGCACTAACTGATTTTGTCCACTTATTTAGCAACGATCTAAACAAAATTAGTCAGTGGAGTGCCGATAACAGATTAAATCTGAATCCCATGAAGATGAGCGCGATGAAATTTGGTGGTTCGGTGAGACAATGTCCTTAATGGTGTTAATGGTGTCAATATTGGGTTTGTATCCCGTTATAAATCGTTAGGTTTATATTTGGATGATCAACTCTCCTTCGAATGTCATCTTAATATGATTTCATCCAGAGTCTCTTTTAGTCTTAGGAAAATTAATAGCTTAGGATACTATTTTCCTTTTCAGATTAGAAAATTTATTGCCAAGTCTATAATAATGCCAATATTTCTTTACGGAATAGAAGTTTACTCTTCCACTTCAGCTACTAATATTATGAGGTTAAGAAAGTGCTTTAACAGAGTTATACGTTTTGTATATGCTCTGAATTTCAATGATCACGTTTCGGCAGAAACGCTGGATTTCCTGGGATTGAGCTTTGAGGACTTTATAAGTTTACGCTTAATAACCTTGTGTTATAAAACTTTGAAATCTGGTAACCCACAGTATTTGCATGACTTATTTCATTTCTCACACTCAATGCGAACGTCTTCAATTGTATGTCCTACAATACATACTCTATTTATGCCACGCTCCTTTGTTGTTAAAGTCTCGAGGCTATGGAATAATGTACTTACTTACAACGAGCGAAATTTTTCGTTGAGCATCTATGATTTTCAAAAATTATTTAAGGATCACATTTAATTAAATTTAATTAAATTTAATTTAATTAAACTTTCAACTTTCCCTATCGCACGAATATGTAAATTCTCAATTAATTACTAATAATAATTATCAACAATAGTATAAAGGACTACAGTAGCAAGCAAAAAAAAAAAAAAATAATAAATTTAATTAAATTTGATTAAATTTAATTTAATTAAATTTATACTATTGTTGATAATTATTATTAGTAATTAATTGAGAATTTACATATTCGTGCGATAGCGAAAGCTGATAGCTTTGATTTATTAGTTAGATTTTATTATTCTTTATTAATTTAAGTTATTCATACACATACTTATTTGCCTACTATGAGATAAGCTATGTAATTTTTTAGGCCAATAGGCTTTTGATTAAAAATTTTAATAAATAAATGAAATGAAATAAATGAAAAAGTTATTTAGGACATCTTTAATTATTTGGATGATTTTCTTAATTCATTAAAATCCTTTAATAAAGGTTAAACAAAAGTTCAAGTTCAATATTTTCTTTGTGTTATTACTAAATGTTTTTTTCGAACTTTAATCTCGATTATATTGTTTTTTTAACAGCAAAAAGAAAAATAATACACGTAAAGGGTTTCTCTTTTAATGCATTATTTCCAACGAGTTCACTTACTTGAAAAACAGTATAACTAAATATGATTTAATACACGAGGTGTGGATGATTGAAAATATTTATGCATAATTTATTAATAAACAGCAAATTAAAAAAGAAAAAAAGCTCTAGTTATTTCTGCAAAAAAATACATAAGCATGTGTAGCATTGTGGTAGAGAACTTTCACTAAACAGTAAATGTGCTGTTAAATAAATCAGTTGTTGATGTTGTTGATGCTAAAAAAAAAATATAATGAAATGTTGTTATTTTTATGTGTTCGTGTTAAATGAAGATGCTATGAAATGCTATAAAACAAAAACAACAACATAAAAATTAATATTGAATGATTTGAGTGAATTTTATGCATTTGCTGCCGTATAAATTCATTTTGATTTAATGTACTTAACACTATGCTTAAATAATGTCAAGTGAAGAAGAGGAATATATTAACATCTAAAGATGTATTTATATATTATCTGGCTTGCATTAATCCAAAAGCAACAAATAGTTCAAGGTTCATCTGTGACGATATGATACGAAATAACAAAAATCTTTAAACAACAAGTAAGAAAATTAAAAACTCTTCGTTCCAACTAATTGGATATAGAAAATAAGCATAAACCAAATTTGAATGGCATCCTATATATTAAAAAAATTTATGAAAACTAAAGTCAGTCCGTCTGGCCGTTCAATCCGGCCGATTTTCTTCATTTGTTTTTATTGAAAGGTATTTGGACACAGAAGTGTCATCAAGCATTGAAATTTACTCAACTCCCACCTTACTCAAGTTATACTCAAACGCGATTCTTCCCTGTACATTTCTTATGGGACACATTCACTCGAGCAACTCGAATTCTCATAGCTCCTCTTCTTATGCATTGGTCTTGAGCGTTTCACTCTCAAAACACTCAGTGGATCAAGCTCTACCGAGCTATTAACTGCTTAAATTCGTTGAGTTTGAGGAAAGTTATGCGTGCACAATCAACTTTACATTAAATTTTTTCGAGATTTTTTCAATATTTTCCTTCACTCAAACCTCCATAACTAGAGTTCTTATTAACGTAGCCTGTTGACACAAGTGCACAATCAGCTTTACATTATGCAACACGAAAGTTAACGTACAGATTTCATTACAATAATTGCGTAACACATACCCTGTGTTGAATTGTGAATCGCCAAAAATTTGCATACATTTAGGTGTCATACAAGGTGGCCTTCATTTCTGTGTGTTCAACAAATATTTATAATGAAATAAACTTAATGAATTAAATAGATTAAAAACATTAAAAGAAATAAATTGATTGATAAAATAAAATTTCCTAGAATTTTCACCCGAATTTAGTTCTGTGGTTTTCTGGAATAACCGCGTATGTCCATTTATGTCAATTTTGAGTTAACGATGCCAAATATATTAATTTTTAAAGCTCTTTCAATGAGTTAAATTTTTTTTTTAAATATTGACCAAGTTTATTAAATTAATTTGCAGCACTAACGACGTATGTTAACCTACGTTCGATCGCTGACAAATAATTTTATTATTGATGAAAAAATACGAAATAATTTTGGATTAGTTTTCAGTATATAACCACTTATAAAAACTTGTGTCTTTATTTCTGTTATTTTTTGTCACGATTATTCTTGATATGTTGTTATATTCTCATCCTAAGTCCCGTTAACTTTTTGTTGACGAACAAAAAAATATATTTTTCAAGTAACAACAACTTATGTCTACATGGGTGGTTGCATTGGTAGTTTTCTTTTTCAAAGAAAACTACGTTTGTCGACATAAGTTGTTTTATCTGCACACACTTTAAGTGTTATTTACATATTGTTTTTTCGTCCTTCTCTAGGATCTATTCCTCTGAAGATTTTTGACTCAAAATTTTACATAAAGTATTTATTACCCATATCTAAAGGACTGATAAATAAAAAGCTCTAAAAACTTTATATCGAGCCCATAATTTCAAATATAAAGTTTTTTGGCTCCCCTGAACATTTTGATTTTATGACACACGCGGTTATTCTAGAAAACCACAGAGTTGTTTTTAATTTTTTTTGGCTGCAGATATGAAAAAGTTCATATGGGTGCTATATTTATATGGGGACTAGGCCGAAAAATGTACCGATCGTGACAAAATTTGGTAAAGTCACTTATATTTTGAAAAAATATGTACAAACCAAATTTGAGAAAAATCTGTGAAATATTTTTTGTTTTTTGATAGATTTAAGTGAAGATTGGGAAGCAGCTCTATATGGGGCCAATGAGTAAGAATTGTCGTATAGGGATTATTTTTGGACTAATGGATATAATAATCAATGGATACAATAAACACATACAAACCCAATTTGACTGAGATCTATATTATAATTTGGATCTTATGGCAACTTATGTCGATTTCATAGCCGTCATTTGTATGGGGACTAGGTCTGAACATGGACCGAATTTCACCAATTTCAATAGCGTTCATTCTATGGCTGATGGAAGCTTATACATATATCAAATTTCATCAAAATATATTCATATTTGCGACCTGTAGTTTGATTACAAAGTTTACATGACACACAGACGGACGGACAGACATCGCTAAATCAACTCAGGAAATGATTCTGATTCGACCGGTATAATAAAAGATGGGTCTAGGTCAAATATTTTTGGTAGTTACAAACAGCAGCACAAATTTATTATACCCAAACCACATAGTGGTATATGGTATAATTATAGACAGTTTAGACCGACTATACGATACCCAATACCATGCGTTAAAAGACCCTATCTCTTAGGTCCAACAAATAAGTTATAGAAAATAAGTATAAACTGCAGAGGAATTACACTTCTAGGCATGATAAACAAGGTAACATTATCAATAGAAGACTTTCTGTCATAATTGACAAACAGTTTCGTTGTGAACAGGCGGGTTTTAGAACACAAAAGTCTTGCCTAGACCATATAAGCAGCCTCTGCGTTATAATTGAGCAGTCAGTCGAATGGAGATCGCACCTTTACCTGGTCCTTATCGATTTTGAAAAAGCTTTTAACGCACTTTCACACGATGCTATTTGGAAAGTACTGATCTGTAAAGGCATTCCTAGGAAAATAATAGAGATTATCCAGAAGTTGTACAGAAACACAACTTGTCGTACACTACAAACGTTTTGCTGATCCTGACTATATGCCTTATAATACATAGTCATTCCGATATGTAAGAAAGCCTCAAAATGGTGAGACAGGAGCTGCAAAGACAGGCCTCAGAAGAAATATTCTTAAGACGAAGGTCATGAACATAATTCCACATGCAACAGGCCATTCTACATCCAAAACATCCAAATTCAGAATGTTAACCTCTTTTGCTATTTGTGTAGTATTATAGCAATGAACGGAGGATCTTCTGACGGTATTCTGAATTGCACTACGAAACCCCTACAAGCATTCGGCCAATTAGACACAGTGTATCAACATCTTCAACATCTTCGATTCATGTAAGAAATCTCTTCTGCTCTATGGGTGCGAAGTGTGGACCATTAGGGTGGCGCTTAATAAAAAAAGTATTGAAACTCTCGGTCCCTCCCCCTAGAAATATGCGAATTTGCTAATAGAAAACATGTAAGAAAATTATAGTCGGCCTAGACCGACTATACGATACCCTATACTATGCGTTTAGAGACCCTATCTCTTAGGCCCAACTAATTCGATATAGAAAATAAGCATAAACCAAATTTGAGTGGGATTTTTATTATTTTTTTGGCTGCAGATATGAAAAAGTTCATATCGGATGCTATATCTATATGGATACTAGGCCCAAAAATGGACCGATCCTGACCATGTTTGGTAAAGTCTCTTATATTTTGCAAAAATATATACAAACAAAATTTGAGAACAATCAGTGCAATATTTTTGTTTTTTGATAGATTTAAGATCGGGAACCAGCTCTATATGGGGCCTATGACTAAGAGTTGTCCCATAGGGATCATTTTTGGACTACTCATTAATGGATGTAATAAACGCATACAAACCCAATTTGAGTAAGATCTATATGACAATTTGGATCTAATGGCAATTTATGTCGATTTCATAGGGGTCATTTGTATGGGGGCTAGGTCTGAACATGGACCGATTCTCAACAATTTCAATAGCGTTCATCCTATGGCCGACAAAAGCTCATATACCCAATTTCGTCAAAATGTATTCATATTTGCGACCTGCAGTTTCATTACAAGGTTTACATGGACACATAGTGGTATAGGGTATAAATATAGATAGTTTTTATACCCTATACCACTATGTGGTTTGGGTATAATGACTTTGTGCTGCTGTTTGCAACAACCAAAAATATTTGATCTACACCCATCTTTAATTATACCGATCGAATCAGAATCACTATCTGATTCGATTTAACGATGTCCGTCCGTGTGTCCGTCCGTCAGTCTGAGTGTCCATGTAAACCTTGTAATCAAACTGCAGGTCGCAAATATGAACTTATTTTGATGAAATTTGGTATGTAAGCTTTCACTGGCCATAGGATAAACGCTATTGAAATTAGTGAGAATCGGTCTATGTTCCGACCTAGCCCCCATACAAATGACCCCTATGAAATCGACATAAATTGCCATAAGATCCAAATTGTCATATAGATCTTACTCAAATTGGGTTTGTATGCATTCATTACATCCATTAATGTGTAGTCCAAAAATGATCCCTTTGGCCCCATATAGAGCTGCTTCCCGATCTTCACTTAAATCTATCAAAAACAAAAATATTGCACTGATTCTGATTCAAATTTGGTTTGTATATGTTTTTGCAAAATACAAGAGACTTTACCAAACATGGTCAGGATCGGTCAATTTTTGGGCATAGTCCCCATATAGATAAAGCATCCGATATGAACTTTTGCATATCTGCAGCCAAAAAAATTAATAAAAATCCCACTCAAATTTGGTTTATGCTTATTTTCTATGTCCAGTTAGCTGGTCCTAAGAGATAGGGTTTCTAAACGCATGGTATAGGGTATCGTAAAGTCGGTCTAGACCGACTATAATTTTCTTACTTGTTTTATAACAAAATTGGTTAAAAGTTGTTCTATTCGCGAGCAATAAGCAGATAATTGCACCAAAGATATATCACAATGGAGTATTTTCATCCCAGGGGCACTTAAGGGTTATATAAATAAAAATTAACCGAATTATTTTTCTTTATTTCTAAATAGTGTTTTCATCGAGTTTAATAGAAAAACTCGTTTTCTGTAATTTTTATTTCAAAATATCTTAAAATACAAATGTGGCCTTGGCAAATTATGGGTTAGCGTTCTCGGATTTATCCCAAAATTTTCCGAACGAAAGTTCTACACTCTTGTTTATTATATTTTAAGCGTCACATCTAAAAATTCAGCAGCGCTTACAAAATATTTGAATTTTTTGAATAAATTGTCTTTTATTAGATTGGGGTCATATGTGACCCCAATTACAAAAGGGTTAATGGGGTCATATTATTTTTTCCAAAACCCTAGCCTATTTAGATAAAATATAACACTTACAAGTAGATAAGTGATGAATTTTTGATACAAAGTATTTAGAAATAGTACATTTACAGAATATCTTACAAAAATCCCATTTTTCTCGAAGTCCGCAAAAATAAACTCCTTATCAAAAAAATTCTGGCATAGGGCTTTGCTTAAAAATTCACACGGTGAATCTGTAACATGTACTTAACAAAACCTTAAAATGCTAGATCCATTTTTTTAAATTTTGTTTCAAAAAAATTTTTAAAACTTGAACAAGGAGTTTTCAAAATTTTATCAAAAAAATTTCCCATTTTCGTTCTCAATGCACAATAGGTTAACAACGTGTTAATAAAACAATACCTCATATCTGAGTCCTTACAAGTATATAGACCAAAAAAAATTATGGCTCTAATCAATTTCTCAAAGTTGAAAAAAATGCCATCAAAAATCATCACCTAGTTTTTTTTTTTGGCACAAAAGTGGTTTGGGGCATTTGCTATTTCTTGGCGAGGTTTTTTCGCTTTTGAAGTTTTATAGCTTTTTGAAAAGATAATTTAATACTGATCCCGAATTATATAACAATTTGTCGGAAAAATTAAACTGTAGAACGAAGTTTTCGTAAAATCTAAAAAAATGTCATATTTTCACCATATAAACACACTTGAAATTTGCAATCGCGTTGGGGCACGACTTCATGTTTTTTGATTGGCCCAAAACTTTGTATTGCTCTGTTCTTTTTTGCTATTAGCATATTTCTAGGGGGGTGAGACCGAGAGTTTGAACACTTTTTTTCCCTCCATATAAAATTGATGAGGGCCGGTCGCTGGAAAAGCTGTATCTTCGTTAGTTTTGCTCCGATTTATACTTTTGACACAACACTCTCGACATGTTTGTACATCCAGAAAAAAGAAAAAATATATAAAAAAAAATAAAAAAAAAAATAATACTGCTATACAAAATTATGCATACGCGTGTACCGCTTTCCTTGTTCGAAATATTACTATTTACAGGCTCAACAAGATCCAAGTGTATCATACATATAAGGCACCGAAACTTAATATCTGAGTGGCAATTCTCTATTCATTCAGTTCGTCTTTCGAACATGCTACTCTCGTCAATTCAATTTATAAGCAACGGCAAGCGATTTAAGAAAGAACTATTTCAATTTCACGCATAATTATTTAAATGTAGTTGTTTTCGGCTCCCTTTTATATCTATGATTATGTTAATTAAACGAATAAAAAATTTTGTGTGTTTTAAAATTTTTTTTTTTATATTTATTCATATATATTTTTTTTTAAATTTTTATTCATTTAACCCTTTATGCTTTATATGTGTATTTTTTGTGTATTTATGCATGCATCTATTCACTTATTCATTATTAAATTGTAAAAATCCTTTACTTTAATTATAAGAAATAAAATTCAAATTCAAATGCCAACATGCCTTTGGAAAAAATTAGAGGGTCAAATATCAATGATATAAAAAATAGACATATTTTAACATGTACGGATCTGGAAAGTTTGGGCCCTCTATCAAAATTATCCAGATCCACACTTCTGGGCTACAGGTTAAATTTTATGGCATAAAAGAGTTCTACAACAAATTGTTATTTTTATTATTTATTTAAATGAATTTCAAGTATTATAAAAAAAATCAATTCTATTTTATTTGTACTGAGAATTATATGATATAGAGATTTTTATATCCAATACCACTATTTGGTTATGGTATAATGTTTGTAAGTACCAAAAATATTTGACCTAGACCTTTATCTTTTATTGTACCGATCAGAATCACTTTTTGAGTCGATTCAGTGATGTCCATCCGTCCGTATGTCTGTGTGTCCAAGCAAAGCTTGTAATCAAACTACAGGTCGCAAATATGAATATATTTTGATGAAATTTAGCTTCCGTCGGCCATAGGATGAACCCTATTGAAATTGGTGGAGACCAGTTAATGTTCAGACCTAGTCCCCATACAAATGACCCCAATGAGATCAACTTAAATTGCAATAATATCCAAATTATCATATAGATATCGATCAAATTGGGCCTGTGTATGTTTATTGCATCAATTAATCAGTAGTACAAAAACAAACCCTATAGGATAATTTTTAGTTATAGCCCCCATATAAAGCTGCTCTGGATCTTTAGTTAAGTCTGTCAAAAAATAGAAATATTGCACAGATTTTTCTCAAATTTAGTTTGTATATGTTGCTGCTCTGCCATATATGGTCAAGATCGATCCATTTTTCGACCTAGTCCCCACATAAATATAGCGTCCGATATGAACTTTTTCATATCTGCAGCCAAAGATCTTAAAATAATGCCACTCAAATTTGGTTTCTGCTTATTTTCTATGTCCCATTAGTTGGTCCATTAGGGTCTCTAAGCGCATGGTATAATGTATCGTATAGTCGGCCTAAACAGACTATAATTTTCTTACTTGTTTATATGTAGATTTTTTAACTTTTCAAAATTTTTAGGAGTGCCTGCATGAACAGGCACCCCTTCAAGTTTTCTGCAGATGCAGTAAAACTTCCAAGCATTTATAATAATAGCATCCCGGCTTGATACATCGCCTCTGCACCCAAGAAATTGGACATCACTGTGATCACCCAAAACTATACTGGAATAATAAAGTGGAATTAAATATATTCACCGAATTATCAATCCAACGAACAACGAGTGTTTTGTTGTTTTTGTAAAAAAAAAAATCTTATTAACCTTGAGGCTTCATAATGATTGGTGGGACTGTCCCGAAAGGTACCAGTTGCAACTGATGGTCAGTAAAATGTTGTCAAATGTTACATTGTGTTGCTTTGAGTCTAATAAATCTCCCAATAATCGAAATACTATATTTTCTTCAAGACAACATTCGGCACTGTTTATTGCTACCGTTTCCAAGTTTTTACAATTATCAAAAATAAATATTTTTTAGAACAAGTCAATGTCTAAGTTGATAGAAAAATACGAAAAAAAACACCGCAACGTGTACGACAGATTAATAAGAAAAAATACCACGTCAATATAAATGTCCTTATTACTAACTGTGTGCAATTTTGTCAAAATGGAACAACAGAAACGGGGGTCAGGCGTTAATGGGTTAGTAAGTAGTTAAAATTTATGCACTGGATTATTGAATTCTTAAAAAGAATACAATGTACAATTTATATATAAAATATTGCAGCAGTATAACTTGCTAATTATAAAGTTTAATATTAAAAAATTTTCATCACTATTACTTCGAGCTAAACTAGATTGTTCTAAAAACTGAACTATACTGGTCTATGTGGGGTCACTAACCAATCTATAGATTTGGTTATATCTTCCTGCACAGTATTGAGGAAGGTACAAAAATATGTTGTTTTTAATGGGTTAATATAAAATTATATATGAGTAAATTTTGTATAACAATATCTTCAAAATATTTTAAGAATTTATGTAGATTTTGACTTTCTATTATTGTAATTTTTTTTGTGCGTCTCCCATATTAATATTAATGTGGGAGGAATATTAATATTATATTTTTTTTTTTTTGTAAATCAGGCCTGTAAAAATTAAAATGTTTAGTGGGAAAGTTAATTTATTCATTTTGTTAATTTTGAATTGTGTTTATTTAAAATTCATTTATTTTTGGGCTTGGAAATATGAATAAAAAGATTAAAAAATTTTAATTTTCTGCTAAGAAAGTTTGTAAAAAAAAGTTTGTAACTAAAATGATTTTTTTTTGTTTCTGCAAAGTTATTAACATATCAGTTGGAATTAATTTGTCGCATATGAATAGAAATTCTCAAAAAATTATTAAATGTAGAGCATGTTGTTAATTGTGCCCAACAAATAAAAAAAGAAACAGGAAAGAGAATTAAATTCGGCTGTGATAATGAATTTATTTTTCATTGAAAGAATTTACTTTATCTACGCCCAATCCAAATGATCTCAACAAACAACAAGCTACATTGAATCATCAAAATCAGAACAAAACAATTTAATATTATTCCCCCTAGAAAGCCGTTTTGCATTCCATACATCTACGGATGATATTGAGAACTACATAAAATTGAAATTAAACTTCACCCCGGATTTGTCAATTTTAATCAAGTAATTCACATATTCCGAACCGAGAGATATAACTTCTTTAAAGTTAACAGTGCATTTTGATCTCTACGACAAAATTGTTGATCAGGGCTTCTGGTCCAGTAATACATTCGTACGTGAGTACGAAGAATAACCCTAGAACAATTAATATTGTTCATATTCCGTCACAAGTGGATAATATTTCAAAAAACTAACTATATTTACTGATAACCAACACAGCATCGTTTATCAAAACGTTCGTGGGCTAAATACGAAATTAATAATTTTATTAATCAAAAGCTATGATTTTAAATATAATATTCTTGCATTCACTGGAACATGGCTAAAGCATAATGTTTTTAATATGGAAATACTTTGCAACAAATATCAAATATATCGGACAGACGGAGGTGTTGATCATAATGGTGGAGGTGTAATTATTGCAGTCGCTAGCTGTTTTTCATCTGGATTGTTTCTGTCTGACTCTTTTTCTGATACTGAATTTATTTGCGTAAAAATAAAAAATCAACAAATATTTATAACCTGCTCTTATATCCCTCCGTGAGCTGATCATTCTGTTTATGAAAACCATCTTCGAGCTATTAAACATGTGGTACAATCTTCAAACTTAACGTAATCTTTTTTTGTACTTGTCGATTTTAATTTATCAGCTATCTCATGGAATTATTCACCTGAATCTCCATATTTGGTATCTTTAAATTCTGATGACTTCTTAAACGATATTTCTGACCTTTGCTTGTATCAAATAAATAAATAAACCAGAAGACCATCACTATCCCACTATTGAATTAAGATGTCCGTTTCCCCTTTCTAATGTCCACAAACAACGCGAAAAAATGAGAAACAGAAAACAGATTTTTATACCCTATCTATACCACTATGTGGTTTGGGTATAATGACTTTGTGCTGCTGTTTGTAACAACCAAAAATATTTGACCTAGACCCATCTTTAATTATACCGATCGAATCAGAATCACTTTCTGAGTTGATTTAACAATGTCCGTCCGTCCGTCCGTCCGTCCGTCTGTGTGTCCATGTAAAGCTGGTAATCAAACTGCAGGTCGCGAATATGAATATATTTTGATGAAATTTGGCACATAAGCTTTTATCGGCCATGGCATGAACGCTATTGAAATTGGTGAGAATCGGTCCATGTTCAGACCTAGCCCCCATACAAATTACCCATATGAAATCGACATAAATTGCCATAAGATCCAAATTGTCATATAGATCTTACTCAAATTGGGTTTGTATGCGTTCATTACATCCACTAATGAGTAGTCCAAAAATGATCCCTTTGACCCCATATAGAGCTGCTTCCCGATCTTCAGTTAAATCTATTAAAAAACAAAAATATTGCACTGATTCTTCTCAAATTTTGTTTGTACATATTTTTGCAAAATACAAGAGACTTTACCAAACATGATCAGGATCGGTCCATTTTTGGACCTAGTCCCTTTATAGATACAATATCCGATATGAACTTTTTCATATCTGCAGCCAAAAAAATTAATAAAAATCCCACTCAAATTTGGTTTTTGCTTATTTTCAATGTCCAGTTAGTTGGGCCTAAGAGATAGGGTTTCTAAACGCATGGTATAGGGTATCGTATAGTCGGTCTAGACCGACTATAATTTTCTTACTTGTTTTAAATATATTTGGTTGAAACAATTGTTGTCGTTTTTATAGGGGTGTATCAGATTTTTCCGATCGCAAGTGGATAATGTTTAAATTTTTAAATGTACGCGTTCAAGAACATTTTCTGTTTTCTTAGCAGTATACGTGCAAGAACACGAACTTAAAATAAAGCTACACTCGAATCTGTGTGGTTTATGTGTGTTCAAAAAATACGTGATAGAAACATGTTCGTGTACATAACATAATAGTAAAACGAAACACAGTCATGATTGTGTTCGGCACCGTACAAAATTTAGAAACACACATATTTGATATCAAAATAAAAATATGCGTTTGTTGGTCTGAGCTATGTTTGTTTACATATATGTACGAGTTTTTTATTCGGTGTATGATTTTTTCTGAACTCTGATATTTAAAAAAAAAAAAAAAAAATTCCGGGAAATAATGATTTTTTTCGCCTAAAATATTAATAAAATTGGTTCAACGGATTCTAAGCTATATTGTTGGCAGATATAATTAAGCGGTATTGCTAAGTCTTTTTTTGAGGGGCTCACTGATTAGCAGAAACTTTTGAAGTCCATAAAAAGAATTGGCCACCAATCTCACAAAACTGAGTACAGGGTTTTACTACTTTAGTAGTAGAATCGAACATATACCGCCAAGTTCGAGTATTTTTCAATACGTTTTTATTTGTTGCACAGGCATGATTTAAACTGTGATTTTTTACGACGTCGCTTTTCTACGTCTTTTTATGTTTGTAGGCGAACGGTGCAGAGAAGCAAAAAACACGATTTCTGTTTTTGAAGATTTTTTTCGTATTTTTCTTTACACTCAATTCTGTTTTCTTGTTACATTTTAATCTTCTTCTTTGAAGTGGCCACTTCAGTAAAATCACATTTACATTTTTATTTATTTTTTATTTAATATTTAATGCTAAATATTGATACGTTCTGTTATCTGATTAGATATTCTAAATGTTATACTCTTAATAATTTAAATAATAAATACGTTTTTGTATATAGTTTTACAAATTATGATAAATTATAAAGTTGAAAACGATTAAATCTTGAACTCTTTGTACATATATTATATAATGAAATAATCTATAATATTAATATGCTAGGCAATTTCTTGCGACCGATGTTTTGTTCTACCGTTTTATCCCGATTCTGAAGAAGCGTATATTATTTGAAAGGTACTTCCTTTTACCCATTTTGCAGATTTACAGATTTTTAAATATTTTCCCTTTAATTTGAGTAAATTGCGTTTAAACTTCCTACTAACACATACATAAAATATGCTATGTGTGTGTTTTATTAAATTTGTTAATGTGTTTGTTAATGAGTTTGTTATCTTCACTCACAATAATAATAAGCCATAAAAGTGTTGGTTTATAAAGTGGCTAAGTTGAAAAATAAAGCTGCCTAGAAATTGCAATTGAATTTCGAGTGCTGGAATCGGCTAGCATTTAACAAATACATAAATTGAATTGAAAAACAAACAAAATAATTCAAATTTACATTAATTCATTTATATTTTATATTTTATTTAATGCGAAAAATAAACTAAAGCAGATTAAAAAAAGACATGCAACTAGAAATCATCGTATGAATGCATTCGTATGAATGGTAGCAGCTTCAAAAGAGAATTAAGAAAAGCGACGTCACAAAAAATCACTGTGTAAATCGGGTGTTATTAAACAAACCGGGTGGTTGCTGAGAAAATTTCAAGTATTCAAAACATAATGAACTTGATTTATTAGTAATGAAAACAATGCAATGAACAGTTTATATCTAAAAAATATATCAGCATTATAAATTGCTAACTAGAAATTTTAATATTTTATAAAATTTTAAACATTTTATTTGACATTGACAGTCTGTCATTCAATCGAAGTGATGAAATTTCAAAAACGAAAGTATTACGTAAATGAAGAAAATAAAACAAACAGAAACAAACTTAATATTTATAAGATTAAGAAAAAAAAAAAAGAAAAATACTTGTTGCTCTTCCCATGGAAGATATAAAATCTATACATGTTTACGAAACATGCGTACTGAAGATAAGTATAAGTATATGTGCATAACGATTTATATACGTAGATATATTGAATGAATATTGAGCAAATAGCTGCTAACATAAAAGGTGCACACAATAATAAAACTTTTATCCGGTTTCCCAAGACAAACATTTGTGTTAAGTTGGATTAGCTGTGATAGGCAACAACTGACAAATAAACAAGAAACTAAGCTGCCATAAAATATATTGCCGCCACCACTGCACTGTGGACCATATTTTGAGAAGGTGGCCAAAAATCATTTTTCTTATGTTTATCGATTTTAAAGTTATGTTATTCATTTGAATGTAAATACCAGTGAATCTCGGGAGCCAAAAAATTGCGACCCGATTTCAACTATATCACAGCGAACAGGGTCTTCTAAAATGGACTTTCTCAGTATTTTGTTAAAATTAAAAATTTCTTTGTAAATTTTAATTTCTAAATGACTGTGACTTTTTTGTGTTAAAAAATTTTAAAGTAAAATAAATTTTGTACAACTTTCTTCCAACCTATTACTATTAGAAATATAAAGAAAGTCACTGAATCATTTAGAAATTTAAAAAAAATTAGGAAAAGGTCAAAATTTCCCGCAAAACTCCTGCCCATCAAAAGCCATCAAAAAAATCTTGCACTCTTCTGTAGTCCGACCCCCAATGTATAACCACCAGTTTCCGCCCGTGTGCGCCACAATAATTATTCTGACCCAAGTTCAGCTATTTTGTGCAAAACTTATAAATACAAAAGTTTTCCACTATGTGGTTATGATGTAATGAGTTTACCCTGATATTTGTAACTACCAAAAATATTGGACCTATACCCATCTTTTATTATACGGATCGAGTCAAAATCACTTTCTGAGTCGATTTAACGATGTCCGTCCGTCCGTCTGTGCGTTATGAATACAAAAGTTGGTCGTACCGGTGTTTTTTTATACTGACATAAAAAGGAAACGGTAGAATTGACACGAGTTGTTATACAGTTATAAAAAAGGGTTGATACATAATTTGCTTAACTGTTAAATTATATTAATAGGAAAAATCTTTTTTATTTTGACAAGTACATTTATAGGTATTTGTCAAAAACATTAATAATCGGAACTGGAGTTGTATAGGTTAAATACCTGACAAAATGGGAGAAAAAATTAAATAGCAGGTAAATTTTTCACAAACCGTTGCGACACATCCTTTTAAGGTATGAGCAGATATGCTTCACCTTTTACAAGGGGTTAGGGTCAGGGTTTTTATGCTTCAAAAAGTGGCAATAAAAGAAAAAAAAAATGTATTTTACATAATTGCAAGAAAGAGTATTTATAATAATATTTCCACAATTATTATTCATTACAGTTTGAACAATGGCTAAGTACTGTTATAGACATCTCGCTGATATTTATTTTCAACAAAAAGATGTAGACGATATAATTTTGCACATACTGAACAACCATTTCTTTAAGAATTGTAACCTGCAAGAAATTGAAATACACAAAGAAAAAATTACAACTTTTGCAACAAATTTGAAAAAACGGTACATTGAATGCTCTCATAGCAAACGTCACCAAGACTAGTAATTAAAGAAACTTATTTTTGAGAGTTCATCTACAACTGCCAACGAAAGTGGAAGAAAGGGTCGACCAGCTAAACCAATTGACGGATGTAGTGAAAGATCTTGAAGGCGCAAGCTGGAGAATATCAATGAAGAAATTTCTCAAAGAATTATTAAGGATTCATTTTTGCACCAAATTCAACCAACCCAAAATAAAAAAATAAAATTGAAATAATTGAAAAAATAGTAGAAGCGAGCCCAACGCGCACAAAGAGGATTTTGAAAAACATTCCTACACCAACTGAAGATAAAATATTTACTCCGGAAGAAGCGTTCGCCCTATTTTTGGAGTTGAAGTTTAACAAAAATCAATATAAAGAATTGCGGAAGCGAACCAATGAAAAGAATTGTGGGAATGCCAAGAATGCCGGTTGCTAAATACGCTTGATACTAATCATTTTAAAAAAATTGGAAATGACAGCATTACTTTAATTTCTAAATGGGGATGTGATGGATCCTCTGGTCAGAAACAATACAAGAAATTTATTGCCGAAAATTCATCAGATGATAACTTATTTTTGGTATCTTTCGTTCCACAGCGCTTAACAAAAATTTATAGCCGTCAACTATTAGAGCAACAGAAATTGATGTATGGAAAAATAAAACTAATTCTTCAACAAAGTATTGCAGACCAATAAAATTTGCATTCAAAAAGGAATCCAAAGATGTTATAGCTGAAGAATTTCAAAAAATAAAAGAAGAAATTAAAGAACTTCAACCAGAAATATTTAAATTTGCCAAGACATTAAAGTAAATTCTAGAATGTGTTTCACAATGATTGATGGAAAAGTTTTACAAGCTTCAACCGCAATAAAAGTCATCGTCAAGCTGCATTATATGCCAAAAGACATAAGTCAATTAAGCCAATCCCCCACTAAAAGACGATAGTTTTAAATAAGTCTACGAATTTGGAATGTCTCCTCTTCATGCTAGAATACGTTTTATGGAGCATATTCTTAAATTGGATTATGATTTGGAATTTGGTCCGTTAGGCGAAACACTGAGAAAAAACAAAGAAAATTAAAAAAATGCAAAAGAAAGTTCAAAGCCCCATAATCGACCAACCCGAACAAGGAGAAGGAAACTCAAATGATGGACATACTGCAAGGAAATTTTTGTCCGATCCAGAAACTGCAGCATCTATCACAGGTGTAGATCATGAATAAATAAGATGATTCAAAATCATATTACAACCCAGGAAAAATTTCGTAATAGCAGCTCATTGATTTTTGGATTACCAATAATGACCTACCACTGCCCACTGCATTACTCCGAAAGTGAAAATAAGGCGTTACTAATAATGTGTTATACAGCTCCATATATTTCATGCCAGCACCTTGCATACTGCATTACTTTCAAAGTGAAAATAATGAGTTCCTAGGCAACTAGTTACCTCCAATGACATCCCCGTGTTAAAATAATGAGCTTATCAGGCAAACTTCAACCAGTTAAATCTCATTCTAAAACCCATTATTTGGTAATGTTTGTTTTTCCTGGGAAGTTCTAGCATGCAGCAGAAAGATAAATGCAAAAAAATATGGAGAGTACGCCAATAAAACAGCTATATTTTATAACGAAAAATGCTCTTGGAGATATATGCCATCCACAGTTCAAATAATGCAAAACAATATGCTGCCAATAGGAGATCTATCTGAAGAAGCGCAACAAAAAAGGAACAAAGACTACACATTCTTTCGCGAGCACAACACAAAACAAGTCAGAAAATTATAGTCGGTCTAGCCTGACTATACGATACCCTATACCATGGCTTAGAGACCCTATCTCTTCGGTCCATCTAAGTGGATATAGAAAATAAGCATAAACCAAATTTGAGTGGCATTGTTATTAATTTTTTGGGTGCAGATGTGAAAAGTTCATATCGCATGCTATATTTATATGGGGACTAGGTTGAAAAATGTACCAATCCTGACCATATTTAGGGAAGTTACTAATGTTTTGAAAAAATTTATACAAACCAAATTTGAGACAAATCTATGCAATATTTTTGTTTTTTGGTAAATTTAAGTGAAATTCGGGAAGCAGCTTTATATGGGGGCTATGACAAAGAATTGCCACATGGGGTTTATTTTTGGATAACTGATAAATGGGTGCAATAAACACACACACACACAATGAAATTGACCGAGATCTATATGATAATTTGGATCATATGGCAGTGTAAGTCTATTTCATAGGGGTCATTTGTATGGGGAAAAGGTCTGAACATGGACCGAATTCACCAATTTCAATAGCATTTATCCTATTGCCGCTAAAGGCTAATATACCATTTCATTTAAATATATTCATAATTGCGACCTGTAGTTTGATTACAAGGTATACATGGACAAACAGACGGACGGACGGACTGACATCGTTAAATCGACTCAGAAAGTGATTCTGAGCTGATCGGTATAATAAAGGAAGGGTCTAGGTCAAATATTTTTGGTAGTTACAAACAGCAGCATAAAGCTAAAAGCCTTTTTTAACCTTTAACACTTCACTTTTGTACTAAAATTCAATAAAAACAAGTAAGAAAATTATAGTCCGTCTAGACCGACCATATTATACCCTATACCAGGTTTAGAGACCCTATCTTTGGTTCCAACTAATTCGATGTAGAAAATAAGCATAAACCAAATTTGGGTGGCATTGTTATTAATTTTTTTGCTGCATATATGAAAAAGTTCATATCGGGTGCTATATTTGTATGGGGACTAGGTTGAAAAATGGACCGATCTTGACCATATTTGGTAAAGTCACTCATATTTTGAAAAAATATATACAAACCAAATTTGAGAAAAATCTGTGCAACATTTTTTTTTTTTTTTGATAGATTTAAGTGAAGATCGGGAAGCAGCTTATATGGACCCTTGACTAAGAATTGTCATATAGGTATTATTTTTGGACTATTGATTAATGGATATAATAAACACATACAAACCCAATTTGACTGAGATCTATATTATAATTTAGATCTTATGGCACTTTTTTCGGTTTCATAGGAGTCATTTGCATGGGGTCTAGGTCTGAACATGGACCGAGTATCATCAATTTCAATAGAGATTAAAGCTTGTATACCAAGTTTCAAATGTATTCATATATGCGACCTGTAGTTTGATTACAAGCTTTACATGGACACACGGACGGACGGACGGACAGACGGACGGAAATTGCTATTTCGACTCAAAAAGTGATTCTGATTCGATCGGTATAATTAAAGATGGGTCTAGGACGAATATCTTTGGTTGTTACAAACAGCAGCACAAAGTCAATATACTCAAACCACATAGTGGTATAGGGTATAATGAAAATGTATTTTAAACCACCCCTATAACTTTTTTTTATTATCGGTCGATATTTACGTTTTATAGCAAAAATTAAAGGCTAAAGTCCCAACTACCAAACAAAAAACCGCATATCAAAATTCTAATCCTATTAAAAGTTTCGATTTTTGACCGCCTTCTCGTGAAATTGTCCACTGTGCACTGGTCATTACAATTATGACCACTAACTTGAGTAGTTGCTGTGTTGGCTTTAAGCCGTAACTGAACTGAGTCTTTTGTTCCCAAATGACGTCTTTTAAAATCAGGTGTAAAATTTTTTGTATTTCTAAATTGTGTTTACCTTAAATAATTGTGGGCCTAGCGATATTTTATTTTGTTATTATTTTTTTTTTTTTTTAAATATTGCACTAGGTTTCGCAACTGGGTCTATTCTGAATCTTATGAAATGAAGAAAAAGAGGTTTTTTTAAAGACTTTCAGTAGTCTGCCGAATATAGGTGCTAGTTATATCTCTCTTTTTTTTTTTAAGTTTTGGTAATTTTTTGACTATACTAAATCATAGAATTATCTTCAGTACTTTAACATGTAAAATTATTCCTTAAAAATAAAAGAAATACAATAAACTCTAATGCTAGCTGCCGCACACAACATAGGAAAATCGTCACTAATCCTATTAATGCCGAAATTGGAGTACGCCAAATTGCTTACTGTCTCCTTTACTTTATATTACCATAATTGAAAGTGTGCTGAGAAGCGTAGCAATTGTATCCAGAGGTATTACAAAGTTCCCTTGACAGCAGCTTATAAGATTTACACTTAGCGGTTGATACAAATTCATTAATATACTCGCACAAGTTACTTAAATGATGCTTAGAAAAAATTGTGGATTAATTTAGTAAATGACAAATTTAGTAAATGGCATTAGTATCATTGTCATGAAATTTCTTTATGTTACTCGTATTGTTATATTGTTTTCACTTTTTGTTTTTAAAATACAGAAATAAAGAACATTACAATTATCACAATATTTAATGCGAGTACATATAATCACTGATGAAAGCTTAACAGCAGAAACCGGAACGATTAAAAACATTCATAGAGTAGTTATAATTATAATACACAAAATCTATATGCTTTCATTTTCTTTACCACACAATATTGTGAACAATAAAAATATTTCAATTTTGATTATAGCATTAATTGCAAACTATCTGAAAACGACGTTAACCAAAAACATTACAAAAAGAACTGCATGCTGGAGGAGGTAACCTTATTTAGCTACAACAACAACGGGAGGATCTAGTGACGGCATTTGCAGCCGGAGCTCCAACCAAATATCAAAGCGCAAAAATGACTCTGTTCAACTACTGCGTAAAATACGTACTTCTATACGGTTGCGAAATAGGAATAACTGCACCCTGAGACTTTAACATCCTCCCAAATCTATTCTAACAACTGTCTGCGCAGAATCATATGTCTATTTGGACCCTCAACTAAAGGGTTTTTTTGGATGTTCATAACTTTGAGTTGACAGATGATGGTTGGGATTTGATTTGGTTTGCCATTTCATGGTGGACAAAATTACACGAGAACAACACTTGAAAATTGTTGAACAAAATAATAATTTTGTTCTTCAAACTTAACGTGCACTTCATCCATTTTATGGTAATCATAACCGTTCCTCAGAGCGGTTAATTTCAATATCTGAGGATAGTTTTCGCGCCTATTTACTCTTAACGATGATGTGCATCCCGTAAGAAGCCAAACATTGTACAGCGAACAACCTGTAGCCGCTATACTGCAAAGCATTGAAGGAGAATAATTCGATGCCGTCTTCTCAGCGAATGAAAGATTTAATGAAAGGATCTTGGTTTATAAGCTCTTAAAAATCAACTTGTGAAAACATTAACCCTCCGATTAGTGAATCTGCCGTTGGCTTTAAAATAGTGAAAAGGTCTACAGGGACTTATAAAAAATTGTACAGTATTTTGCTTGGTATGTTTTGATGGTTTTGATTGCTATTTTTATATTATATAAAGTAATAAAAAGGCCCAAGAAAAGTTTTTTTGACAACTTTGATTTTATTTAATAAAGGGTGATTTTTTAAGAGCTATAGGAAAGTTTTCCAAAAAAAAAAAACACATAAAATTCAGAAAAATGCATGAAATCTTTATTTGAATCGATAGTACGGTCCATATAATTTAATGTTTGAAGATTATTTCATGCAAATGTTGACCGTGACTGCGCCTCAAATGGTCCATCCGCTTAGTCCAATTTTGGCATACTCTTTCCAACATTTCGGCCGGTATCTCACGAATAAATGCTCCAATGTTGTCTTCCAATGCGTCAATTGAAGCGGGATTGTCTGTATAGACATGAGCTTTAACATAGCCCCACAAAAAATAGTCTAAAGGCGTTAAATTGGCGGCCAATTGACCGGTCCCGAACGTGAAATAAAATGTTCACCGAACTCACCTCTCAATAAGTCCATTGTTGCGCGTGCTGTGTGGCATGTGGCACCGTCTTGTTGAATCCACATGTCATGCAAGTCAAGCTCTTGCATTTTCGGCAAAAAAAAGTTGGATATCATCTCCCGGTAGCGCTCACCATTCACAGTTACGTTACGATTAGCATCATCTTTGAAGAAGTACGGTCCAATGATGCCACCAGCCCATAAACCGCACCAAACTGTGACTTTTTCTGGATGCATTGGTTGCTCTTCCAATGCTTCTGGCTGATATTCACTCCAAAATCGACAATTCTGCTTATTTACGTACCCATTGAGCCAAAAATTAAACAGACTATAAAATGGAAGAAGCGCGCGATGAACTTTCTTAACAGAGCACGCATTTTGATAATAAAATTCAATAACTTGCAAGCGTTGTTCGTTTGTAAGACGATTCATGGTTAAATTA
Organism: Cordilura impudica; assembly: GCA_963682025.1. Classification (NCBI taxonomy): domain Eukaryota; kingdom Metazoa; phylum Arthropoda; class Insecta; order Diptera; family Scathophagidae; genus Cordilura; species Cordilura impudica. The sequence goes on from OY821517.1 coordinate 123,764,414, forward strand.
TAGACCAAACTGAAGATGTTTGACAATGAAACAAAACACGAAACGTGCATCAGCTGTTTAAACCAGTGTTGCCAAAAAGATAATAGCTAAAAAATCTCCCTTTATTAGAATCAAGGTTCAGAAAATACACACATGACACACATAATGTTTTGTTCTAAAGCAGCCAACACATATTTTTATTTTCATATCAATTATGTGTGTTCCGAAATTTTGTACGGTGCCGAACACATCATGACTGTGTTTCGTTTTAAGATTTCGTTATCTACACGAACATTTTTCTATCTCCTATTCTTTATTTCGAACACACGTAAACCACACAGATTCGAGTGTAGCTTTATTTTAAATTCGTGTTCTGGTACGTGTACTGCGAAAAAACAAAACATGAACATAAAACAGGTTCGAGTTCAGTTATATTTTAAATTCGTGTTCTGGCTCGTGTGCTGCGAAAAAACAGAACATGAACAATAAATAGGTTCGAGTTCAGTTATATATTAAGTTCGTGTTCTGGTACATGTACTGCGAAAAAACAGAACATGAACAATAAATAGGTTCGAGTTCAGCTATATTTTAAGTTCGTGTTCTGGCTCGTGTACTGCGATAAATTAAAACATCAATTCGCGATCTGATACACCCCGATGCAACGATGCAGCAATGTTAAATGCTCAGCACAAATTGTTTGTTTGCAAGTAAAGCAATAAGCTCTAGTTTGACGATGGGTTCCGTACTCCACACTATATAACTGGCATGACGGCAGATTGGATCGAGGCGCAAAAGAAGGTAAAGCTCCCGCTGTCGGTCTTGCTACTACCAACAAGGACAAATAATATTTTGTTTTTCCACTTTTGTGTGTTTCAAAATCATTTTAGTTTACCTTTACATTGAATGCTTCCATAGCACTGCAAATCCTTGGATAGCTCCTTGTATCTGCATTGGTGGCTCGTGCCAAAATGAAATGATTCCAATATATACTACTGACTTAATTAAATTTATTCCTTTTTCCAAAAAAATCTTCTGGTGGAATTATTGCGTTTTGTTATGATCTCAAATGATCTCATATAAACAAATAATATATATGATTTTTTTTATTAATGCAAATAATGTTACTTTTTTTCAAACATATTACTAGAGCTTGTTAGAGCTTTTACTTTCATTATATTTTAGCGCAATTTAGCGCTTTTTGGTGTGAAGCTTTGCGCTTTTTACTTGAAAATTTTCTCATCGCTGTGTATAGTAGTGTTTTCTTATTAAGACTCTACACTTTCTTAATTGAATTCGATATTTCAAACATTTTTTTTTTTAATTTGAAAACAACCAGTTATTTCACTCGAAAACATTTATTTCGTGAGTTATTAGAAAATTAGGAATATAAAAAAACAACTCGAGTAATTCCTTTAAATAACGGGTATTCAAAAAAATTAAAAGCAAATATTCAGTATCAAGTAACAATTCCTGATTGTTTTACCACCACTATTGTAGAGACTTTAATCATATCGATGTTTCTGATGACGGCTTATACAAATACAAAACCATTGATAGCTATGACGAAACAAGTAAAGCAAGGGCCCAAGCGGTGAAATGTGTTTTAAATGTAACAACACCAACAAAAACATCGTCAACAGCATTCACAACCTTAAATCACATCATTTCTCTTCCAATCAACAAGAAAAAGCCTCCACCAAGGGGTATTTGTAATAATTAAGCATCGAAATATCTACATAAAAACCAGTAAAAAAGAATAAGAAGAAAATTATTGTCGGTCAAGACCGAGTATACGATACGCTATACCATGATACCCCATCACTTAGACCCAACTCTTGGATATAGAAAATAAGCATTAACCAAATTTGAGTGGCATTGTTATTAATTTTTTTTTTTGAATATGAAAAAGTTCATATCGGATGCTATATTTATATAGGGACTTGATCGAAAAATGGACCGATCCTGACCATATTTGGTAGAGTCACTTATATTTTGATAAAATATATACAAACCAAATTTGAGAAAAATCTGTGCTTAATTTTTGGTTTTTTGATACATTTAACTGAAGATCGGGAAGCAGCTTTATATGGGGTTTATTTTTGGACTACTGATTAATGGGTGTAATAAACATACACAAACCCGTTCATGCTATCGCTGGTAGAAGCTTACACTTTATCAAAACATGTTCACATTTGCGACCTGTAGTTTGATTACACAGACGGACAGACGGACATCGCTTAATTGACTCAGAAAGTGGTTGTGAGTCGATCGGGTTGGTCTAGGTCAAATATTTTTTTTTAGTTACAGACATCACATAGTGGTATAGAGTATAACATAACGCCATTTCCTTTTAAAAAAATAACACACATAAAACTCTGATGCAATAATCGAAATTACATACAAACGACTCCAAATTGATATTCATTCATAAATATTAACATTTTTGGCAAGAAAGTTTAACTAAACTTGTTTCTTTTTTTCAAAAACCAACATGTGTGAAAATTAAAGTTGGCCTAGGCGGTCTTACTGACATCATACATTAACCAAATTTAATCAGTTGCAATGACAGGAAAAAATACCTATAGAGATGCATGTGTTTATTAATCTTAACCAGATTTGATAAGTTTGTTCAATTGAATAAACCATACAATCTGACTTTATTTTGGAGCCTAAATATCGGAGGTATAATTTTAGATCTAGCATTCGCCATATTTGTATAGAAATGTGAAAAAAAATTAAAATTTATAATCAAATTCAATTAAAATACACAAATAATATATAAGCCGTAAATATTTAATTTGCATAATTGGGATCTCACCTAGAATTTTGCCGGAGGAAAAACGTCTCCAAACTTTAAATCTACTTCCATCAACTGCAATAGAGATCAATTTAAAAAATCATTCTATATTAATAGCTCTACTTACAACGAGGGTCTAGTTGGCTGTAGCTACCACTACACCATCACAAACTTCAAAAACACAACAGCTCAGATTGGTGTAGGCTATAAAAACTTGTTATTTTTCAGTTTATTTACCTAAAAATATATTGCATCAACACACCTTGTTTTGGATTTTATTTTTTTTTTTTTTTGTTAAATATGTTATGTTTAAAACGTGTTTTATTTGCATTTTCTTTTTTTTTGTTGTTGTTTCATTTCTTACCTTAACCTCCATTTAGGACTTTACCGCTAAGTTGTTGATGATTTTACGCAGCACCCTGGGCCAACAAATTGTTAAAGTATTAAAAAAAGTATGTTTTGTAACAAATCAATGGATTTTTCTCACCCAATCAGAATTCATTGAAATATGTTGAAAATTTTAAAACTAAATTAACAAAAAGAGCGGCTAAAGCAAATAAGGCGGTTTACAAAGTGAAATGATAAAAAAACTCATAAAAGCGAGCGTACATAATTACATTTTGCTCTAGAAGTAGTTTATCTAATATGACAAACGGATTGACGTTCTCGCTAAATGTCAATTCGAAATTGCTAAGTTCTCTGTAGTTAATGAACCATTATTGAAAATGGAACGTTTGAAAATTTTATTTATAAAGTAATGATTGCAAATTTTTTTTAACAGCGAGAACAAACATTTTGGTTCGGTATTAGAGTTGGACCCTGGACCTTACTTAGTTTGTAATTTATTTTCTTTACATTCTATTTATTACTTTAGAGGTATTTTCTGGTAAAGTGGACTATAGTGCAGTTGGGTTTTCAGACGACAATAGTAACAATGAATTATTAACTAAATTAGAGGAAAAAGCAAGACATTTAGTGAAATTTCAAACCTCGATGACTAAGTAAATTTTTATACCCTATACCACTATATGGTTTGGGTATAATGACTTTGTACTGCTGTTTGTAAGTACCAACAATATTTGACTTTCTGAATCGATTTAGCGATGTCCGTACGTCTGTCCGTCTGTGTGTCCATGTAAACCTTGTAATCAAACTACAGGTCGCAAATATTGATCAAATTTGGTATATAAGCATTTATCGGACATAGGATGAACGCCATTGAAATTGGTAAAATTCGGTCCATGTTCAGACGTAGTCCCCATACAAATGACCCCTATGAAATCGACATAAATTGCCATAAGATCCAAATTATCATATAGATCTCAGTCAAATTGCGTTTGTATGTGTCTATTATATCCATTAATCAGTATTCCGAAAATAATCCATAAACGACAATTCTTAGTCATAGGCCTCATATAGAGCTGCTTCTTGATATTCACTTAAATCTATCAAAAAACAAAAACATTGCACAGATTTTTCTCAAATTTGGTTTGTATATATTTTTTCTAAATATAAGTGACTTTACCAAAAACGGTCAGGATCGGTCCATTTTTCGACCTAGTCCCCATACAAATATAGCACCCGATATGAACTTTTTTCATATCTGCAGCCAAAAAAATTAATAACAATGCCACTCATATTTTGTTTATTTCTGTATCCAATTAGTTGGACTAAAGAGATAGGGTCTCTAAACCATAGTATAAGGTAACGTATAGTCGGTCTAGACCGACTATAATTTTCTTACTTGTTTAAAATAAATCAGATATCTCAAAATAATAAAAATTAGTAATCTAGACACTTTTTATAATTATCTATAATTATATCGTATAATTATCTTTCATTTTAACAACTTTTCGTGGGCTTCCTCCATTGGAAAAAAAATGAACAGTGTTAAATTCGGCTGCGCCGAATCTATGAAACAGAAAAGGCTAGATTTCAAATTTCATTGGCTAGATGTTTTACAGTGATGTTTAAAATTAATAGGATAATTAACAAAAAATTAAAGTATTCTCTTAATTGAAAGCAATTATTAAATGCAATCAGCATTAATGTAAATATGTACAATTACATTTTCGTTTGTTTAAAGAAAGTAAGAGTACCACAATCTTGGTTATACTCCTACTAATGTCGATAAACCTTTCGTTAATATGTACAAGAAAAAACAACAAGCAAACTAAAATGTGTATGTATCGTTGATATCCGCATATGAATGCATAAATGCATATCTAAATATTTTCACTATTTATAGATTCTTGTACATATGAAATTTTGTCGGAGTATCTTTACCTTTTCGTACGTCATTCCCCGACTATGGGCCTAGAGGCTCCAAATTCATTACCAACCTGCTCGAAATAATGACGAATAATATTATACTAATTTTAAATAGTTTATTTTGTGAGTGACCGTGATTTCAACAGACAGATAGACAGACTGACAGACATAGCTTTATCAATAGGATCATGAATATATGTATATACTTTCTGGGGTCGAAATTAAATTTTCGATGCGTACACACGGAATAAAAAAACAATATATACCCTCTGGACAGAGGTTTGGAGCATATAATAATAACTTAATAAAAAAAAAGTTTTTATTAAAACTCTTTCTTTCCTTATGCATATGAGTTTTGAATCTCTCCGTGACTGTACGTGACCTTGCGTGACTCTTTTAAAATTAATTTTTGTTCACAACAAGTCTATGGACCAACTTTCAGATTGATTGGATAAGGGACTGTGCTATGCGTGACTATGTCGAAGTTAATCTTTCTTTACAGCAAGTATATCGACCAATTTTCAGATTGATTGGATGAGGGGAAATCCGTTTTAAATCTCTCAGTCACTGTCCGTGACCATGCGTGACTCTGCGTGGCTAAGTCAAAATTAATCTTTTTTCACATCAAGTGTATGAACTAAGTTTCAGATCGATCATATGAGGCGAAATGACATTTAGATCACTCCGTGGCTGTGCGTGACAGCACGTGACTACCCCTAAATTAATCTGTAGTCACAACAAAACTATGGGCAAAGTTTCAGATCAATTGGATAAGGGGGAGTGGGGTTGCCCCACGACAGACAGACAGACAGAGAGTATGAGTTAAAAGAAAGAGTTTAAAAAGAACAATTTTCCTTACTGAAACTTATAGATGTCCCCAATAGTATGAAAAAAATGAGTTTCAAGGCCGCACGTTGTTTAGGAGATTTTTTTCGGATCGATCAAAAGTAAGCGATCTCAGTGAATTTGTATACAGGGTCATCGTTAGATAATTTTATTTCAACCAACATGGTGCTGTGTGTACGACTATAAAATATAATTTGAAGATGATAAAGATGTCCTCAAGATATGTCACGGTGATATTTCACCTCGATGAAGCCGGTTTTCAATCATGGATGAGATATTTGTATTTGTATTTATTTATTAAATGCGATTTTCCATTAGAACAAGACACAGTATCCTATAAATTACAGTAATGGAATCAGATAAGTTATTCACTATATATTTAATATCAGTAACTCTTAATCTAAATTTAAAATATTATAAATTACTAGATGTAACCCGGTGTTCTTCGCTACATCCTTCCCTCCCCCTCCCCCTCCCCCTCCCCCTTCGGAATCGTTATGAAAGGGCTCACGCAAAGTTCCAAGGCTCTCACTAATACAGTAATACAGATATATCACATTTAATATTAAGTTCGTGTGGGGGTACCACGCGCATTTGTCTAATCCCGCCCATTTTTTTCTCTGACTACTCACGTTAATAATAGATGACCTGAGACAAATTTGCAAAGCTTCCTCTATCATAGTACTTAATATAAATGATATTAAAAATGTACTTGGTGTGGGCGGTGCCACGCCCACTAAAATTATTTAAAAAAATTAAGCCTGTAGCACTCCCATATCCGCAGTAAGACTATGTGAAAATTTCAGGAAAATCAGATGAGTAGTTACGGAGACTACCTCCTACAAACAAACAAACAAACAAACAAACAAACAAATATTACCTCTTTATTATGTTAGTATAGATTATTAGTATAGATTTTTTATTTCAATGCTTGCTGATGCTAATATACAATATTTTTTGTTTTTTCATTCGGTACAACAATTATCAGATTTTTCGGCGTTCCTACCCTGGAGCATGGTATATGTAGCTGCCCATGAGAAGAAAATGGATTATCCATATTAGATCTGGCAACACTTAACTATTGGCCTTGAACTTAGAATATCATTTGGCAATTTTTCTTTTTAGCGGTTTTTGACTTTGCCCATTTTTGATTTTGAAGATTTTTGTTTTTGGGCGATTTTTATTTTTTGCGATTTTTGATTTTGGCAATATATTTTCAACGACAAATCACATTGATAACTAATGAACTCGTCAAAAGACTGTCGCTTTCGTAGTGCTTCATATTTTTTACATAGGAGGTGCCACGGCCATTAATCCCATCCCAATTTTTTGGACTACTCACATTAATATCTAATGGTCGGTGCTACACCCACTGCTTCGATCTCGCCCATTTTTTTGTTCGACTAATCATACAAGGAACCTATGGGCACGCAAAGCCACAAAGTTCTCTCTTTTACAGTACTCCGGTTATATGACATTAAATAGTTACTTTGCATGGGGAGTGCCACGCCCATTGGTGTGAACCCGCCAATCTTTTGTCCGACTACGCATACTAAGATCTGATGGTGTCGTGCAAAGTGTCAAAGCTTCCCTTTTTTAGTACACCAGTTATATGATATCATATATTTACTTTGTATGGGCGGTGCTACGCCCACTGCTCTGATCACGCCCATTTTCTTTTCAACTAATCGCATGCATAACTTATGGGCTCACACAAAGTCCCAAGGCTCTCACTATAACAGTACTCCAGATATATGGCATTTTATATTTAATTTGTATGGCAGGTGCCACGCCTGACATGTGTAAGACATGACACGAGTATTGGGATACATGATCAAATTTTCTTAATCCAAAGATATAGCGAATAATGTTGTTGAAAGTTACAGTAAGTTTTCTGTTATCCCTAGAATTGCAACCTGTGAAAACCTCAGATGCATATGGTAATGTTGGTAAAAGATATGTTTTAGCAAGTAGCAATCTTATTTTCAGTGGAGTAAAGTGCTATGTTAACCATAAACTTCTAATCATACTATAAATTCTGCCACAGGATTGATTAATATGATCTGACCAAGTCAGAGTTCCATTAAACACAACTCCGAGATTTCGTACAGAGTCCACGATGTCAATTTTAGAGCCCCCAAGGAAGACATTAATCTCATTCTCCAAATGCATCACTTTCTTCTTTATTATAATACACTTAGATTTATTTGGATTAAGTCGTAGAACATTTGCCGTTGCCCAATTTAGAATACGTTTGAGATCATAATTTAGTTCTTGAGTTTTGGAAATAATGAATCCTTGGTACTACTTAAATATAGCTGAATGACATCAGCGTACATCTGAACCTTAGAGAATTTAATTTGCCGTGGAAGATCATTGGCATATATCGAATAAAGTAGTGGTCCAAGGATTGAACCCTGTGGTACCCCTCTTATAACTTGCAGTGAGTTTGAGATGGAGCTACCATTAGCAACAGATTGGGATCTGTTTGTGAGATATGAAAACATGAGTCTAACTGCTAATGTAGAAAAGTTAAAAAACCTCTTCAGTTTGAGCCATAAAATTGAGTGGTGCACCATGTCAAATGCCTTTGAGTGATCCAATAAAACCAAAAAAGATATTTTTCCATCATCCATGTTACTTCTTAACTCCTCAACTACGTCAGATAAAGCTGTTATACAGCTATGTTGTGGCCTGAAACCAGATTGACGCTCTGTAAGTAAGTTGTTGTCGTTTAAATACCTAAAGATTTGGCTGTGTAAAAGGTGCTCGGAAACTTTTGAGAGATATGGAAGAATTGCAATCGGGCGGTATTCGTTTTTGGTATTGGTATAATTTTGGCATGTTTCCACTCCATTGGAAAGATGCTAGTAGTGATTATGGAGTTAAACAAGTACATTATGAAACGGACAATCCATGGTAAAAACATTTTTATAAATATGGGGTGTATATTATCAAGGCCCACTGCATTCGATTTAATAGCATTGAAACTTTCAACTCCCTCTGTTAGTGTTACACACTGAAAGTTAAATTTGGGAATGTTTAAATTATTACAGGGAAAATCATCATAAAATTCGTTATTTACGGCTGGTAGAGGAATATTTACAAAAGCTTCATTTAGCGCATTAATGTCAACATTCAATGATTGATTAATTGTCTTCTTTGTTCCAATTTCGCGTATTTGTTTCCAGGTTTTTTTACTTCCAATAGCTGTATTAAATTTATTAAAGTAATAGGAAGACTTATCATGCCTTATTTTGGAAACAACCGCTTTCCTAGCCATCTTATATTCGTCGTGATATTCTGATATCCTGTAACGTTTCCACTTCTGATACAGATTATCACGGTGTTCAATTAGCATCTTGGTTTCCATTGTGAACCAAGGTCTATCTCTATTTTTAATAGTTTTCGTTTTGTTGAGGACATGTTTGTTGTAAATTCCTAAAATTTTACCATGAAGAAATGACAGTTGTTCTCCGACAGTCGGTAAATAGAAAATTTGATCTCATGGAGTAGAACAAAGATCATATCCCAAAGCCAAGATATCAATATCAATATCACGATAAGTAAATTTTTTGGGCTGGGTTTCTATTGCAAAATCATATGATAAGAAGATTAGATCGTGCTTCAAAAATGCTGGTGCTGCTAACTGATCATAATGAAAGACTTTACTTTCATTACTGGTAAAAAAAAAGATCAAGCAAAGTGCTATTTGTTGACGTGAAGTGTGTAGGTCTCGTTGTGTTGACAGCTGACAAGTTAAACATCGACATTATAGTGGTAAGATTTGAGTCATCGAAAAGGTTGTTATTAAAATCACCTGATATAATGACTCGTGGTAAGACTGTCAAATTTTATCCGTTTATGTGGACTGTATATACATCCAACAAGAAGTTTATCACCACGACAATTTACGTCTAAAAAAACATATTCCACGTCATTAGCTATATTATGTGTACAATTTAATTGACATGAAATATTACTTTTTATATAAATTGCGACACCACCAGCATAACTACTTCTGTCGGAACGAAAGACACAGTACCCCTTCAGCTCATAGATATTGTCGCTAACATTATCACAGAACTATGTCTCAGAAACACATATAGCGTCAACAGCCGAATTTTCAAATAAGAGACGAAACTCATCAAGTTTATTGCATAAACTTTGTGCATTTAAATGACAAATACTGAAACCCTGTCTATGAATAGCCAGGATACGTACCATGCTATAATTACCATCTCTGGAGCCAACTTGTTCATATGATGTACTTGTCATAATGACATTTTAAAGCAACGCAATAAAATTTACATTTAGTCGTATAAAGTAAATTTAATAATAAAAAATAAATGTTACAAAAATTTAAAAATATGATTGTCATATATAAATTTAAAAATAAAAGACAAATTTTCAAAATTTTAAAAACATATAGAGAAATGAAAAACATATGTAAAATGAGCAATAAGCAATAAGATTTGTTAAACAATAGTAATATATAGCATTAACAGCATCAAAGTTGATTAATGCTTTATGTTTATTATTCACGAAAAAGCTCTTTCAGATCATTAAAAAATTCTATTAGAATTGGGTCATCTGAGTTAAATTTTTTTACATAAACGCAGAGTGAATGTAGATTGGATCTGTTTAAGTTTTCTCATAATTAGCGCCTCTTTAAATATTCGATGATTATATGGTGTAAGATTTTCATTTAAATAAATCGGTTCATCGCTTTGAAAACCAGCATGATATAAACACAAAGATTTTTTATTATTACGACGGTATTTAGGGTTCATAACTTCACACATATCTATAATATTAATAGGCTAGGCAATTTCTTGCGACCGATATTTTGTTCTACCGTTTTATCCCGATTTTGACCAAATGTATATTATTTGAAATGCATTTCTTTTTAGCTGTTCACCAGATTTACAGATTTAAAACTTTTTTCCTCTATTTTGAGTAAATTGCATTTTAAGTTGCTACTAACACATACATAAAATTATACGTATGCAATGTGTGTGTTTATTAAATTTGTTAATGTGTTCGTTAATGAGTTTGTCATCGTCATTAACAATAATAATAAACCACAAACGTGTTGGTTTGTGAATTGGCTAAGTTGAAAGTTGCTTAGAAATTGCAATCGAATTTCGAGCGCTGGAATCTGCAAGTATCAAAGTCATAGTCAAAAGAATGTGAAGACAGTTCCATTTGCAGGCAAGGAAAAAGAATCAACGGCGAGTAATATGCTAACTTACTGCAGCGTTTAAGTGATGAAATAAAAAAAAAAGACGACCGCATTTGGTGAAAACGAAAGTGTTATTTCATCAAGACAATACACAAATTAACATATCCACTATAGCGATGGCCAAAATCCATGAATTCAAGTTCCAATTCCCTCAGTTACGTCAAATTCAACGAAACATGTCAGATTTATAAGATACAAAGGCTGCCACACTACAGGGTAGTGCGATGGGTCCACTTCTTTACACATTATACGCATCAGATATGCCTACAAAATGCTGCAGTTATCGCCACAAGATAATCTTCACTTGAAGCGTCATAATTTGTAAGAACAACTTAATGTAGTTGACCATTGGTTAAAAAATGTAATGTTAAGGTAAATGCTGACAACTCCAATCACACAACATTTGCACTTAGAGCTGGTAACATTAAATAGTCACGTCATTCCCATACAAGAAAAAGCTAAATAACTAGGAATGGTCCTTGATCGACGACTTACCTGGAATGCTCATATTAAGAGTAAACAACAGAGGTCGAAAAATTTTTAACACACGTTTTTCCTCTTAATTTTTTTAGCAAGCTTTATTTGAATTATTTCTAACCAAGTTATCTTTGCAAAATATGTCAGTTATTATGTTACATGATTAAAATGAGTGATGTAATAGAGAAGTACGGCCTAAAATTATTGAATATTTTCAACAATTTCAAACTTGATCGTATAAAAAGTTGGCCAAAGAATCGAAGGTCTGCCATCAAACTCAAAATTTCATATGTTATTTGTGAGACAAGAGATATAGAAATCATATTGAAAAGAGCTACAAACATATCCAGTAGAAAAGCAGCCTGGTTAGTCCAGTGATCGGACTATTTAGTAAGAAAAGTTGAAGCCAATGCAGGTTGTAAATCACACGTTGTAAAACAGCTCCAGAAAGAACGTTGTAAAAAAAATTAAAGTGTTATATTCGGCTCTGCCGAATATTGGAATCCCTCGCCCATGTACTAAAAACAATACTTTAACCAAGGTTGTCAACGTTAAAAGACAAAAAAGTTTAGATGTTAAATTATAATGGGTAGAACTTTTACAATGACGAATAAAATTAAAATTATAATTAACATTAATTTTAGGTATTTTCGCGCTTTTTTAATTAAAAGCAATTATTAAATGCAATGAGCATAAATGTAAACACTTACAATTACATTTTAGTTTGCTTGTTTATTAGAGATGTAAACATAGTTTTTTTTAACAAAAAAATAAAATCAACAAGCAAACAAAAATGTGTATGCATCGCTGACGCATATGTATGTATAATATACATTGTATATGCACATGTTCTGCTACGCATAAACATTTTTTAGTATTCTTAGTTTTTTATATGAAACTAGCTGTTTTTACCCGGTCTTGCCCGGAATAAAAAGGCCTTTGACTTGAAAAATGGTTCACTATGCTTACCAGGCGCTGAGTACTTAGTCCCCAATTAAAAAATTCCCCAATAAAATGAACTTTCTCTCCAAAATTTGTATGGGCAGTAAATTCATTTTTTATTTCAATTAAAAATTTTTTGATTTTTTAATTTAGAAGTTTTTTATAAGATGCTGCAGCAAAAATGCTTCAAAAATAAGCGGCGAAACCGCTTTAAGTTTTTTTTTCAGTTTATTTATAAACATCAAATATAACGGAATGGTTCGCAAATTAAAGGAATCACAACTTTTAAAAATTGAATTACTTCATTCAATAAGTGATCATCATTGAGCAGAGACGTCAAATTCAAGTTTCAGAAATGAAAGACTAATGCGACGTTTAATATTGTGTCGCAAGGTTTCTTTTTAAGCAACTGCTTATAGTATATGTGTGGCCTCTTTTGATCAACAGGTAATTATTTCACATACGTAGATAAAATTTATCATACGACATTTCACTAAGCTGTGTTGCGCGAGCGAGTCGCGTCCGCTTGTTGTTGTCAACTTATTTTAATCGCCAAAATATATTTTTCAGATCATTGCAATATTTTAGCTGAGCTGTGTTCCGCGAGCGCGTCGCGTCCGCATCCGTCGCGTCCGCGCGCCTCGCGCCGCTTCCTCGCAGCTACTACCTGTGCTGCCGCTTAGTTCTCGTTAACTTATTTTAATTCCTAAAATATATTTTTTAAAGCATTGCGATATTTTAGCTGAGTTGCGTTCCGAGAGCGCGTCGCGTCCGCATCCGTCGCGTCCGTGTTCGCGCGCCTCGCGCCGCTTCCTCGCAGCTACTGCCCGTGCTGCCGCTTAGTTCTCGTTAACTTATTTTAATTCCTAAAACATATTTTTTAGAGCATTGCGATATTTTTGAAAAGAATACTCATTTTAAATGCATTTATTGTAGGACATATATTGAGAGCAGTATGCAAGCGTTTACTAAAATAAATATTTAACAAAATTCATTAAATAAAAATATGTAAAAATTTAAGAATGAATTTGGGGAGTAAGTTCAATTTTTATTTCGATTAAAAATGGCGAATTTGTTCATTTCTTGTGGGTACCTTTTTTTTAAGTTTGGGGAATTTGTTCACCGTGTAGTTATTTCCCTGTAAACCAAATTTCAGAGAAATCCGTTGAAAAGTACAAATTTGTATAGGGAAGAAATATACCACACAACAAAATATGAATTTTATATGAAACTTGGGCCTAAAAGTAGTACTTGGTCGGTAAAAATCATATGACGACCTTCCCTGGAATATGTACTCAATTTCGGAGAAAACCATTGAAAAATAAAAGTTTGTATAGCAATCAAATAAAGAAACAAATAAAAGGATAAAATAAGTTTTATATACATAGAAGTTGGCGCAAAGTAGGCGTGGCCTGTAAGAAGCATATGGTGACGTTCCCTGTAGTATAGAGATAGTGTGACCAAATTTTAGACATCCCTTGAAAAATAAAAATAGTGAACAAATATACCAAAAAACAGAAAATTAATTTTGTATAAAAAGTGGGCGTAGAAGTAGGCGTGGCCGGCAAGAATCATATGGCGACCTCTCTGGAGTACAGAGATCGTGTGTAGCAAATTTCAGAGAAATCCGTTTAAAAAAAAATTGTGTAGAGAACAAATGTACCAAAAAACAGAATATGAATTGTATACAAAAAGTGGGCGTAACAGTAGGCGTGACCGGTACGAAGAATATGTCGACCTTCCCTGGAGCAGAGAGATCGTGTGTACCAAATTTCAGAGAAATCGGTTGAAAAATAAAAATTTCTATAGTGCACAAATATACCAAAAAACAGAAAATTAATTTTGTATAAAAAGTGGGCGTAGAAGTAGGCGTGGCCGGCAAGAATCATATGGCGACCTCTCTGGAGTACAGAGATTGTGTGTACCAAATTTCAGAGAAATGCGTTGAAAAATAAAAATTTGTATAGCGAGCAAATATACCAAAATACAGAAAATGAATTGTATATAAAAAGTGGGCGTAAAAGTAGGCGTGGTCGATAAAAAGTATATGGTGACCTTGGCTGGAATACAGGGATCGTGTTTACCGAATTTCAGAGAAATCTGTTAACAAATAAAAATTTGTATAGTGAACAAATATGAATAAAATAGAAAATGAATTTTACATAAAAAGTGGGCGTAAAAGTAGGCGTGGCCGGTAAAAAGTATACGGCGACCTTTCCTGGGGTATAGAGATCGTGTATGCAAAATTTCAGGGAAATCCGTTGAAAAATAAAAATTTGTATAGCGGTCAAACAAACAAACAAACAAACAAACAAACAAACAGAAAATGAATTTTATATATATAGATTTTATCAGAATATCTTAATATTTTCGTACGTCATTCCCAAACCTATTTGGTCCAGAGACGAACATTTGAAGCCTAAGCAGTGCGGCCCAGTCGACATACTGCGGACAGGAGAATGTTTTCGACAAACTGATTGACAACTGATACATACCCTCTGCATAGTGGTATGGTGGGTATAAAAACAGAGCATGAAAATTGATGACGAAAAGTATTAAGTGGCAGATTTTTGGTAACTCCCGGGTTAAAATTTTTATATTGCTAATGTTTGAAGAAATGTTGAGGATGAGTTTAGGACTCAAATGCAGGCGATATTTATAGTAAGGAGTATTTTAAAAAAGAGGCTCTTTCCTTTCTTAAGCCAACACAATGTGTCTACATATTTTTGGCCCGATTTAACATCCTGTCGGTAAAAAAAAACTCTTGAATAGACCAGAAACAATAACTTGGTTTTTGTACCACGGGAGGCAAACCCTCCGTACTGTCTGGAGAGTTACTGGGCTCTTGCGAAAAGGCAGTTGAAGAGCACAAAAGAGGTGTCCTAAAGTTTTGAAGATTTTAAACGAGATGGACTACTGTTCAAAAAAATTGACAGAAACCATTACAAAACCCCCTATGGAATGATTTCCGGAAAAGGTTTAAAAGTTATATATTTTTTGTAAGCTTCAATATATTTTATATTAAATGCAAATAAAAAAAAAATCTTTCTTTCTTTATGCATATTAATCTCTGCGTGACTGTGCGTGACTTTGCGTGACTATTTTAAAATTAATCTTTGGTCACAACATGGACCAAGTTTGAGACTGATTGGATGAGGGGAAATGGGGTTTAAATCAATTCGTGACTGGCCGTAACTATGTGTGACTATCTTTAAGGAAATATTTGGTGACAACAAGTCTGTGGACCAAGCTTCAGATTGATTGGATGAGGGGAAATGGGGTTTAAGTCACTCCTGACTATGCGTGACTAGATGTGACTGTGCGTGACTATGTCAAAGTTTGATAACGATCGGATAAGGGGAAATGGGTTTTAAATCACTCCGTGACTGTGCGTGACTATGTCGAAGTTGACATAAGTATATATATATAATTTTTTTGCGTTCTTTTTCTTTTTCTTCCTTCAAGTGCTGGACTTCCTCTTTTAAAGTTTTGTTTTCTGATTGAAGAGCGTCTATTTTATCAGAAAGATCAGTTACATTTCCCTTCATTTCCTCAAAATCATTTTTTGTAGGTATATTAACGAGCTTTTCATGCATTAATTTAGACATAAGAGCCATTAAATTATGAACTGACAATTGTCCCACTTCTTCACTTGATGCGCCATCTGGTGACAAGTAGTCGCACTTCCGCTTAGGTGTTTCGATATTTGGTAACTTCGACATTGTCTACTTTTAGGCGGTACAGTATAATATTTGTAAATTTGAAGGATATGGTAATGTTGTTTATGGGTGACAGGTCTCCACCCACAGCTGATAATTATTCTCACAAATTGTTTGTATATTTTTATAGAAATTTTATTCTATCAAAATTCAAAATTTTATTTTACTTCTTTCACGTATATTTGTTACGATTCTCTAACTTTTTTGTGATAAATAGCATTAAAAAATTGTTTTTTTTTAAACTTTCACTATTTCGAAATTAATTGATGCCTTTTTGCAACCGAAAATTCACTTTAAACTTGGAGCTTTGATAAACACGTCTGCTCTTAACTCTGACATAAGTATATCGTTACAGTAAGTATATCGACCAAGTTTCAGATCGATCGGATGAGGTAAAATGACATTTAGATCACTTCGTGACTGTGCGTGACCATGCGTGACTGTGCGTGACTAAGACAGAGTTAATCTTTTGTTCACATCAAGTGTATGTACCAAGTTTCAGATAAATCGGATGAGGGGAAATGACTTTTAGGTCACTCCGTGACTGTGCGTGACCACGCGTGACTGTGCGTGACTACCCCAAAATTAATCTGTAGTCACAACAAGATCATGGCCTAAGTTTCAGATCAATTGGATAAGGGGGAATGGAATAAAAGAAAGAGTTTAAAAATCAAAACTTAAGTTCACATTTCTGTGGTTTTCTAGAATAACCGCGTATGTCATAAAATGAAAATGTTCAGGGGAGCCAAAAAACGTTATATTTGAAATTATGGGCTCGATATAAAGTTTTTAGAACATTTTATTTAACAGTCTTGCAGATATGGGCAATAAATACTTTATATAAAATTTCGAGTCAAAAATCTTCAGAGGAATAGATCCTAGAGAAGGACGAAAAAACAATATGTAAATTACACTTGAAGTGTGTGCAAATAAAACAACTTATGTCGACAAACATCGTTTTCTTTGAAAAAGAAAACTACCACCATGTAGACGTAAGTTGTTGTTGCTTGAAAAATGGATTTTTTTGTTCGTCAAAAAAAAGTTAACGGGATGAGAATATAACAACGTATCAAGAATAATAGTGACAAAAAATAACAGAAATAAACACACAAGTTTTTATAAGTGGTTATACACTGAAAACTAATCCAAAATTATTTTGCATTTTTTTTCATTAATAACAACGTATGTGTCGCTATGTGTCGTTTTCTGAGAAAATAATTTGTCAGCGGTCAAACGTAGGTTGACATACGTCGTTAGTGCTGCAAATTAATTTATTAAACATTTAAGTTACGTCGTTATTTAAAGAAAAAAACTCAGAAATGGTCAACATTTAAAAAAAAATTGAACACATGTAAAGAGCGTTAAAAATTAATATATTTGGTATCATTAACTCAAAACTGACAAAAATGGACATACGTGGTTATTCCAGAAAACCACAGATTTAATGTGTGTTAAGATCTGTTCGATTTCAGTTCTTATACTACATGGATTGAAAACTCCGTGGCCTAACAATGATAAACCAATTATTTGAGTTTGAACTCAATTTTGTTCTTCAACGTAATCTCCGTTAAGTGAAATGCACTTCTTCCAACGATTCCCTAATATCTTGAAAAATACGATTTTTAAAACTCTTCCAAACAGGCTTCCGTCTCTGAACAAGTTTGGGAACAAACAATAATCGTTGGGGGTCAGCTCTGGAAAACACGGGGGTGGGGCAGCAATTCGTAATGTAAGGACTTCAATTCTTCTGAAGCAGATAAATACGCCGGTGCATTGTCATGATGTTAACAAGATTTTATTCATATTTAAGTGGGATCGTGTTTTCCTAATTCATCCAATGTGTCAACTACCTCAACAAAATACTTGGCAGTTTTCCTTTCTCCAAGTAACCAATATGGTTTACCCGTTTTGGTCGGTTTTAGCACGCTTGTAACTTCTTCGTTGACAGTCTATTGGACTCCGGTTTATAAAAATGATTCCAATTCTCATCCATTATCATAAATTGAAGTAAAAATTCAATTGAATTTACTTCAAACATCTCCAAAGCATACTTTGAATCATGATCACATTTCAGTTATTATTCAGCTGTTAAAAATCGCGACACCCATCGAGCAGAAAGCTTTTACATATATAAACGGTTACATAATATGTGCCGAACTCGCTCTGTGGATGCCAGCAATCTCACTTTAAACTTTCGATTATCCAATACAACCTGATGCACTTTTCCTACGTTTACTACAGTAAGTGCATCATTTCGACGACCAGGACGATCTGCATAATTTGTGGATCATTATTTTTTTAACTGTACTTTTCACGCCATGTAGTATACAAATTAGATTTTTGTTACACGATGTAATCAGTATATGCTGATGGTTTTCAACCACATGTTGGTGACATTTCAAAAGGGTACATTCATAAGCTTTTTTTTATTTCTTTAAAACATCGATGAACGTTATGTGAAATAAATTAGTTGTCACATCAGATAAAAATGAAAGTCAATAATTATGAAATATTAAAAAAGTTATATCATTTAACGTCGATTCCACTTTAAACGCAAACATAAATTTTATGGTAAATAACTGCACATACAGTTTTCATTCTAGTTAAATTTTAAAGCATTTAAGCAATAAACAATCTGAATTATATCAATTTGTGTGTGTTAGTGCTTCAGAGAATTTGTTAAAAAAAAAACCAAATCACTTAACCTATCCTAGCTTTCTGATATTTAATGACTTTTATTGTTGTTGTGGGGTTTGTGTTTATTGGTTGGTTAAATGAATGATTGTCTGTTGTTGCCACAAATCATTAAACCAAAGACTTGTGACACATTAGTAAACATTTTGAGCAAAAGTGCAAATAATGTTTCAGCTATTAAAGTGAAATGAAAGAGAAATTACTTACAAAATAAATAATAAAAGAAAAATATTTTTAAAATTATTACTAATAAATATTACTAAAGTATTACTAACAAAAATTAATATAACTCAAAAGTGAGAGGCATAAGTGTAAATCATTGGTTTCCTCCAAAAAATGGTATAGGTACTCCTTGTCACTTTTTTAAGGCGACTCAATATTTCTTACGAAAATTTACCTATAGTCTTGAGATCTTTAGATTTTTATGTAATTTCTTTTCAAAGTTTTTAATGTGATTTTAATTAAAATATAAAAAACTGTGTATCAGCCGTTTTTCATTGCCAATACTTCGTTGAAAAGGTGTTGACATTAATTAATGAATATAAAAAAAAAATTTTTTTTCAGTCCTTTAGTTTTATCTTTTTTGTTTGCCACTGTTTGCAACTGCAGTTGAACAAAATGATTGATTTTTCAGGTATGGTTTTTAGTTTCAGATAGTGGTGTGAGACTTTGTGAAGATGTTCATTATGATGAAATATTGAATAAATTTTCATTGGTCATGAAGTTAGGAAACTCATTAAGAAAACAAAGTTTTGATGAGGTTGTTTGTCTTTGACTTTGAAATGTTTTTAAACAAAAAACAAGTATGAAAATTATAATCAGAGTTAGCAACACTATACGACATATTACACCATCGCAATATTCAAAATGTTCCTTGTTATGAAAAAAATTTAAGTTTTATCGAATGAGATTTATATTTGTGAATCATTGCAACTAAATTGACTATTCATCTAAATATTATAAGACTTGGCTTACATTCAGAGTTATAATTGATATTATGTCAACTCCTCTTTACAATATTGTGTAACAACCATTCTGGGGCGTGAGCAATTCTAAGTCACGATGAAAGTACTAGGCCAACTTATTAAAACCTCCAAAGCGTTTGGCGTTCTCAGGCCAAAACCTTTTTTATGACTTTTTTATTTTTTCATGACCTTGGTGTTTGATTGCATTGCTTTTCAGCTATAACTCAAGCAGCATTGATGATTTTCCATTCTTCTGCAAATTCCTTCAGCAAATAATTTAAATTTTCACAATTTCTTAAGCAATTTATTAAATAACATGCGAGTACCTTTCCATTAGTAGAGTAGAAGAGATATATATACATACGTATGAGTGATATTTTTAATGCATCAGTATTTTTGATTCTATTTTTTATACGAATATTTTTATGAAGAACTCAATAAGAAATCATCAATGGTTCTTGAGTTGCCGCTGAACATCTAAATATACGAGGGCGAATCAATAAGTCCGTGACTTTTCGAACTTCCTTGGTAGTAATATGAAATGCAACACTGCTAAAATCAAGTACCACCTGTTAGTAGACTACTGTAAAATTTTGAGCAAGTTCCGTCATTTACTTTGCGTTTAACAGCTGTTCAGAACATACAACCTCGTGTTTTTTTTTTTTATGGAAAAAAGTGAATTTCGAGTGCTCATTGAACATTATTTTTTGCGAAAAAAAACCATCAATCAAACCACGGAAAAGCTTGATAAAAACTATGGGGACTCTGCACCATCGATTTCAATGGTAAAAAAGTGGTTTACAGACTTTCGTTGTAGTCGCACAAATACAAATGACGCTGAACATTCTGGACGGCCAATTGAGGCCAATACACCCGAAATTGTCGAAAAAAATCGACGATATTGTGTTGGCCGATCGAAGAGTAAAAGTGCGTGAGATTGTTGATGCCATAGGCATTTTATATGGCAGTGAAATTTCGATTTTAAATGAACGGTTGGGTTTAAGAAAGCTGTCTGCAAGATGTGTGCCGCATTTGCTATCAATTGACCATAAACGTAATCGTGTGACAACTTCAAAATTCCCTGAATTGGGCTAAGAATTGGTACCTCATCCACCATATTCTCCGGATTTAGCCCCCAGTGACTATTTCCTATTTCCAAACCTAAAGAAATGGCTCGGTGGAAAGGGATTTAGCTCCAACGATAAAATTATTGATCAAAAATGCATATTTTATGGACCTCGATAAACCATATTTTCTGGAAGGCATACAAAAATTGAAGAAACGTTGGCCTAAGTGTATTGAGCTAAAAGGAGATTATGTTGAAAAATAATTAATTTTTTTTTGCAAAAAAAAAACTGTGTTTCATTCTAAAAGTCACGGACTTATTGATCCGCCCTCGTACGTATGAGTGATATTCTTAATGCATCAGTATTTATACCCTATACCACTATGTGGTTTGGGTATAATGACTTTGTGCTGCTGTTTGTAACTACCAAAAATATTTGACCTAGACCCATCTTTTATTATACCGATCGAATCAGAATCACTATCTGATTCGATTTAACGATGTCCGTCCGTCCGTCCGTCTGTGTGTCCATGTGAACCTTGTAATCAAACTACAGGTCGCAAATATAAATATATTTTGATGAAATTTGGTATATAAGCTTATATCGGCCATAGAATGAACGCTATTGAAATTGGTGAGAATCGGTCCGTGTTCAGACCTAGCCCCCATACAAATGACCCCTATGAAATCAACATAAATTGCCATAAGATCCAAATTATCATATAAATCTTAGTCAAATTGGGTTTGTATGTGTTTATTACATCCATTAATCAGTAGTCCAAAAATGATCCCTATGGGACAACTCTTAGTCATAGGCCGCATATAGAGCTGCTTCCCGATCTCCACCTAAATCTATCAAAAAACAAAAATATTGCACGGATTCTTTTCAAATTTTGCTTGTATATATTTTTTGCAAAATACAAGAGACTTTACCAAATATGGTCAGGGGCGGTCCATTTTTGGGCCTAGTCCCCATATAGATATAGCAACAGATATGAACTTTTTCATATCTGCAGCCAAAAAAAATTAATAAAAATCCCACTCTAATTTGGTTTATGCTTATTTTCTATATCCAATTAGTTGGGCCTGAGAGATAGGGTCTCTAAACGCATGGTATAGGGTATCGTATAGTCGGTCTAGACTGACTATAATTTTCTTACTTGTTTTCATTCTATTTTTTATACGAATATTTTAATAAAGAAATAAACAAGGAAAGAAAATGAAGGCTGTAAAAAAGTTTGGCTTTAAAACTCCAACTTCTGACTGAATTGGAATATATCGTACCCAGATAACAACGAAAAGAATCCGTGCCATCAGAAATCATTTAAAATTGGTTATACCAATTCGAAATACTCTAAATTTGGGCCTCTGGCTTAACTCTCGGATTAGTGAGTCTCCCGTTGGCCTTAAAATATTGAAAAGGTCCACAGGGATCTATAACAATTGTATGGTAGTTTGCTAGACGGGGTGTATTCTGATGGTTTTGATTGTTAATTTTGGATTATATAAAGTAATGAAAAGGCACAAAAAATATTTTTTTGACAACTTCGATATTATTTAATATTAGAATGTATGACAAAATTATATAAATCACTGTTGTAATTTTCCTTGCTTAGTTTCCAGTTCGAATGTGCAGTCATTGCAACGATGCAGCAATGTTGAATGCTCAGCATAAATTGTTTTTTTTTTTTGCAAGTAAAGCATTTCGCTCTGGTTTTACGGAGGCTTCCGTACTCCAAACTATATAACTGGCATGATGGCAGATTTGATTGAGGCGTAAGAGAAGGTGCAGCTATTGCTGTCGATCTTGCTACTACAAGGACCAAAAATATTTAGTTTAATTTTATTTCACCTTTACATTGAATGCTTCCATAGCACTTCAAATCCTGGGATAGCTCCTTATACCTCCATTGGTGTCTCGTGCTTCAATATTAGGCAGTGTTAATTGTATCGTGCAGCTAATGCATTGCAAGTGATCATTTCCAAGAATATATGCCAAGCATCTGATCCATTGTATTCACGACGGATTTATTAGCATTCTAATCCAGAACAACCATGGACTTCCTTTTTGACATGTCTCTACATCGCAAGTATATTGCATTGTAGAGAGCAAAATTACCGCTTCATTCTTCTTCGCAACATATGATCACAGCGATACATCACCTTGGTGGAAGCCAACTACTGAGCTACAAACTGGATGAGCAGGACTTTTCAGGAACTCACGTGGTACAAATGTTTTATTTGAGCATACAGTTCAAACAAATGCAGTTTTCTGCTTCATCAATGTGCGCGCCACATTCAACGTGGAGAAAATACTGTCAGCATAAATTGTGCGGCCTATATTCACATACATATCTCTCCATTAATTGATACACAATATTCTGCCTTGATTTACCTCATGCTCTTGACCAGGCAACATACAAGAGTAACTCATTCCTTTGAAGAAATAAAATGTTTTCAAAGCGCACAGCCAATATACCTGTATTCCGTACTTAGCTGTCTTAGAGAAAATGTATTTTGTAAACCGTGTGCGTCCCCTATATGGGAATATATACAATTGTCCACGGGCAGCGAACCGTACAGGATGTACGCTTCCGCCTAATCGGCCTACAACATTTGCCAAACATCGTCAATAGTAGCATTTTTATACCATATACCACTATGTGGTTTGGGTAAAATGACTTTGTGCTGCTGTTTGTAACAACCAAAAATATTTGACCTACACCCATCTTTAATTATACCGATCGAATCAGAATCACTATCTGATTCGATTTAACGATGTCCGTCCGGCCGTCCGTCCGTCCGTCTGTGTGTCCATGTAAAGCTTGTAATCAAAGTGCAGGTCGCAAATATGAATATATTTTGATGAAAGTTGGTATTTAATCTTTTATCGGCCATGGAATGAACGCTATTGAAATTGGTGAGAATCGGTCCATGTTCAGACCTAGCCCCCATACAAATTACCCATATTAAATCGACATAAATTGCCATAAGATCCAAATTGTCATATAGATCTTACTGAAATTGGGTTTTTATGCATTCATTACATCCACTAATGGGTAGTCCAAAAATGATCCCTTTGACCCCATATAGAGCTGCTTCCCGATCTTCATTTAAATTTATTAAAAAACAAAAATATTGCACGGATTCCTTTCAAATTTTGTTTGTATATATTTTTACAAAATACAAGAGACCCTACAAAACATGGTCAGGATCGGTCCATTTTTGGGCCTAGTCCCCATATAGATATAACAACAGATATGAAATTTTTCATATCTGCAGCCAAAAAAATTAATAAAAATCCCACTCAAATTTGGTTTATGCTTAGTTTCTATATCCAGTTAGTAGGGCCTGAGAGATAGGGTCTCTAAACGCATGGTATAGGGTATCGTATATTCGGTCTAGACCGACAATAATTTTTATATGTGGTTTGGGTATAATGACTTTGTGCTGCTGTTTGTAACAACCAAAAATATTCGTCCTAGACCCATCTTTAATTATACCGATCGACTCAGAATCACTTTTTAAGTCGAAATAGCCATGTCCGTCCGTCCGTCCGTCCGTCCGTCTGTGTGTCCATGTAAACCTTGTTTTCAAACTACAGGTCGCAAATATGAATATATTTTGATGGGTTTTGGTATATAAGCTTCCATCGGCCATGGGATGAAGGCTATTGAAATTGGTGAGAATCGGTCGATGTTCAGACCTAGTCCCCATACAAATGACCCCTATGAAATCGACATAAATTGCCATAAGTTCCAAATTATCATATAGATCTCAGTCAAATTGGGTTTGTATGTTTTCATTACATCCATTAATTAGTAATTCAAAATTACTCCCTATAGGAAAATTCTTAGTCATAGGCCCCATATAGAGCTGCCTCCCGATCTTCACTTAAAATCTTCACTATCAAAAAAGAAAAATATTGCACAGATTTTTCTCAAATTTGGTTTGTATATATTTTTGCAAAGTATAAGTGACTATACTAAATATGGTCAGGATCGGTCCATTTTTGGGCCTAGTCCCCATATAAATATAGCATTCGATATGAACTTTTTCATATCTGCAGCGAAAAAAATTATTAAAAATACCACTCAAATTTGGTTTATGCTTATTTGCTATATCCAATTAGTTAGACCGAAGAGATAGGGTCTCTTAACCATGGTATAGGGTATCGTATAGTCGGGCTAGACCGACTATAATTTTCTTACTTGTTTCTGTTGATTAATCGGCCCCTTCTCATATATGCGTTTAATATCGGTTTTCCTTAAGTCTGCCACAACAAATATTAAGGATTTTATTTTACGTATAATCATAAATTGCTCAGGTATTAAATTCGGTACATTTCAATACGAGATTAATTATGCAATAACACCTAAAAGCTCTTAAAAAAATTCTTGCCCAAACACCCAATTCCCCATTAACATTTGATTGTCTTCAACGATAAATATTACTTAACTTCTTTCATTTATTTTTTTTTTTTTTCTTCAGTAAATCTGATGAGTGCTATAGAGACAACACATTTAAAAGTGACATAATATAATAAAAAAAATGTTACATGTTGAACTCAGACGTCTAAACATTAAACCCTGAAAACAAAAATCAACCCAAAATAACCAAAGACGGTATAAACATGAGCTTGAAAATATTAAAAAAAAACAAATCTTTTGAATTTCAACTTGAATTTAACAAATTTAAAAAAAAAAAAAAAATTAAACTTTCTTTTCACCACAAAGGCAAATGATGTAGAAAACAGACAAAAATTTAATGTCAGTTAAATGTAGACAACATGTCAGAAAAAAGCAACAAACAAATTCCCATACAGCATCAATGGCCATACAAAAGGGAGTGAGGGCCAATACAAGTTATTCATGTTTTAAGTATGATGACCACAAAAAAAAAAAAAAAAAAAGATAAAATCGCATAACACGACAATTACATCAAATTAAAAATGTTAATTTTTAACACGATGATGTGACTGAAATTATTTTTCTTTCTGTTGAAAAATATGGTGGATGCTTTTAAAATTAACTTTTGATAAAAGTTAGCTTATTTGGATCAAGCACATACAGAAGCTATATTTTTTTATAACTCATGGTTGAGAATTGTTGCAGTCTCTTTCAATTCCCTTCCATATAAAAAAAATCGTACGACTTCCCCTGCCTTTTTTTTATAAATTAGTGCATAACTCACTATCAGAAATCAGAAGTTGGTCAGTGCACTACAATAACTATATCAACACAGAAAATTTAAAACCATGCAAGGTTTCATGATGGGCATTCACAGATGGTATGTTATAGAACATGAAAAAAATCTCCATATAAACCTCTCTTAAATCTATTAAAAAACTAAAATTTGCACAGTTTAATCTCAAATTTAGTTCATATATGTTTTGCAGAAAAATAAATGACTATACCAAATATGGTCACGATTGGTCCTTGTTTTGGCCTACTGCTCATATAAAATGACTTTTTCATATATGTGACCTGCTCCACGAAAAGGGACCTCTGCGCCGAAAAGAAGTTATTGAGAAAAACGCGTATAAAAAAGCGCTTCGTTTTTCCGTGTTTTGCGCATGGTTATGCAACTCTTCCTTCAACCTGATCATCTGGCGATGTATTTCGACTTTCTAGTACTTTGTACGATGTTCACTATGCAGTGTTGCCTCTATGAAAAATATTTCTAACAGTTAAAAACCTGTTTTTGCTAATTTTGTTTTCAAAATTACTAGAGCTGTTTTATTCCTTATCAAATTATCAATGTTTTGGATTTAAGCCGATAGAATTGAATCTATTATTTATTATTATTTAATTTATCTATTATTTAATTAATTTCAGGTTAAAATAAATCTTAATTAACGTAAGAAAATGTGTCTGGAAGACGAATTTAAGAGTGTTGAAGAACAATACTTCAGCGATTGTTTGGAAGAAGTGCGATGATGTGGCTCCGAAGCCACAAAAACCGATGAAGAAGAAGTCAGCGAAATCCGAAGAATTTACATCAACCGAAAACAAGGCACCAAAAAAATAAGAACAAAAAAAAACTGACTGAAAACAAAACTGAGACTCCTAAAAAATCGGTAGCAAAAGTGGAAAAACTGGCTAAGAAGACAGCTGCAGTTGAAAAAGCTTAAGCTGGTGTGAAAACCAGAAACAAAGACGGAGATAAACAATCTATAAAGAAACGTGCTACAATGGTGAATAAATCGGAGATGAAAATAACAAAAAAAAACTGGAAGAACTTCCTAAAAAAAATCAGACAAAGGTGAAAAGCAGCAAAATACAGAAGAACCACCAAAAAAGCGTGTTAGGAGTAAAAAAGAGTAAAATTTTGATATTTTTGTAATTTTGTATCTTTGATATTGAACTTTTTTTAAATTTAAAATATTATATATAAAGGGTGATTTTTTAGCTATTATCTTTTTGGCAACACTGGTTTAAACAGCTGACGCACGTTTCGTGTTTTGTTTCATTGTCAAACATCTTCAGTTTGGTCTATAATTTAAGCATGAATCGTCTTACAAACGACCAACGCTTGCAAGTTATTGAATTTTATTATCAAAATGCGTACTCTGTTAAGAAAGTTCATCGCTCGCTTCTTCCATTTTATGGTCAGTTTAATCGACCCACTGAAGCGGCTATTCGGGCTATTGTGACTAAATTTCGCACCAAATTTACATTGTTGGACATTAAACCACCAACACGCTTACCGTAGAGTGCGAACTGAAGAAAATATCGCAGCTGTATCGGCCAGTGTTAATGATGACCATCAATTATCGATTCGTCGCCGTTCGCAGCAATTGGGCCTCTGTTACTCAACAACGTGGAAAATTTTGCGGAAGGATTTAGGTGTGAAGCCTTTCAAAATACAGCTGGTGCAAGAATTGAAGCCGAACGACCTACCGCAACGTAGAATTTTTGGTGAATGGGCTCTTGGAAAGTTGGCCGAAGATCCACTTTTTTACCGAAAAATTGTGTTCAGTGACGAAGCTCATTTTTGGCTCAATGGGTACGTAAATAAGCAGAATTGTCGATTTTGGAGCGAATATCAGCCAGAAGCATTGGAAGAGCTACCAATGCATCCAGAAAAAGTCACAATTTGGTGTGGTTTATGGGCTGGTGGTATCATTGGACCGTACTTCTTCAAAGATGATGCGAATCGTAACGTAACTGTGAATAGTGAGCGCTACCGAGAGATGATATCCAACTTTTTTTCGCCCAAAATGCAAGAGCTTGACTTGCATGATATGTGGATTCAACAAGATGGTGCCACATGCCACACAACACGCGCAACAATGGACTTATTGAGAGGCGAGTTCGGTGAACATTTTATTTCACGTTCGGGACCGGTCAATTGGCCGCCTAGATCGTGCGATTTAACGCCTTTAGACTATTTTTTGTAGGGCTATGTTAAAGCTCATGTCTATACAGACAATCCCGCTTCAATTGACGCTTGGAATACAACACTGAAGCATTTATTCGTGAGATACCGGCCGAAATGTTGGAAAGAGTATGCCAAAATTGGACTAAGCGGATGGACCATTTGAGGCGCAGTCACGGTCAACATTTGCATGAAATAATCTTCAAACAATAAATTTTATGGACCGTACTATCGATTCGAATAAAGATTTCATGCATTTTTCTGAATTTTATGTGTTTTTTCTTGGAAAACTTTCCTATAGCTCTTAAAAAATCACCCTTTATTATATATAATTTTTTCATTAATTATGTTCATCTTTACAGGTGATTTGTAAAAAAACTAAAAGACATAGAAACTTGCGGTTTGCGGCATTTGAAAGAGCGTTTTTTTTCTATAAGAATCAATCAAAAAGTGATGCTTATTCCATATCATATAACATAAGTCTCTTTCTCTAAAATCATGGTGAATGGTGTCGTATAGTCGGCCTAAACCAATTATAATATTCTTAGTTTTTTTCTGTGATGTTAACAATTTTAAAAATTTTTTTTTCGTATTATTCAAACTACATATAATTTTTAATAAATATATTGTATTCTCTGGTCGAAATATTGATCAAACTTCGTCAACTATTAAGAGAATAATTGAAAAATTCAGGCAAATGGTGATGCTAAACACACTGGTCGTCCAGAGCAAGACGTTAAATTTTTCACGTTTTTTATACCGTGTATCCCAATGTGGTTTGGGTATAATGATTTCGTGATGCTGTTTGTAACTACCAAAAATATTTGACATAGACCAAACTTTCATTATACCGATCGACTCAGAATAACTTTTTGAATAACTTTCTGAGTCGATTTAGCGATATCCATCCATCCGTCCGACCGTCTGTCCATCTGTGCGTCCATATAAACCTTGTAATCAAACTGCAGGTCACAAATACGAATGTTTTTTTTATGAAATTTGTTATATAAGCATTTATTGGCCATAGAATGATGAAATTCGGTCCGTGTTCAGACTTAGTCCCCATACAAATGTGTATGTTTATTGCATCCATTTATTATTTGTCCAAAAATAAACCCCATATGGCAATTCTTTGACATAGCCCCCATATAAAGCTGCTTCTCGATTTTCACTTAAATCTATCAGAAAAACAAAAATATTGCACAGATTTTTCTCAAATTTGGTTTGTGACATGATTGCATTTCTGCTCCTTAACTTTGGTACTCCATCTCTCCAGCCAAGCTTCTAGTAGAGACATTTGTGGTTGCAGATATATGGATGCTATTAACGGATTCTCATCAAAAGTCAGCAAAAGTTGATGTGTGAATGTTAACATGGTAAATCAGATGTGTAGAATAAATATAATAATGACCCCAGAATTATCCCCTGTCGGATTGCGGATTGTATATCTGTAGTTGTTCTCTTTAAAATATTCAATATATCCAAAGACAATACTCCCTCTCTACTTCTACTCATAACATATTGTTTTGATATCACAGTGTACCGCGTTAATAGAGGATAACTCCTAATTGTTGATGTTGATAAAAACATTCTCTTTGTGTTATGTGTAGGGCTGCCACCATCAAACGTAACAGATCAATTCGGGTAAAATCGGCTAAAACACGAACTAGCCTCTATATTACTAAAAAAAGAACTGCGAGTAATATGTGTGAATTAATTAATTTGCCTTGAAGGTTACAAAATCTTCAGATCCGACAGAGTTCGCCACGGTGGGGGAGTTGCTATTTATACCCTATAACACTATGTGGTTTGGGTATAATGACTTCGTGCTGCTGTTTGTAACAACCAAAAATATGTCACATAGACCCATCTTTTATTATACCGATCGACTTAGAACCACTTTGTTAGTCGATTTAGCGATGTCCGTCCGTCCGTCTGTGTGTCCATGAAAACCTTGTAATCAAACGACAGGTCGCAAAGATGAATATATTTTGAAGAAATTTGGTGTGTGAGCCTTTATCGGTCATAGGATTAACGCTATAGAAATTGGTGAGAATCAGTCGATGTTCAGACCTAGTCCCCATACCAATGAAATCGACTTAAATTGCCATAAGATCCAAATTATCATATAGATCTCAGTCAAGTTGGGTTTGAATGTGTTTATTACATCCATTAATTAGTAGTCCAAAAATAGTCCTATAGCACAGTTCTCAGTCATAGGCCCCATATAGAGCTGATTCCCGATCTTTACTTAAATCTATCAAAAAACAAAAAATATTGCACAGATTTCTCTCAAATTTGGTTTGTGTATAGTTTTTGAAAATATAAGTTACTTTACCAAATATCGTCATGATCGGTCCATTTTTCGACCTAGCCCCATATAAATATAACATCCGATATGAACTTTTTCATATCTGCAGTCAAAAAAATTAATAACAATGCCACTCAAATTTGGTTTATGGTTATTTTTTATATCCAATTAGTTGGACCTAGGAGATAGGGTCTCTAAGCGCATGGTATAGTATAGGGTATCGTATAGTCGGTCTAGACTGACTATAATTTTCTTACTTGTTTTATTAAAAGTTACTTGTCGTGTAAACTTTGTTGTAAATCTGACTCCGAAGACCTTATTAATACCTCTTTTTGGATATTACCTCATGCGGAAGAAAACTGTTAATTGGTGGTGAATACAGACCTAGGCGAAATATTAACATGTCCATATTCATCTCCAAATTGGAATCGCTAACCGTATCGTACAATGATGTTGTAATATCAGGCGACTTTAATTCAAACATCTTATTGGAGTCCACTCTCTTAGATAATATGTCATATCTTGGTCTTGAACCTACAAACCGCTCTAATCCTACTCATTTCTCTACCAGCAACAATACTTTGGTGGATCTGTTTTTTGTAAGTAACATTTCTAACGTGTTACTTTATGACTAATTTCAGCGTCATGTTTTTCCAAACATGATTTAATTTTTCCTGCCTACGATTTTCATATTCAGGGAGAAAAAAATTGCATGTACTCATACAGAGACTTTAAAAACTTAAATTATAATTTATTATATGAATACTTTGGGCATATTAATTGGGAAAATATTTATCATAGGCCCTCCGTAAATGATCAACTTTGCTTTCTTGAAACAAACATAACAAGTTTATTCGATGCTATAGTTCCTTTAGTAACTCGATCCAGAAAATCCGAAGCAAAGCCATGGTCTACATCTAATATAATTAATAATAATTTCTCTCAGAGATGTATGTTATTCAAGGTGGAAGCGATTTAAAACTACTGCGCTCAAAAAAGACTACCATACTGCAAGGAAAAAAGTTTACGACAGCATTAAAAAAGCTAAATCGGTCTGTCATTCAAGGCGTAATTTACCAGTAGTACACAACAACAACTCCTCATTTTACAATTTTAACAACGATAATGACTCCACTGATTGTTTTGAATTTTCGTGTGCAACTCTTCATGAGCAACTCTTCATGAGAAATCTAATGCAATCGGACATGACAGTATTCATCCAGTATTTGTGTGGATTTTGCTGCCCTTTCTCTTGCCTGATTTAACACATTTCTTTAACTCTATTATAACCAGAAGCACTTTCCCTTACAAATGGAGACATGCGAAAATAATTCTCTAATACCACCCCATAGCAATCCTCTGGTACTTTTCAAAAGTACTCGAAAAGCTCCACGATAAACAAATGACCACTTATATAAATGAGATTGGTTTGTTGTCGAAAACACAATTAGGTTTTTGATCTAATCATAGTTGTGTTACTGCTTTGACTGAAGTAACTGAAAACATAAGGCAAGAACTGGATGATAAGAAAGTTACTTTGTTAGTCCTATTGACCATTAGCTATGGAATAGTGCGCGAATTCTCGATTTTTATACGGCGGAACCTCTTATTTTGTGAGGTTCGGTAAAAAAATGCTGGAGCCAAAAAATGGTGGTGGTGGGGTTAGGTTTAACCGTCCCGCATTGGGGTCAAAGTTCAGGAAAATTTGGAAAAAATGTACAACAGTCCTCCTAACTACCAAGGGGTTGTCGTTAGGGGGTTGGGATGTATGGCTGACCTTCATGAATTTCTTTTGCCAACATTTTCTGCGAACATACTTACCCCCTCTCTCCACTCCTTCGGGGGCTCCCGTACAAATTTTTAATTACCCCCATATTACTCCGTATAATGTTCCCGAAGCCCTAACTTCACCAGTGTCACCCCTAGGGGCTTAGAATGTATGACGGATCTCCAGGAAAATCTTTTCCGAACATTTTCTTCGAACATACTTACCCCCTATTTTCTCTCCTTAGGGGGGCTCCCATACAAACTGCACCAAAACCCTCCTCCAATATGAGAAAAACCGCCCTACCTATCAAGGAGTTGTCCCTAGGGGATTATGATGTATGGCGGACCTTCATGATTTTTTCCCCAATATTTTCTCCAAACATACTACCTCCCCTCCTTATACCGGCTCCCATACAAAATGCACCAAATATTGGGATGAATCAAATCAATTTATTTTTATCGTGCGACGGATATTTCTTGCGATTGGCATCGACGACCTGAAGCAAGAATTGTTTCTCATTTTCGTTTCGACATAAAACATTGTTGTAATCCTGCATTAATTTGACACCTCTCTCTGCAGTGTTTATTTTTATCGTTCTTTCTTTCTTATTTTCAGTGAGAATCCTACTTTGGTGAAAACAACATAACCGGTTTTTTGTGTGAGAGAAAATTAAGAATTCTTAATCATATTCAAAATGGCATTGAAAAAGTCGACTACGAGCAATTTGAGATCCAAAACCGAAATTAATTTGGTCGGCCAATTTGCGAACATATTGGGAACGAAATTGCCGTCTAAAAAACAAGTATTAAAAATGTTTTTCTATGGCACTCGTATCCGCGGATTGAAGAAAGAAGACAGCGCAGACTTAGTGACCGATACGGTAATGATATTTTGGCGTCAAGCGTTTATCCCAACGAAGTACAAACACGATGTCAAAAAGAAAGTGTTATCTTTGCACGGCGAATGGGAAGTCCTGCAAAAGAGTGCACATAGAAAAAAGTCCCAAACACAACAAAAGAAAAAAAAGGATTTTGTTGAGGATTTGGATAATTTGTTTGACATTCAACATGAGGACGCATTGCAAATGATTGTGAACGAGGAAGACGCCGAATTCTTGCGTCAGCAAATGTTGAAAGGCCGGCCGGGATGTATGCTCGATGTTGACGCAAGCTTATTCCGTCAGCAAAAAAGACGTCAGGAATGTGAAACGCAAAACGAATTGCGAGTAAAACGCGCTAAACATGATGCGCAGACCACAACTGCGGGTGAGTTTTTGTTACATTGAGAGTAAAGCAACCTCTTATGTTGGTGTAATTTTAGTTGAGAGACTCTCATCTACCGATTCGACTGAAATAGACAGTGATCCAAACGCAATTGATAACGAGCATACTGAAATGTCTTTGCGTCCAAGAAAAAAAAAAGGAACACGTGGAAAAATCAAATGCATTACTAGCGAACTGGTATCTACTCTGGACAGATGTAAAGTAAGTGACGTAGCAGCAGTTCGTATTTTGATTGCGGCGGCTCATGCGTTTGGGTGCGATCCAAGGAACTACATTATTAATCGTGCGTCCATTCGGGAATGCCGTTCGCAAAATCGAAAACAGATTGTTGAATTCATGAAAGCAAATCCACAGGTAATTGTTGCCCGACCGGATGCAGGATTACAACAATGTTTTATGTCGAAACGAAAATGAGAAACATTTCTTGCTTCAGGTCGTCGATGCCAATCGCAAGAAATATTCGTCGCACGATAAAAATAAATTGATTTGATTCATCCCAATATTTGGTGCATTTTGTATGGAAGCCGGTATAAGGGGGGGAGGTAGGGGTTAAGTATGTTTGGAGAAAATATTGGGGAAAAAAAAAATCATGAAGGTCCGCCATACATCATAATCCCCTAGGGACAACTCCTTGATAGGTAGGGCGGTTTTTCTCATATTGAGGGAGGGTTTTGGTGCAGTTTGTATGGGAGCCCCCCTAAGGAGAGAAAATAGGGGGTAAGTATGTTCGAAGAAAATGTTCGGAAAAGATTTTCCTGGAGATCCGTCATACACTCTAACCCCCTAGGGGTGACCCTGGTGAAGTTAGGGCTTCGGGAACATTATACGGAGTAATAAGGGGGTAATTAAAAATTTGTACGGGAGCCCCCCGAAGGAGTGGAGAAAGGGGGTAAGTATGTTAGGAGAAAATGTTGGCAAAAAAAATTCATGAAGGTCTGCCATACATCCCAACCCCCTAACGACAACCCCTTGGTAGTTAGTAGGACTGTTGTACATTTTTTTTCAAATTTTCCTGAACTTTGACCCCAATGCGGGACGGTTAAACCTGACCCCACCACCACCATTTTTTGGCTCCAGCATTTTTTTACTGAACCTCACAAAATAAGAGGTTCCGCGATGTAAAAAAGTCGATACAACACTATTCCATAGCTATTGACCATTCTAAGGCATTTAACACAGTCGACCACTTAATGCTATGTAACAAGCTGAAACATCTTATTTAATTTCTCTTCATCATCTATAAATCTGCTTCGATCCTACCTATCTGATCGTACCCAATCCGTTTACTTGAAAAATGAAATCTCAACAACGTCGAATATTACGAGAGGAGTGCCACAGGGATCCATCCTAGGCCCTCTGCTTTTTTTCTCTGTATGCTAATGATGAGCCTTCACAAC
The DNA here is from genome assembly GCA_963682025.1 of Cordilura impudica. NCBI lineage: Eukaryota > Metazoa > Arthropoda > Insecta > Diptera > Scathophagidae > Cordilura > Cordilura impudica. The sequence goes on from OY821517.1 coordinate 123,799,554, forward strand.
TTCTCCATTGCAAATTCATATGTACGCCGATGACGTGCAGTTATATTTAAGCAGTCTGACTGCTTCGAAGAGGACTTAAATAATATACATTATTATGCTACGGCACTAGCTCTTTTTAAACCCACTAAAATCTAAATGTTTGAGGATAATTAAACGATCTAAACAACCAACCATGGTTCTTGATATTGCAGTTAACGATCAAAAGTTTCGTATTGTTTCATCTGCCAAAATCCTAGGTATAATCTTTAACAGCTCTCTATCGTGTTCAAATCATATATGTAAATAATGTAGTTCGGCAAACTTACGTTAAACTGAGATTTCTTTGGTCAACGCAATATTTCACACCTTTGAAAATTAGAATTCTACTTGCCAAAACGTATATAATTCCTGGACTTTTGTACGGCTGTGAAATTTTTGCTAATGCGACTCCTCGAGCAAACGTCGTATAAATGTTGCATACAATAGCATTATTCGTTATGTTTCGGTCTAAGAATATTTTCTTTGATAATCTTTTAAAAATTAGAGTTATAATTATTGGGCACAAAATAATTTACACAAAAAAAACTTGCTATCGATTCGAAAAATTGCAATTTACCAGGTCTGATAGAGGAAGAAAGCTCATAATTCCTATTCATAGGACACTTGTCTCAGAACAGCAATTCTTTGTGCACGGAGTTCGTCTTTGGAATGCTCTTCCACAAACTTATGAACTAATAATAACAAACAACGCAAGACTTTTTGAGAAACAACTTTTTGATAATTTTGTATAGTAAAATCTTTGAAATTTTTATACCTTATACCACTATGTGGTTTGGGTATAATGACTTTGTGCTGCTGTTTGTAACTACCAAAAATATTTGACCTAGACCCATCTTTTATTATACCGATCGAATCAGAATCAGTAACTGATTCGATTTAACGATGTCCGTCCGTCCGTCCGTCTGTGTGCCCATGTAAAGTTTGTAATCAAACTGCAGGTCGCAAATATGAATATATTTTGATGAATTTAGACCTAGCCCCCATACAAATGACCCCTATGAAATCGACTTAAATTGCCATAAGATCCAAATTATCATATAAATCTTAGTCAAATTGGGTTTGTATGTGTTTATTACATCCATTAATCAGTAGTCTAAAAATGATCCCTATGGGACAACTCTTAGTCATAGGCCCCATATAGAGCTGCTTCCCGATCTTCACTTAAATCTAACAAAAAACTAAAATATTGCACTGATTCTTCTCAAATTTTGTTTGTATATATTTGTGCAAAATAGAAGAGACTTTACCAAACATGGTCAGGATCGGTCCATTTTTGGCCCTAGTCCCCATATAGATATAGCATCCGATATGAACTTTTTCATATCTGCAGCCAAAAAAATTAATAAAATCCCACTCAAATTTGGTTTATGCTTATTTCCTATATCCAGTTAATTGGACCTGAGAGATAGGGTCTCTAATCGCAGGGTATAGGGTATCGTATTTCTTACTTGTTTATATTTTGTTATCTTCTTTTGTTATTTTATTTCATAAATTATTAATATATGTAATTAATCAGCACATTGTACCAGCATATTGTACCCTTACAATTTATTAGTACTTTACTGGAATTATAAGAATAATTTTTCTTGTTGTACAGAAATGCACAATAAATAAATGAATAAATTTTGATTTAAAAAGCATATGTACCACCATTTAAAAACCCTAAATAACAGATTTCATGATATAACACCAGCATTTAAGCACGATCCCGCATGACTTATACATATTCCATCGGATAGGACTTACAAATACCTTTCCCATCAATTCCAACTTGTATATGGTTATTTTAGATCTAATATGAAAAATCTGCAAAACAAACAAGTAAGAAAATTATAGTCGATCTAGACCAAATATACGATACTCTATACCATGCGCTTAGAGAATTGGTCTTAGGTCCAAGTAATTAGCTACAGAAAGTAAGCATAAACCAAGTCTGAGTGGAATTTTAATTATTTATACCATATACCAGTATGCGGTTTGGGTAATAATGACTCTGTGCTGCTGTTTGTAACTACCAAAAACATTTGAAATTGACCAATCTTTTATTATACCGATCGACTCAGAATCACTTTCTGAGTTGATTTAGCGATGTGCGTCCGTCTGTCCGTCTGTATGTCCATGTAAACCTTTTAATCAAACTACAGGCCGCAAATATTAATATATTTTGATTAAATTTGGTATATAAGCTTTCATCGGCCATAGGATGAACGGGTTAATGGGTGAAATTCGGTCCATGTTTAGACCTAGTGCCCATACAAATGACCCTATGAAATCGAAATAAATGGCCATAAGATCCAAATTATCATATAGATCTCAGTAAAATAGGGTTTGTATGTGTTTATTACATCCATTAATCAGTAGTCCAAAAATAGTCCCTTTAGGAAAATTATACACACAAAAAAATTTTAAAATTTGCGAATGCTATAAATTTTACTACACACTCTACTATACTTATTTGCCTTGTATGTAAGACTTTTCACTTTAGCTACTAGAGTTCTAGCATGCACAACAATAACAATGAACATATGTTAGCTGCAATTACTATAAAAATATGTAGCATTGAGGGGTAAAAATACACTTTTGCATGCTGAATATATTGCTGTAAACACTACATTTTTAATAATAATCAATATGGACGATTTCGTTCAAGAAACATTAAAAAGTTGGAATTTGTCCAACCTAATTGAATTGTTTAAAGGTAAGTAACATTTTTATTAAATTTACGTAAGATAATTTATTGTGATTTTGTATTTTTGTCATAAACAATAATAAAAAAGAGGTGATTCTAAATTACCAAAAAGAAATTATCTGTAGCCATGTGCGCGTTTGATCAATTTTATTCGTGCTTCTTCTATCTACAGTTGCGTTGCCGTGTTACATGACTTGCTAAACACCTATAGCAATTAATGCAATCAAATTACCATTGGTAGCAGATGAACTGCGTGCAGCGCTAATTTAATTCCATTAATTGCTATAAATATAGCAAAGACTGTAAAATAGTAATTTTTTTTCTAATCAACCGAAAATATAAGTCACAAAATCAGTTTTCCTAGAACCACGCACGCGGTTACATGTTTAATTTTTTTATTGCTGAAATTTTTGCGGATTGAAGTAAGAGTTGATATGTTCAGACCGGAAAGAATTTGCTATGATTGCCTGAATAATAAAGTGCGCTTTTGTATTATTGTCATAAACAATAATAAAAAAGAGGTGATTCTAAATTACCAAAAATAAATTATTATCTGTAGCCATGTGCGCGTTTGATCAATTTTATTCGGGCTTCTTCTATCTACAGTTGCGTTGCGATGTTACATGACTTGCAAAACACCTATAGCAATTAATTTAATCAAATTACCACTGGTAGCAGATGAAATGCGTGTAGCGCTAATTTAATTCCATTATCAATCGAAAATAAAAATCACAAAATCAATACACAAACATTTGAAAACAAAAACTTGTGAAATAATTTATGCGTTATTTCTATAAGTAATTAATTAATAAATTTACATTTTTTCAGACGAGGGCTTTAATAAGGAAGCATTTGAGAGCCTTGATTATCAAGGCATAACTTCCCTTATTCCGAAGCAGGGGCAACGAGCAATTTTTTGGAAACACTTCAAATCGGTTTATTCAAAACCTTGTCTGGAAGATTCTTTTGCCTCCATAATCGAGGAAGTACCTCACCCGTCGCATTCCACTTTTTCTGCGGCTACCATCGTGGGAACAGCATCAACCTCTTCAGTTGCAACGTCGACACTTGGAATATTGAATCCAAATGACGGAAATATAGTATATGAGTTTTATTCTCCGCAATCTGAAAATAGTGTTTCGGACTATTTAAATTCGACGGTTGGGAAACTGATCCAAAGCTTCTACAACAAAAATAATTTTTTAGACTCAGCACTGCGGACTAAATTGACAAATGTAATTATTCATAAGGAATATGAATCTTTAAATTTTCCGAGTAATTTCAAGATATCTACTGAACGTTTTATAAAGTTAAGGGATGAAATTGGAAAAATCTTTCCAACTGAAGAACCAATTAAAGATTTATATTTTAGTGGCTACATAAAAAACATTAAAAAAGCCTCTGGTACGCTGTATTACAAATACAACCATTTGAAAAGTGAGCTTAAAAAAGACCCGTCTAAGCCAGGGCTCTCAAATCAACAAGGACATCCTGCAAATGAAGATATTTCTAAAAAAATTGCTTTCTTAAAAGCGTATTTGGAACCGTGGGAAAAAATTCGAACATTTTGGGACGATACAAGATCATATCGTCAAAATTTTTTAGATTCCAGCAATTCAATATTTGAATATTTTGAATCTTTTCCCATACTCCAATCGGATGATGGTTTGCAGCTTTTAATTAACGATTTTGATAATGAACATCCACCTAGTGCCAATAAATTTTTCGGCATTTGGCTTGAATATGATAAAAAACTAATCACATTGGCCCAACACAAAAATAAAAAAGAGTTATCAGATTTAATAGATGGAAATTGCAACTTTAAAGGTTTGTTGATCCTAGCATATTTGTTGGCAAATTCAGTCTATACCAAGGCCAGCACTAGTCACAAGAGAAAAAAATTAACAAAAACAGAGGTGGTTCATTCGTTTTTATATATTGAGAAAGTAAGTTTATATTTTGCTTATACCTTCAATTTATATCTAATTTTTTTCAATTTTCAAGGATTCGGTTCTTATTTTGGAGACTGCAAAACGATTGAAGGAAGAAGCTTCTCGGGACAAAAGTACTCTACAGCCAAAAATTATTGTTGTCGGGCAAGATTATGGTAAGAGTTTAAAAAAAATTTATATAAAACACATATATATACAACTTTTAATGCAAAAAAAACTATATTTTTAATCATTACTTTTTAATTTTTATCATTATTTGCAGTTGATATTTAACTATTTCTACTTCATATTCAACCATATATGCAGTTGATATTCAACACTCAATTTATAGAAATAAAAAGTTTTGAATTTGAAGTTAAAACTGTTTAAATTCGATTTAAACTGGAATATATTGAATTGAATTTGAAATTTGTTGATCAGGAAATAAGTTTAGTGTTGAATATCAACTGCATATATGGTTGAATGTGAAGTAGAAATAGTTAAATGTCAACTGCAAACAATGATATACTAAAAATTTATGATAAAAAAAATATATAATTTTGCAATGAAAATTGTAGTTAAATTTAAACTTTGATATGATTCCTAGTTGTTAAAGTGACTTGTTTATGGAAACTCAAAATTTTGTAACTCAACATTTTAAATTAATTTGTGCAATTTATTTTCTCTGTAGCTAATATCTCGCATGCATATGTGCTAATAAACAGCTCTATATACCACTTTAAGGACGTTCTCAGTGCTGTAGATGCATGCTTTAAAATTTATCACGCTTTGAATTGCAAATACCCGACTGAATCGAAGCCAATTTGGACATTTTTACAAAAGCACATTTACAACATATCTACGAAATTTGATGAAATATTTAGTAGTGTCACACAACTTCATTCAGAGCTGAATAAACTCAACTAGTGAAACCGTTCATTATGATTTGCTATGTGTGCAAGAATTTTTTTTGTAGCTCTAAGGATTACTTGAACCATCTAAAAAGATATCACCGACTTGAACTAACAACTTTAAAATGCTATGATTGTAGCCAAGTAAGACATTTTACAATATTTAATTCATTCGTTAAGCATGTTCAACAACATTTTAAAGTACCTAGTAATAATATCCCGATAAGAAATGTATTACCACCAAATATTGATGAAAATGAAAATTCTCGTGAAATTCAAAATTCTAGCATTGAAAATAATCTAACTCCCACTGGTACTGCTAGTTATACTTTAGATTTTGAATTCCTGCTTAAAGACTTGGATAAGGAAATAGCTAATGATGTGTATCAACTAGTAACAAAGTTATACAATGATCATAACATATGTAGGTCTGCTATACAAAATATTATCGAAATCATGATTTTCTTTCTTCAAAGTAAAATGTTCACAAGAGCCGAAAAAATATTGTCAGAATGCTTAGCAGATAATACTCACACTAATCTAGTTAAAAACGTCTTCAAAAAATTAAAAGCTTGTCTAGGACCAGCTAAAAGTGAGCATTTAAGATTGAAAATGTTAAAAGAATTTTCTCACTATTTCCGATCACGTACCATAGTAATTGGAAAAAGTATACAAAAATGTTATGTTAAAGAAAAAATTATACTCAAATCTACAAGTCTGACAGCCTCATTTGTTTCACTAAAAAATATTCTAACTATAATTTTCAACACAAATAATTTCTTAAAAACAATTATGTGTTATATTGATGATCTTAACTCTAATGAAAAAATTTCTAACATAATTCAAACGCACTTTTGGAAAAGTAAATGCACTTATTTGAACACTTTCAGTCCTGGCTCTATAGTTCTTCCGCTTATTTTGTATTTTGACGAGTTTGAAACCAATAACCCATTAGGCTCGAGAGTGGGACTTCAAAATTTAGGAGGAGTTTATGTATCCTTCCCTTTTTTACCACCAAGTTTTCGATCGAAACTGGAAATGATTTTTCCAATTCTATTAGTCAATAGTTCAGATAAGAAGCTTTTTGGAAACCGAGTTTTTGAATCTGTTTTTGACGAGCTTAAATATTTGGAAACAGAAGGTTTAGTTATTGGTGAAACTAAAATATATTTTGTTTTAACAGTTCTTGTTGGTGACAATAAAGGTTTAAACGGATTACTTGGGTTTACAGAAAGTTTTAACGCCAAATTTTATTGTCGATTCTGTAAAGAAACTAAAACTATATTGCAAAAAGCAGTGAAAGCAAATCAGAATTGTCTACGGAATAAAATGAACTATGAGTTGGATATAAAAACAAAATCGGTATCAGAAACTGGAATTTTATCAACTTGTATCTTCAATAGACTCAGAGATTTTCATGCTGTAGAAAACTTTTCAGTTGATATCCTCCACGATTTATTCGAAGGAGTTCTAAATTATGAAATGTCTTTGTTGATACACAGTTTCATAAGTGTTGAAAAGTATTTTAAATTAGATGATTTTAATAATAGAATTATTTATTTTAATTTTGGAAAATGCAATAAACCAATGCCCATATCATGGGTACATCTTAAATCACACAAAATCAAAGCTTCAGGTTCTGAAACAATGATGTTATTTAAATATCTCGGATTACTTATTGGGGATTGGGTGAAAGAAAATGATCCAAAATGGGAACTGTATAAACTTCTCAAAGATATTGTCGATATTGTGCTTGCTGATACAATAACGGAGGAAATGATCCAATTATTTCAAAATCTAATAACTGATCACCATATCAAATTTCTTAATATTTTTAATTTACCTTTGAGGCCAAAACATCATTTCCTTTTACATTACTCATCAGTAATGAAACAAATTGGTCCTTTAACTCAAGTATGGACAATGCGATTTGAAAGCAAGCATAAAACTTTTAAAGAAATTGCTAGGTCTACAAAATCTAGAAAAAATATTTGTCATACAGTTTTAGAAAGATATCTTCTTAAAATACAAAATTATTTTATTGATTTAGATATAAGTAAACAAATATTTGAGTTAGGCCCCCAAATAATCCGACCAAAATTACACGATTTTACAACTCTGTTCGCTTTACTTAAGCAAAAAGTTCAATTTTATCGGTGGGTTAACCTATGTAATTCTTGCATCAAATTAGGAACAGTTATTGAATTAGGATTTTATAACTCTTATCAACAATTTGCTGCCGTACAGTTTATTTGTAGTGATAAAAAAAATATATTTTTACTAGTAAATGTATTAAGTACCGCATATTATGATTCACATACATTACTTCATGTTGTTGAACAGACTAATGAAAAAAAAATTATACCTATAACTAACGAATTTATTAAAACATACCAACTGGTTGATTTTAAATCAAAACAATATGTCATTTAAATACGTTAGATAAACACAATATTAACTTAAGTATTAACTAATTTTTCTTTTGCCATATGTATATAATATATTTTTATAATAAAATGATTAATCACTAAAACGAAAATGCCTTAGTAATTCACGAATGTTATTTTTGTTAATTAGTCCAGAACTAATTTTTTTTGTTATTAAACCAAAATGAAATAATATTGTAATGTGTTAATTATCAATATAACAGAAATGTTAATTATTTTTAATTGTATTTTTTATATAGTCCTTGAACGGACGATTATATTTTTTTAATAATAAACCAAATGAAAGACTTGAAATTTTATTTTGAAAGAAAGATGTGAATTTTTAAAAATAATATTTCATTTTACAGAGTGTAAAGATTTCTTTAATAAAAACTGTCAATAAATATATGAATTTAAACAAATCCATTAAGCTCTTATTAATCTGAGTGTGTATATACTGCTAAAATATTTTTGCAGTAAACGCTAGTTTTATTTGCCCTTAATGCCAAAGTTTTCTACAAAACGCTGCAGTATGGAATGCACCGGCTGCAGTTTTCTAGCAGTAAACGCTAGTTTTATTTGCCCTTAATGCCAAAGTTTTCTACAAAACGCTGCAGTATGGAATGCACCGGCTGCAGTTTTCTAGCAGTAAACGCTAGTTTTATTTGCAGCTACTGCCAAAGTTTTCTACAAAACGCTGGAGTAAGGAATGCACCGGCTACAGTTTTCTAGCAGTAAACGCTAGTTTTATTTGCCCCGACTGCCAACGTTTTCTACAAAACGCTGGAGTATGGAATGCACCGCCTACAGTTTTCTAGCAGTAAACGCTAGTTTTATTTGCCCCGACTGCCAACGTTTTCTACAAAACGCTGGAGTAAGGAATGCACCGCCTACAGTTTTCTAGCAGTAAACGCTAGTTTTATTTCCCCCGAATGCCAACGTTTTCTACAAAACGCTGGAGTATAGAATGCATCGCCTACAGTTTTCTTGCAGTAAACGCTAGTTTTATTTGCCCCTACTGACAAAGTTTTCTACAAAACGCTGCAGTATGGAATGCACCGTCTGCAGTTTTCTAGCGATACACGGTAGTTTTGTTCTACTATTAAAAGCTAGAAACATAATATTCATTGCAATAATTATCTGCTATAAACACATAGTAATCAATGCTATAAATGCACACTATCCCGATTTTCGCTATGAAACTAGCAGTGAACATAGCAAAATTCGTGCATTGTACGCTAGAATTTTTTTGTGTGTAGTCATAGCCCCCATATAAAGCTGCTTCACTTAAAAATATTGCACTGATTTTTCCCAAATTTGGTTTGAACATGTTTTTTCAAAAAGAAGTGACTTTATCAAATATCATCAGGATCGGTCCATTACTCGACCTAGTCCACACATAGATATAACATCTGATATGAACTTTTTCAGAACTGTAGACAAAAAACATGTAAGAAAATTATAGTCGGTCTAGACCGACTATACGATGGATTTAGAAACACTAACTCTTCGGTCCTACTAATTGGATATAGGAAATAAGCATAAACCAAATTTGAGTGGCATTGTTATTATTTTTTTGGCTGCAGATATGAAAACGTTCATATTGGGTGCAATATTTATTTATTTATTTTTGGAAAATTAATATCCAATATCTTCCATTCCATATATGGCCGAGAGAATCGTATGTAGGAAATTTCATCAAAATATGTTCAAATTTACGTACTGTAGTTTGATTAAAAGGTTGACGTGGACACATAGATGGACAGATGGGCGGAAATCGCTAAATCGACTCAGAAATTGATTCTATGTCAATCGGTATAATAACGGAAGGGTCAGAATTAAAAAAAAAATTTGCAAGCTTACAAAAATTACATCCGTTTGAAATGATAAAAGTTTAAAATGATAGTTTTTGGCCAAATTTGCCTTTGCTGCGACTGGGTTCGAATCCTGTATTTTTGGTATTTTTCGGATATTGGTTCTGAAATCAAGGTTTTTTTTTACTGTTATTAACGATTGCAGTTAAATAAAAAAGTCAATTTTCTGAATGTTTCAAACAGGGAGCTCTCTCTTTAAATTTTTTTAACCCTTTCGCCCCCACAAGTTTTATTTGAAACAAACGGGGTTAATTCATCAAAACACACATGAATTGGTTAATTGCAGTTCTAAGAATAAAGAAACAACAAAAAAGTATCAGTTGCGTCGCAATCAACATTACTACGATGCTATATTCAGTGAAAAGTCTAGCAAATCGCGCGTGCCAAAATGTTAGTGCAAAAAGAAAAAAATTAAATGTAAATACTTCTAAATTATAATTTAAAAAAACAAGTACGTAATTTCATCACTAGAAGGTATAATTATAAAAAAAAAATAAAATATTGAAAAAAGTAGCATTTTTACTCCACAATATTTTTTTGTTTATTGAAGTTGCTTATAAGCAACTTTGGTCCGCGGTGATAGCAAAAGCTACAAGACATGAACAAACCACACAAAGGGCTTTGTAAAGCAGATATAGAAGCCATTCTGGAGTTTGACGAAGAGTGCGAATATGATTAGGAAGAGTTTTTAGAGAATGGGTTGAATGAAATTTTGGAGAAAGGTGAGGAAATCGAGATCGATTTATTAGAAGTTATCACCACCGACGGACGTGTTGAAGAGTATGCAGAGAGTTCCGAGCGTCTTGTTGTTGAAAAAGTAGACTTGTCTACATTGCGATGGAGGAAAAAACCCTTTGATGTAAGAGACGTACAATTGGAAAAGAGTTTATAAGATGTTGCAATGGTGAATAGCCCAATACAATATTTCAGTTCACTTTTTGACGATACAGTGATTGAATGGATTGTAAAAGAGACCAACTTATATGCACTTCCAGAGTCCGGTTCTGAAGTCAAATGTACTAAAGAACAAATGCGTCGTTACTTTGGGGTTTTGTTATATTTAGGTGTTATTCAGCTTCCAAATTATAAAATGGCATGGACTCAAGAGCTAAAATTGACTGCAGTAACGGATGACGCGCAAAAAATTTTAAAAAATAAAGAAATTCCTCCATTTCTCTCACAAATCGAAGCAACCCAAAAATGTTGATGCTAACTATGATAAGCTGTACAAAATACGTCCAATTTTATTGATGCTCAAAGACAAATTCAACAGTCTTCCTCAAGAAGAACACCAAAGTGTTGATAAGTAAGTTAGAGCATACAAAGGTAAGTTCAAACTTTCACGATGTCAAATAAGAATATTGTTGACTCTTTGTGCATTAAATTTTTAGGAAGATCAGTTTTCAAGCAATATAATCCAGCCAAACCCCATAAATGGGGAATAAATATGTTTACGAGCAGGGTCATCGGGAATTATATACGACTTCGCGATCTATGTTGGTGAAGGAACTTGCCCCTCATAAAGACTTGGGATATCATCTGACATCGTCCTATATTTGGTATCCTCGGTCCCAAAATGTAAAAACTACAAACTGTATTTCGATCACTGGTGTACATTGGTCAATCTTCTTATATCCTTGAAAGAAATGGGTATATTTTGCATTGGTACTGTCAGAATACAACAAGCACAAGGGAGGAGTTGATCTCTCTGACATTCTTATGGAGCTCTATAAAATCAATAATCGCTCTGCTAAATGGTACATATGAATATTTTACTTGTCTTTGGGAACGGCAGTAACAAATTCCTGGCTTCTGTACCGTAAGCACCTTAAAATTGTCGAGCCGAACTCAAAGCATATGCCACTTATTAAATTTCAGATGGAAATAGCAAACGAGTTGCAAAACGCTGCACCATCCTCCTCGAGCTCGGTACCAAGGAAAAGAGGACGACCCAGTGCAAATGTTTTGGAATAAAAGGAAACATCATCTGTTCCGTCATCTCCGTATTGCTTTGCATCCAGTTCCAGTTCCAAGCGACGTAAAGTTACTTATGATGCGCCAAATTCTAAAAGATATGATGAAAATGGCCATTGGGTTGTATGGGGAGAAAAAGGTCGACGCCGCCTTTGCAAGACGGGAACACTTCTCTCAAAATGTGTGACATGTGGTGTTCACCTATGTTGCAACACAAAAGTAAAAATTGTTTTCTATCATATCATACTGTCAAAAAAGATTCTTGATGAATAAATAAATAACGAGCAATTTGTTTGTTTTTATAAACTTGTTTTCATTTTTCAATGTCATGAAATACTTCCTCAACGGCCCAAAGTTGCTTATAAGCAACTTCCAGTAACTAGTTACCCGATAACTCCAGAAGTCTGAAATCTTAAAAAATCCTTAACTTATATCTAATAACCATTGTTATCATAAAAAAAAGTTTTTCTGACACATGTTTCAGGAGCGGGGCCGAAAGGGTGAAGTGTTCATTTTTTTTATAAAAGAAATCTTCTATTTCAATTCAAGAAATATTTATTTTGTTACTTTGGTTAACTGTCAAATATTTTTAAAGCACACTTGTTTTAAAGTAACTTCTGCAAGATATTTCTACAACTGTTTTTCAAGTTGAGTAACCAACAACCCTCTACAGTAACCGAAACAGTTAACACTTTGGTGATGAAAGGATCAAATGTAAGCAGACCTCTTTTGATATTTAAAACAGTGAGAAATGAATGAAAATTGAAGAATAAACCAAAATAGAAACACTAGCTTATTAATTTGTAATCTGAAGATACAAAAGCATAAAGACTTTCCAAAGATTACTTTCGAATTAAATATGAATTTAAGTTATTCGTAATAAAGATATGTTAAAAGTTGTTCTTTAAAATATAAGGCCACAAAAATTAATACAAAAAACACACTCCACGTGCCCGTTATATATTACAAAATAAATGCGCTTGATATAATCCATTACATTCAATTTGTTAAATACACATTTAAGTTTAAATAAAATAATATTAATACCAGCATACATATGTAAAGTGTCAGCAACAAAACACCAGTAAACGTTGCTTGACTGACATGCAATGGTCAACTAAAATCACATGACAGTTTTAATGCATGATGAATTTCCGTTTTACTTCATTTTTTACTGTTGAAAAATAATATACTAAAAATAATAATAACAATAAGGCGATGCTGTAAGAGAGTAAATATTTAATTCACAAACTATTTGGAGAAATCAGCCACAAAAAAGGCCTTGAAATAACGATAAAAATATAAACATCAGTGTTAAAATATTTGATAAACAATACAAAAAATTTATATAATACTTGGTGTGTTATTTTTTGCTTCATCTTTTTTTTTTAAATGATGTTCAGCAATATGGAGAAACTTTCTTTAAAATAAAAGTCAACATAAAAACAACAAAAGAGCCAATATATGAGTGAATTTCCGTTAAAATAAAATTAAACGAAATACGAAATTATAAACTTTGTTTATATATATATATTACCTTACGTTAGGTTATGATTATGACAATGACGTTCGTGGCACTGTGGGAGTCTAAGCCAAAAGAGTGGGCAGAAATATTAGTAACATCGTATGCAAAAAATTATATAAAAATCATCCATTCATCCATTTATTAACATATTAATAAATTTTTGAAAGTAAAACAATTCCTCCGCAGTCTCTCAAGAGCAGTAGCCCACAGATCCCATATATCTAAACAATATTTTATGGTACTTTTAATATATTATGAATGTAAAAATTTAGTACTACTCGTAGTAATACCAATATTTGAGTGAAATTGCATTTTTGTCCAATTTTTATATAGAAAATTAATTAATTTTTCTCAAAGCAGTCCCAAGTGGAATACTTTTAAATGTTCCAGTATGAAGTAGTATCAATTCAGATGGATGGAAGGTTGGTTTAAAAATAAATGTAAAGAAAATCCAGTTTATGTAAGTAATATATCTAGAGCAAAAAAGTTCTTTAAATAAATTTTCAACAGCGGTACAACATTGTTCTACGAGGGTTGTCTTTAATATTTTCCGATAAACAAATAAAAAATTATTTAATATGACTTTATTATTCTTAGAATATATAGAGTCCATTACAAACGTATGCAAGCGTTCTACTTATATTTCCACTACAATCACTTTTTGAGGTTTCGAACAACGTCGATCACGTAATTAATCATTGGATGTTTGGACGGTTGTCTGAGGCGATATGTAAAGTTCACATTGTTGTGGTGGAAAATGATCAGTGTTCGTTGGTTGGATTTCCTTAGTTATCCAAAGGATGGCGGACATTTGATTGATGTTGTATTTCAAAATTAGTCAAACTGATTTGAAGAGGACCAAGTTAAATAAACATGCCACAGATATGGAAATCGGCTGCTATTTATACCCTAAATTGCCATAAGATCCAAATTATCATATATATCTTGGTCGAATTGGGTTTGTGTATGTTTACTGCATCCATTTATCATTTGCCCAAAAATAAAACCCATATGGCAATTCTTTCTCATAGCCCCCATATACACTCAGGGAAAAATGACGTTGCAAAATCAACAACGGTTGTGGTCAATATTACACCCCAACGTTGTCAATTTATTTGACAACGCCCGGTGTCAAATTTTTAACGAGCGTGTTCGAATCGACAACGCTATGTTGTCAAAATCGCTGCTAACGCCAAAGTTTTTAGTTTTTGACAACGCATGTTTACAACTTGACAACCAACGTGGTTAATTTGTCAACGTTACGTTGTCAACTTCTCTGCTAACGCCGAAATATTTAGTTTTTGACAACATATGTTTACAACTTGACAACGAGCGTGTTCAAATTGACAACGTAACGTTGTCAAATACTCTTACAATGCCGAAATTTTATGAATTTTTCATTGTTTTGGTTTTAGTCAGTGTGTTTAGCAGCATTATTTAAATTATAAATAATAAAATGGAACAAAGCCAAGAAATTCAATTATCTGAGGACCTTAATTTAGTTGGTGATTTATTAGAAATAAATGGTGAAATTGTAGTTCTCAGCGATTCGTGCTTTTCATCAAATGATTACGTTGAAGACAGTGACGATGTGCAACTAAAACAGTTTTTAAAAACCATTAACATGGAATCAATTTTTCAATATTTAAAATGTAAGTAAATCAATGGATGAAAAAACAATGTACAATATAAAGTAAGAAACATATATTTTTGTTTATTATAGCATCACAAGTAACATTTAGAAGCTTGCCCTATTTAAAAAAAGAAGATATAAAGGAGGCACTGCCGCATCTAGGGCTGCGTGTGGAGTTCAGGGAAAAACTTTTTGCTTGGAAAAAAAAAGGAGGTAATATAGTGCTACGACTCTGATGACACAATGGCTTGTTAATGTTTGTTTGAATTTATAGTTAGGAATTGATGAAGAGACAATGTCAGTACCATCCAAAATGGAGGGATGGTGGAAACGTAATGAAAATACCACCAACACACCGGTATCACATTGTTCTAAAAACTGCGGAGTTTTGTCAAAGGTAAGAAAAATTAAAATCGGTTCTATGTAAGACATCTTAGCATTATAATTTAATTTAGGACTTGAAGACATTGCTAAGTGAGACTTCAAAAGGGAAGGCAGTGCTTGAATATGCAAGTGAAAACAATAAATTGACATCTGACCACAGAGATGACCTTATTAATGTCGTTATTGAAGACATTTTAAGTAGAAATATTGTGCTTTGCACACAAGACTATAACCGTTTGTTGGATGAAATTTGTTCAGTTATCCCATTTGAAACCGAAATGAAGGTAATGTTTTATTAACATGAATTCAAAACTTTAAATAAAAAACAAATAATTTTTTCCCTGAAATAGTTAAAATTTAAATTTCAAATTTCAGGATTACTATTACATTTCACGAAAAGGAAAAAACAATGCAAGCGGAAAGCTGTATGCAAAGTATAGAAACAAGACCTTAAAAAAAAGAAAGGTTTTGGACTCATTACCAACCAGTAGCAGCATTGGAAGTCCTGCGTCCTTGCAATCTCCTGACAAAGATCTTGTTGAAATCGATGAATCAGTTGCTGTTGCACTGAAAACTTCTTTAATTAGAGAATGCGACGATTGGGGAGCAGTTTGTGAAAAATGGAAAAGATCTTTCAATATACGCCAAAAAGATTTACAAAAATTTAAAAGTGTTGAGTTTCTACAAGAGTGGCCAAAATTGTTGGATTCAAGAGCATCGGAATTGGTGGGTATTAAAATGTTTTACATACGTTTTTGCTAATTTCAATTTCAATTTATGAGATTTGAAGCTAAGCATAAAGATGCTAAAATTTATTTAAGTAACACTACATCAAGAGTAAATCCATGTCATTCTATAACTTTAAAGGCTGGATTTAGATTTTCGAACTTTTTGCTAAATCATGAAGATAATTTAGAACCTATTTTTAGTTTAAATTCATATAAGACTGTAAATTTAATAAAAGAAGAGTATTGTTTCAAAAGCAATAATCAAAATTTAAATTTACCGAACTGCAAAGTTTCTAATGATACGGTCTTTAAAGGAACTTTGTATAAATTAAATTATTACTTAGCTACCAACACACCGTCAATTGAACTTTTCAAAATTAAAAATTTTATTATTCAAAATGAAAATGTTTATGTTTCGTGTAATCAAGTTAACATTAAAAATTTTGATTTTCATTTGCAATCTTATGAAATTGGTTCTTTAAACAATACTACAACTTATTTAATACCAATTTTAGATTTTATAACTCCTCCATTTCATTTATATCCTATGAACAATGGAAAAATTTATTTTAGAATTAAGTTAATTTAAGTTTTTGTACCTTAAATTTAAATAAATACATTCTGTGAATAAAATATGTTTATAAAACATAATTATAATACAGTTTAATAGTTTTTTATTACTAAAGTAGATTGGGAACGTGTAGGTTGGGAACGGAATGGGAAAGGACCGGAAATTTTAAATCAAACACTAACGGTGTCAAATCGACACTGGTAGGGTGTCAATTTAACAACGGCACGGTGCCACGTCGACACCGGTAGGGTGTCAATTTAACACCGACACGTTGTCACTTCGGCACCATGTCGGTGTCAATTTGTACACATTTGTGGTTAGTTTAACAACGAAATCATTGTCAATTATTCGTTGTTGAAGTGACAACGGCGTGCACAATTTGACCACAAACGTGGTTGGCGGACTATTGACAACAAATGTGGTCATTTTGTATACGAATGTGGTCACTTTTTCTCTGCTCTATAGAGCTGCTTCCCGATTTTCACTTAAATCTGTCAAAGAACAAAAATATTGCACAGATTCTTCTCAAATTTAAGTAACTTTACCATATATGGTTAAGATCGGTCCATTTTCCCCCATATAAATATAGCATACGATATGAACTTTTTCATATCTGCAGCCAAAAAAATTAGTAACAATACCACTCAAACTTGGTTTATGCTTGTTTACTATATCAACTTAGTTGGACCGAAGGGAAAGGGTCTCTAAACCATGATATAGGGTAGCGTATAGTCGGTCTAGACCGACTTTAATTTTCTTACTTGTTTTTGGATGATATCTGTCTAGTGTTATACATATATCGTTGAAAAGAGTTATAGAAATGCCTTTACATGGTGTATAACAAACTACTTGTATTGGTTTTTAACTTAAACATAATTTTTCGATCACTTTTGTATTGGGATATGTCATATTTGATAAGAGTTGTGAAAACTCTTTTAAGAATACAATTCCAGCCTACCCATGTTATTGACTGTAGACGCCAGCCCTGTGGCAGTGAGCGCACTGTTGAGCCACATTGATAAGAATGGTGTAGATAAACTAATTCATTTTGGTTCACAAACGCTTAATAAAAAGCAACCAAAATACGTTTAAGTAGATAAGGAAGCCTACGCAATCATATTTGGCATAAGGAAATTTCACCAATATATTGTAGGTAGAAAGTTTGCTAATATTAGCGACAATTAGGTCATATCACAGGTATTTGCTCCAAATAAATGTTTACCACGACGACCGCCACCACTTTTAGAAACATTTAACTAAGAAATACGAGTAAAAAAGTCTCTGGAAAATGCGAACGCGGATGCATTACAGAGACTGCTCCAAAATAACACGTACAATGCAGTGGAAGAAGTTGACGTAATCAAAGTAACTACCATTCTATAGTTGCCTGTTATAGTGAAAATGATGAAGGATGAAAAGGAATTCCGTCGAGTTTGCGATGCAAAGCATAGACTTGGAACAGAGTTTTCATTTAAAAGTGGTTGTCTTTTACGAGGAATAGGAGTATTCATTCGTGGAAAGGCATTACGGGACATTTTATTATGTCGAAAATGAAAGCTTTAACCAGAGCATACTGTTGGTGGTACGAAATGGAGTTTGAAATCGAAAATAACGGTTTCAAATTGCTGTTTGTGCCAAGCTAATAAACTAAGCACAAGGAATTAAACGGCATATTGCTGGCTGGTGACCTTCAAGGAAAGTTATTGAGAGAATAAATGGCCAAAAGTACATATCGTACGGAGATGACAGCTGAAGCTACAATACAAAAATGTACAAAAATTTTCTCAACTTTTGGTCTCCCGAATATCTTGGTAACGGATTACTGTATTTAAAAATTTCAAACAAAGCTCACCTAACCATCCTTTGAGGAATGGGCAAGCAGAGAGGTTGAAACATTCAAAAACAAATTGAAATCTTTAAAACCCAAATCATCTTTGGTAAATAAATATCGACGTCCCTTTTAGCCATTCATTCAGCAAAAAAAAAATAAAAAATAAAATCCCCAGTTATGAGCATGTTTGGCCAACAAATTCAAAATCGCTTTGAATTACTACTTCCATGCAACGAAGTTAGTAGATTGGTTAGAGATATCTGTAGGGTATAATGTGTAGCCAACAAAATTTCTTTACAATTCCAGATTAAATTTGGGCAACATATTTTGAACGAGTTAAAAAAAATAATATCAAGAAATTTCTAGTATATAAATGATTCAAGGCAAAGTTCAAGATTTCTGCATTCGCCATTAAGTTACTGTTGCTTATCTTCCTTCCGTTTTTTCGCCTTTGCTTAGAGAACCTAAAGCGTCTCGAATAGCTTCAGATTGTGGATCTTCACCAGGTAGATTCTCTAAAACACTTTGTAGAAAAGCTGGATCACCAATAACCGCGGCGTAATCTTCATCAACGTCCATTGGAGCGTTTTCTTCTGTTTTAGGGCGCTTAGCCTGCTGTGTAACTGTATCATCGGCTTATTGCATAGACATTTGCATGGCAAATGCAATTTGTTCTTCTTCAGTCATATTCGCAAAGTTAGGCAAATTAACGTCACTCTGTTCTGTGGACATGGCTAAAGGACGTTGCAACATAGCTTCCTCGGAATTTGTTTAATCTACAGCTGCTGGAGCAACAGTTGCTGCAACAGTGGTAGCTATCTCCTTGTTCCTTTTCTTGACGTAATGTTTGTTCCTCTATAGAAGCACGTAATTCGGGATCTTCATTGGGATCAACACCAAACTCATAACCAGCACCGCCTAAGCCTCCACCGCCCAAACCATCTTCTCCTTGGATAATAGGAGAAGACAATAAGGCATCCGACAAAGCCGAGCTACGGGGAACACTAACCAAATGAGAACTGGTGCCATCTTTGCCACTTAGGGCGTTTACAAAGGCTTTTCAAATTTCTTTATTACATTCATGATCACCAAAGCTGACTATATCAACACTTACTTTTTCTTTCTTTAAACGTTTGGCCAACTTGACCAATTCATCCTCTTCATTTTTAATAGCAGAGCCAACAAACACCACAATACGCATTTTATGATTTTTACCTTGACGATATTTTAAAACCAAATGAGCAATGCGAACACGGGTTAAGAAATTTATTTCGCCCTTGGGTTGCACCAAAAGCATTTTTGAGAATATACGCCCAACATCACTAGTTAAAGTAACCAATACCTCCACAGTATTTGAATTTTGGTTAAACATATCAAGTTAATGCCATCTTTTTGTATATTTAATCGAGTTGGAAAGTAATAATCATTCCGTTGGTAATCACTGTTGTCAAAACATATCATAGTACGTTCCAAAACCATTTTTTAATATTCTTGCTTGTCACTTTTCCACCCGAAAAAACGTTTAAACTGGGAGAGAGGGTTGCGGTGACAGACTATATGATGTTTCGGTTGAGTAGTCAAAATTAAAGGTGATTTAGGAAGTGCTATATGCTATAATATTTTTAAATATTTTTAGTAGGCGTGGCAACTCTCATACAAAGTAAATTTTTAATATCTTATATACTGAGTACTATGATATGAAAAACTTTGCAAATTTGTGTGAGGTCACCTATTATAAATTTCGGATAAGTGGGCGTGGTACCCCCCATACAAAGTAATTAATCAATATCATATATCTCGAGTACCATGAAAGAGACAGTTTTGGAAATTTGTCTTAGGTCATCTATTATTAACTTGAGTAGTCAGACAAAAAATTGGCGGGATCGGATAAAGGGGCGTGGAAAATAATAAATAATAAATTATATATATCTGGAGTACTATAATAGTGAGAGCCCACGGACTTTGCGTGAACCCTTTCATTACGATACGGGGACGGAGAAGTACTAACTTTTCCCAAATACATATACAGACCAAATTTATTTATTTTATTTATTTATTTATTAAAATCCATTTGTAACCAAAAGCCTATGGTCTAAAAAATTACATAGATTATCTCAGATTAGGCAAATAACAAATAACTAATAAATCACAGCTACCAACTTCTCCTATCGCACGAATATGTAAATTCTCAATATATTAATAATATTTATTACACTAGCCAACAAGGTTTTGGACTGGAGCAACCAAATATCTTTTCTAGGGTACTTTGGTGGCCTGAATTCGAATCTATATTTGGCTTTTCTATATCACGTCAGATTTTCGAGATACAAAGAAATGTTTTTATTCGTTTTTTACATAAAAAATCATTAGTTTATTTAAAAATCAATGAATTTTCTAAATGGCGTTATTTGAACGTAGTTTGTATTTTGATGGTTCGGTTTCATGTATAAGAATCCAGCAATAGTCTCCAAGCATGCTTTTGTCACACCGCACCTAGGTTTGGTGGAAAAAATCTAAATGCGAATGAAGAAAATGCATTTTGAGTGACATTCGCGCTCCTAATTCATGATAGTTTTTCAATAATTCTGCAACAATTAGTCTGTGTTTTTCACTTTTATTGTTTCCAAATCTTGAAAGATTTCCAGGCTGCATATTCTTTCACCAATAAAAAAAAATTATCATCATTCAATAGCTTACTGATCTGAGGGCCAACAAATATGCCTTCTTTGATTTTAGCATATGAAATTTTAGGAAAAACCGCTAACAAATATTTAAATGCTGCACCATCTTTGTCCAGAGCCTTGCCAAAGTTCTCAAAAAGGCCCAATTTTATGTGCAGCGGCGGAAGAAGAACGTCATTTGGATCAATTAATGGTTTATTTGAAATGTTCTGTTTTCCTGGTGAAAACTCAGTTATTTTTGGCCACTCTGTTCTGACGAAATGATGACATGTAGCGCGACTATTCCATAGACAAAGGAAATGACAATATTTTGTGAAACAGATTAATTTACAGTTATTTACGATGGTCTATAATATATATACAAAGAAATTTAAATCACACACTTTAAGGTCCACACAGATCTTCCATTTATGATCGTTGTATTTGAGTAATGTGAAAAATTTCAGTCATTGATTCGTAATTTTCTTTGTATTATGCAAAAGAAGAGCCTTTAAACTGTACTTAGAGCCATCAATAAATAATCTCCATTCAGTTAGGTCATATGGCCGGTTCATTTTTTGAAATAACCCATTAATATCAATACAATATAGAATAGAGTGTTTCTTTTCAAAATATGCAGCCAGTTCCAAGCTTCTATCTCTATAGATTGTTACTTTTGTCCCAACTGTAAGATGCTTCCACTGCTGCATGCGTGAAGCTAGTAATTCTGCGTCTTGCTTCGTTAGATGTAAATCCCGAATTAGATCATTCACTAAATGGCGTTCATCATCAGCCTCATACAAACTACCACTGCTGGTGAAAGATGTTTCGGACCTACTGGTAATGTATCATTTTGTGGACGTTGAACTGGTTTGGAAACCGATGGCACAACGCGTAAGTAATATTTTGTCGGTTTTTCATACTGAATCCAGCAACTTTTGTTAAACAGAAATAACAATCGGTTTGGTGGTTACTTGACTCTCTCCAAGAATTCAAAATTCGAAATTGATTGTCTTGCCATTTGACCACTTGTATAATACAGTTCTGCAACTATTGCAAAATATTGTGTCCACGGTTTGTCCAAGTTTCTGATAGCAAAACCAAAATAATGTAAATATGCATATTTTAATGGTTCTGATATTGCATATCCTTTTTACCAACCAAATATTCACCACTCACAAAGCAAGAATAGCTTGAATCAGTAACACACGATCTGCCTGACATGCTTAAACGCTACTATTATGAAGATTTAGAATGGATGTGGGGTTCTGTCAAATTAATAATTGTGAAATTGTAGTGTCAGTATTGAGCGTTTTACAGTAGGCAGCATGCGATAAAAAATCAACAAGAGGTGATAGTCCAATTTATGCCAGATTCGAACTCAGCGCACCCAGATTAGTTAAAAAACATGCTTCGTTTCTGCAGTCAATTTTGTTTTAAATTTGTAGACCAGTGTTATCAACAATAGTATAAAGAACGTTAGTAGCGAGCAAAAAAAAATTATATTAAATGTGATCCATAAATAATTTTTCAAAATTATATATGCATTATACATTATTCCATAGCCTCGAGACTTTAACAACAAAAGAGCGTTGCATAAATAGAGTATGTGTTGTAGGAATATAATTGAAGAAATAAGTCATGCAAATACTGTGGGTTACCAGATTTCAAAGTTTTATAAATCAAGGTTATTAATGGTAAACTTAACTATAAAGTCATAAAAGCTCAATGCCAGGAAATCTATCGTCTCTTCCGAAACGTTGTCATTGACATTCAGAGCATATAAAAAACGTATAATTCTGTTAAAGCAGTTTCTCAATCTTATTATATTAGTAGCTGAAGTGGAAGAGTAAATTTTTATTTCGAATGGAAATATTGTCATTATTATATGAAAAGGAAAATAGTATCCTAAGCTATTAATTTTACTAAGGCTACAAGAGATTCTGGAAGAAATCATATTAAGATGACATTCGAAGGATAGTTGATAATCCAAATATAAGCCTAACGATTTACAACGGGTCACAAACTCAATATTAACATCATTTAGCCTTAAACATGAAAGAACATCTACATATGTAATATTTTTGTTTTTTTTATAGATTCAAGTGAAGATCGTGAAGATCTGGACTTCTGAATAGTGGGTGTAATACAAACTCATACACCAAAAGTTATCTATAATCTGGATCTTACGACATTTTTAGTCTGACAATGTTCTGTTGTAAAGCAGCCAACATATATTTTTATTTTGATATCAATTATGTGTGTTTCTAAATTTTGTACGGTGCCGAACACAATCATGACTGTGTTTCGTTTTAATATTTCGTTATGTACATGAACATGTTTCTATCACGTATTTTTTGTTTCGAACACACATAAACCACACAGGTACGAGTGCAGCTTTATCTTAAGTTCGTGTTTTTGCACGTGAACTGCTAAAAAAAAAGAACATTTTCTTGAACGCGAACATGTTAAAATTAAAACATTATCCACTCGCGATCGGCAAAATCTGATACTCCCTTATAAACACGATAACAATTATTTCAACCAAATTTATTAAAAAAATCTAAAATAATTCATTAGCAGTTATAAAAACAATAAAAATAAAAAGATAATAATTAAAATCAAAAAATAAGATAGTAATAAATTAGACAACAGATAAATTTTATATGTTGTTTATGGCTTAATTTTGTTTTTTTTTTATTATTTTTTTAATTTATATATATTTTTTTTTTTGTTATTAATAATAATAATATTTTTATTTTTTTATAACTGCTAATGAATTATCTTAGAATTTTTTATAATATAATATAAGTTGGGTCTAGGTCAAATATTTTTGGTAGGTATAAACATCAGCGCCAAATTATTACACCCTGACCAAATCTTAAATATCAATAGGTAAGGCGATTTCTTGTGATATCTCATAACTCTCAGTTGCCAACCGATGTTGACAAAAAATATACCATTTGAAAAGTATTTCTTATAAGCTGTCCACCATATTTACAGATTTGCACCACCTGGAACGGCGCTGCGAACTTAGGCCCCAATGAACAAATGCCCCAAATGGTTTTTGGAGTATAAGTTCATTTTTTATTCCAATTTGAAATATTTTGGGGCATTTGTTCATTTCTACATAGTTTGTTAGTTTGGGGTCTAAATTATTTTTTTTTTCTTTTCAAGACTGATGAACAAATATACTCCAAAAGTAAACTACGAAACCAGTTTATGTTATTGTTTTGTTTTTTGTTTTTAGTTTATTTATTTTCTCGCAAACTGAAAACTATCGGGAAAATAATAATTTGGCGAATATGCAATGGAAACAGGAAGATTGTATATAAAAAAATACAACTGGTATCATATGCCATCATCTGTCCACAAAATATTGATACATGGGGAAAGCATTATAAAACATTTTGCAGTGGTCAGCCTATTGGTCAGCTGTCCGAAGACGCACAAGATTCGCGCAATAAAGACTACAAAAATTATCGTTTACATCACTCTCGAAAATGTTCGCGATCAGCCACTAACAAAGATGTTTACAACAGACTTTTCTACACCTCTGATCCATATGTAACAAGTATGAGCAAACCATCTGCCAAACTTGCAAAAGATATGGATGAAGATACGCTTAAACTGATGAAGTAACCATAAAATAGCGATTTTTAAGAAGAAAATGTCACGGTTAAAGTATTATTTAAATATCTAAAGTTACACTATACCTAACAGAATGTTTTTTAAGTTTATTTTTTATTGTATTGTATTTTATTGTAAACAATACGAATATGTTAATTTAATTTTATAAAATCAAAACCCAGTTAAAAATGGGAAAAGTGAAAATTAATAAAATTATATTAAGTTAGGTGTGGGTTAAAGCGACATCACATATAGATAATGATGTACATACAATTTTTCAATAAAATTGGGCCAATTTCACCTAATAAACAAAAAATTAAACATTGTTAAAAATGTTATATAATTAATTGGGGAAATTTGCCCAATGTTAAATTAAATCTAGATAATATAATTTTACCTTTGATAATAAAATTGCATGTAAAGCTATAAATTTTCCTGTATGTGCTGTCACATAAACGCACACCTAAATAGATATCATTTTATTTAATTACACTACAACCATTTTTAGCCGATATTTATTATGATATGGGGTTGCGAGCTAAATGATGCTGCCGAAAAGAATACAAAATTTAAATGTGTTTATTGTAGGAGAAATATTGAGAGCAGTCAGAGCAAATTTTTATTTGAAAAAAAAAATATTAAATAAAAACATGTGAAAAATTTTGCGCGGAATTATTTTTGGGGCGTCAGTTCATTTTTGTTTTTTGGTCTTTTGAAATATTGGGGCATTTGTTCATTTTTTGGGGCTTTTTTTTGAAAGGTTTTGGGGCTCTTGCGCGAACTTAAGTCCCAATTTTTTGAGGCATTGTTCGTTTTTTTGGGGGGGCATTTTTTCCTTGGGGCCTAAGTGCGCAGCGCCACCTGGAGTAAAATTCATTTAAAGTTGCTACTAACAAATACATAAAAGATATATTTAAATGAAGAAAATTTTAGGAAAAATAAAATTTCCTAGAACATGCACTCGAATTTCAAGTAAGGTATAAAAAACTGAAATACGACCTCACTTACACAGAACTACGAGTAATATATGTACATATATGAGTTTAAATTTTAAATTCGTCTGTACCGCCATTTAAGCACAATTGAGCTTGTCTTTTGTGTTACTGTATAGACTCTGCAATTACTTAGCACATGGCGTATTTTTATCCAGTTTCTTTAGATCGATTGGGAGAAATCTAAAAAAAAAAAACTGAAAAACGGCCTCTTTTGGTACCTTCTTTAGCAAAATAACATATCTAAGTCTCATCGCAGTCTGTGAATTACCCCTATTTAACTGACAACCCAAAAACTCCGCCATAGTAAATTACGGTCATATTGTAGCCCCTTTTTATAGAAAATTCTTTTTAAAATTTCCATTCAAATATTTGGAGGTATTATCAATAACTTTTTTTTACAAATCCATCTATCAACTTTATGAACTATCAATATATTTTAAAATAATGTTGACAGTTAAGTTACACCTTTTAAGCACCACTGTGCAAAGTGTTAAATGGCGGCAAAGCGCCGACGCATATTGGTAGTGTTTAAAAATTACACCAATAAATTGTATGTAAAAGCTTAGGGCTACCCAACCAACGTTTAAATGCCAATGCTGATGAACATGATAATGAATTAAGAGAGAATTTATGTCAAAGAGTAAAGAAATGCGGAAAGAAATGACAACAAAAATGTGTTTAAGCCAACTCTTTCTAGCATTTAAATATATGGGTTTGGCTGAAGAAAGTGTGTGTAAATGTGTTGTGTAAGTTAAACTTTTTGATATTTTTAACGGAATTCTTTGAGTCACTGCTACTCGTGCAGCTCTTGGCAGTCGGAGTTGAAATATTAAAGGGATCTTTTGTTAATACGAACTGATTTTTGGTTGTGCCCAAGATGGTTTATAATTTCAATACTCTTTTTTTCTTCTGTTGAGCGTTTATGTAGTAAAGTGTGAGAGTGCGTAAATGTGGCTAAAGAGGGGTAAGCTTTAATGGTCGTTTTTCATAAAATTGTTTTGTTACTAATGACATACAGTAGGTAATATTGTGGATGATGGTGTTGTTGTTGTTATTGTTGTAAATGTATACCTTTTAACCATTTTACACTCAATGATCAAAAGCAACAGCAACATCAACATAATGATTATCATCATGATGATGATGATGATGATGATGGCGATGGGCAATAATAGCAGCAGCAACAGCAGTTATCATTGGTTTTTGGTTTTCTCGTATAGGTTTTGCATAATTATAAGATTTTTGTTGATTGTTTGAGACTGTTTAAAAACAGCCTGACATCGTCGAAAAATTATCAAACCTCAGCTTGTTCCATACGAATGAACACATAGTGATTTCGGTGGTGTTTTAAAATTTCGGTTATTAAATTTTTGTTTTAATAATTATATAAATTCAAAAAATTATATTAAAAAAACAATATATACATACACATATATAATCAAAATGAAATTCTTCGTTGCTACAACTTGTGTGCTGTTATTAGCTACTGGCATCCTTGCCAATCCCGCCACCACAAAGGATAATAATGTTGAACAGACAGGTGGTTTTGCACACTGCTTGGAATCTGATTCAATATCGTGTTTACAATTAACGGTACGGATTATTACATAACTCATACCATCACAATTAAAAAGGATTATATAATGATGAAATAAAAAAGAGTGAATTCTTTTGAAAATCAAAAAAAAAAAATAATAATAAAAAAATAAACAAGTGGATATATAAAAAACATTATACAAAACCAATGAAAAAAAAGTGAAAACAATAAGTAAAATACATACAAAAACATTATAACGAAAAATTAAAAACTTTTACTTGCCAGTGCAAAACATAAGGATTTTCACACACTCTTACCTGAAAATGAAAGAGAAATTTTTACTGGATTATATCAATTTATTAAGTGAATTATATAAAAAAAAAAACTTTTGAAATATTACATAAATAAAAACTAAAACTAAAACCTTGCATGCTGGAAACATCAAAAATATTTTTGTAAATGTTTTGTGTTTTAAACAAGATTTTTTGATTCATTGGATATTATTAAAATGTTTGAAATCCTCATAAAATTAACTAAAAATGATTAAGTGATGCTTAAATTAAGAAAATATTGATTATAAACTGTTTCCCATTGAGAAATATAAATTCCCAAAAAAAATTTCAAAATCCCCAAAATATCTAAAATTGAAAAATAAACAGTTTAAAAAAAATTTTAAGTTTTTAAAAATTCTGTTAAGATAATTAAATGAAAAATTCACTTTTCTTTAAAGTTTTCGTTATGAAGTTCCATGCACAGTATTTAAATTTTAAAAATTTTAAATTTCTGTACTTAAATTATTTTTTAAAACAAAACAATTCAATGTGATGTAATATTTTATTTGAACTTTCGCTTTTAGCTTAAGAAATTATTTCTTTGAGGTCAAGACTTAATTTTTTTTATATCTTTTTTGTTTCCAATTTTTCGCTGCATGAATAGCATCTTCAGGGATTTGTATTGAAAATTTTCACAAAATACTTTTGCTACGGCAATGACAAATAAATTATTTAAGAAAGGTGAAAGTTGTTTTGAAATCTAAGGAGGAATTGGAAAACTTTCGTTTTAAAATCTCCAAAATTATCGAATATATTAATATATTAATTTTAATATATAATTGAATTTTAAACTATTTTCAAGTTTAATATATAAGAAATTCGAATTTATTTTAAAATAAATTCCAGATATTTTCAATAATTTGGAGTATTTTTAATGACCAAAAGGATTGAAATGCCAGCAATTAATTTGAATTGAAATAATATTTTACATATTCCTTAATTTATTTTAAAAATATGTTTAACATTTTTACAAAACTTTTCTAAAGTTTTTATTAATTCTAAAACTGTTTTTTTAATTTAATTAAAATCATTGTTTATTCGATAAATTGGTTCTAGATATCTCAATTTAAATAATTTTATTATTAAATTTGAAAATTTAAATTTTTATATAGTTTTACAAACATCTGCATAATTTAAAAAAAAAAAACTTTCACTTTCTTAATTTGAAGAATTCAAGTTGTGTCGAATAATGAATATTGAAAATTTTTTATGTATATTTTGAACTTAATTAAAATTATTGATAATTCCTTCGATTGTTTCCAGATATCTCAATTTGAAAACAAAATTTTTCTGTAAAATTTTTCTTATGATTTCAAAAATATTTTCTTTATATCATTTTTATTGTTTTTCAATCTAAAACTCTTGAATATTTTCAATAAACCGATATTAACTTTAATAATTGTTATTTTCTTTTAGCTGTTCCGCAAAGCCAGATCCATCTTTGAAAATCCCCAAATCGAACTATTCGGTGGTGTCTCCTTAGTCAAAGCTAATGAAGGACGTCAAGCTAAATCTTTGGATGAAAGTGTTCGGGCCGTTGAAGCTGCTCCCACCATTGAAGCGCGTAACTCTGAAATGGGTACATATATGTTGACTAATGCCAAAAACTTCTTTGCTGAACGTTCATTGAACTTCAACTTTGCCAATGCTGCCCGCTCTGTGGCCCGTGCCATTCCTGAGGATATCAAGGCTGATTTGCGTGAATTGGTTGTTGAATCTCGTACCAAGAAAATAAAGAAGATCAAAAAATTCTTGCCAATTTTGTTGGGTGTCGGTGCTAAAATCGCTATTTTAGGTATTGGCTCTCTGTTCGGTTTGTTGTTCATTGCCAAGAAAGCTCTCGTCGTTTCCATACTTGCCTTCTTCTTGGCCTTGGCTGCCGGTGCTGGTAGCAAATTGAGCAGTATTGGTGGTTCTGGAGGATCCGGTGGTCTTTTGGGCGGTTTGGGTGGTTTATTCGGTGGCAAGAGCTCTGCTTCCGCTAGTATCGGTAACTCCGGGGGTGGTTGGTCTTCAGGCGGCGGTTCTGGTGGTGCTACTGGTGGTTGGTCATCGGGCAACAGTGGCGGCTGGGATTCTCATGGTGCCTACAGTTCTCCTGTTGCCCAAACTATTGCTTACTCTGGCTACAAACAATCCAGACGATAAGCTAAGACTTCCTACTAAAATAAGTGTCTTTTAGGGTAATATATTTGAATGAACAATTTGAACAAAGCAGCAAATTTAAATTTTTCTAGGAATCTTAACGAAAATTTTTAACACAACGAAATGTTTTATTTAATTATTATAATTTATTTTTATTTATTTAATTTATTGTTATTATAATTTATTTAAACAAACAACAAACCAAACAAAAAATCTAAAAAGTGCCTTCATCCAAAAAAAAATGTGAGAATTTGTTGAAATCCTGTTTTAAGTACGTTTTCAAGTTGAAAATCTGTATAATCTCTTTATTCCATAAAATGATTTAAAATTCTCTCAAGCACATAATTATGCTAGATTAAGCTTTAAAAAAATTATTTAATGTTTTTCTTTAATATATGAAAATAATAATATTTTCAAATTTACAGCTTCTTTTGAAAAAAAAAAAAAAAATAACGAAAAACGAAATCACAAACTGCATGAATACTAGTCAGGCATATTGTGTATTGAAAGTCTTAAATCATCTTATTCATCTTTCTCTCTCTTGCATTTTATCTCTCTACTTTCCTTTCCTTTATCTATTTCTTAGCCTATCTTTTTCTATGCTATCACTACTTTATTTTCTATTTACCTTTATACTATTAATTTTTTTGCTCTAATTTCTATATCAAAAACAAATCTGTCTTTTTTCAAACTATTCATTTAAAAACATCTTAAAACTACAAAGAAAAAAAATACAAACTCATGACTTTTCGAAAAAAAAAAAACAAAATCTACTCAATTCTTTTCATCTTTTTTAGTTTCGAAAAACTTTTTTTTTTCAAACTTTACACAATTCATTAACACATTTGCGTCATTATTTCCCACATACTTATCAACAAAAACTTTCATTTCGCCTCTATTTGTTTAGTAGAAGCTTCTGGAAAAAAAAGCACCACCATAAACTTAAACTGTCATTCCACTGATTCATTATTTAGTTCAAAAAAAAAAAAAAAACAAAGCTTTAAATACCAATTTAATCATGTTATATTTCATAAAAACAAAAAAAAAAAAAAGAACAGCTTTGTACGTTTTCAAACAAAAAATTTCTAAAATTCTTTCCTTTACATATTTTCTGCCTGCCATCTTCACTTCCTTTCCTTTTCTATCTTCATAATTTTCATTCTTTCAAATATTTGCTTTTAAAAGCTCCTTTTTTGTTTTCTTTACTCATATCAAACATTTGCTACGATTTCATTAAACTGTCATTACCTTTTAAACTAAACTTTGGCTTACACAACCACATTATTGTTGAAATGAACATTATTATATATCATCTTTCATTGAAATTCATAGAATCTCTTTCTTTCTTTACACATTTTCTGTTATTTGCATGATACACTCTTTTATTTTTTCTTTTTGTATAATTTCATTTCATAACTTTCTTGCGAAATCAAAACATTATTTTAATTTTGAAATGTTTTGTTGTCTTTGCTATTCACCACAAATTCTTCCTTTTCACTGTCTTTCTCTCTCTCTCTCTCTCTCTCTGTCTTTAATCAACATTAATGCTTGAAAACCTATTTGTAATTTTTTTTGAAACGAATAAATATAAAAGCATACTTTGCATTTTAATTACAACTTTTTGAGTGTTTTATTTTTTCTTGTTAAAAAAGAAATTCATCGATACATACCTGAGCGGGCCCCATAGGAAAAATGAGTTAACGAACTGTTTCGAGGAAATTACTTAGTACTAAATCCTTCAGAATTATCACAGCATTTAATAATAACGAGTAAGAAAGCTACAGTCGAGTTATAATACGACTAAGAGATATCCTACAATTTTCAGATTCAAACCAAGCCGGGTGGACATAGACTATAAGCACAATTCATATTTGAGTGACATTTTCATTTATTTGTGGCCTATAGAGATGTTAGAAGTCAAATCGGGTTATATGGCCTATAGGACAAAAACTGGTCTGATCATGATCTTATAATATTTTTTATTTAAATGATACAAGGAGCTTTTTTATGCGGACATTATGACTTTAGATTGTTCTGTTTATTTTTGGACTGATGACCGATAGAACAAATCGCAAAACATTTCAACTGCCCGTTTACCCACTACATTGTTAGCGTAATTATCTATAATATTAATTGGTTAGGCGATTTCTTGTGACCGATGTTTTGTTCTATTATTTTATCCCGATTTTGACGAAACGTATACTATTTGAAAGGCATTTCTTTTCAGCCGTATTGCAGATTTACAGATGTTACAAATTTTTTCCTTTATTTTGAGTAAATTGCATATAAATTTGCTACTAATACATGCATAATTTATTAATTTTGTTTAATGTGTTTGTAATAAAAATGAGTTTGTTTTTTGTGTTGATTTATGATTGGGCTATAATTGATTAGCATACTTTTATTAATGAAAAATAAAATTTCATAGAATATGCACTCGAATTTCGAGGGCTGGAATCTGCTAGTTATATTAATTACACCGTCTAACATCATTTTTAGAACAGAATAGCTACCCTATAATTCTGAAAGGGCATGTCAAATGGATGATTTTTGTAGCATAAACTTGTAGTCCAGCTGGTCTGTTTTTTTTTACAGCAGGTCAAAATTTAATTTTATGATCGAAGGGAGCATTATAATAAATGAAAACAAGTAAGATAATTATAGTCGGTCTAGACCGACTATACGATACCCTATACCATGTTCTGGAGACCCTAACTTTTCGGTCCAACTTCATATCGGGTGCTATATTTATGTGGGGACCAGGTCGAAAAATGGACCGATCTTGACCATATTTGGTAGAGTCACTTATATTTTGCAGAAACATATACAAACAAAGTTGAGAAAAATCTGGGCAATATTTTCGTTTTTTACAGACTTAAGTAAAGATCGGGAGTAGCTTTATATGGGGGCTATGACTAAAAATTCCATTTCTAATAATACTGTCCAACAAATTAAGACTTTTTGATTGAAACAGAATAGCGACCATATAATTTTGAAAGAGCATGTTGAGTAAATCATTTTTATAGAATAAACTTATAGTCCAGCTGGTCTGAGTTTTTTTTTTAACGTGAGTCAAAGTTTTATTTTTTGGTCGAATTTTGACACACACACGGAATTACGTATGGATCGTAATACTTTTTTCTTTCCATAGGGGCCTTGCAAAGTACATTCGTGACAA
This sequence comes from Cordilura impudica, assembly GCA_963682025.1. Lineage (NCBI taxonomy): Eukaryota > Metazoa > Arthropoda > Insecta > Diptera > Scathophagidae > Cordilura > Cordilura impudica. The sequence continues at coordinate 123,832,547 of OY821517.1, forward strand.
TGTTGTGTACCAGTTCCAGCAACATTATAACTGTAATGATGCAGAATTTAACTCACTTTGGGTTAAGTTCAAAATCAGGTCACACATTTTACATTTCGGGTTTCTTTACAGAAGCCCAAACATAGAAAGGGAGCATACCTATAATGGCTTCGATGCCCTTTCTGAATCCATAACTAGAATCCTAGAGAGTTGCCCGAATAGCGAAATCGTAGTTGCCGGCGATTTTAATATTCACAACTCTTCTTGGCTTCACCATTCGAGTCAAACAACTCCCGAAGGCCGATACGTTGAGTTTTTCGCCGCGCATAACCACTTAGCGCAACTAGTGAATGAACCAACGCACATTCCGTGCATTGAAGGGCAAAGACAGAATACTCTCGACCTTTTTCTAACTTCACACCCTGACAAGTATGAAGTGAAAATACTTGCACCTCTTGGTAATTCGGATCACTGTACCATTTCCGCTTCTTTTTCGTACTCTGTACATCACAGTGTTTCAACACCAGCTATGAAACGCTCAGTTTTTATTTACGAAAAGGCTCGTTGGGCCGAGCTCAACGATTTCTTCAACCATTTCAACTGGAAACTTTGTTTCCTAGATAATAATGTTGATGCTGCTGCGATAATGGTGGAAAAAATAATAGTGCTTGGTATGAGATTATTCATTCCATCAAAGCGCATTGCGGCTAAACCTAATCAAAAATCTTGGTTTAACCAGACTTGCAGAGATGCAGTCAGATCCAGACAGGAAGCATTCAGACTTTGGCTTGAAAATAAAAATTCCGTCACTGAACTGCTACGCAAACAGGCGAGAAATGAATTAGCTAAAGTACTAAGGCGCGAAAAGTTTCTTCACGATCAGCGTCTTCATGCTAAAGTTCTTTCTGCTCCTCGGGGCAGCAAGAGCTTTTGGTCATTTGTTAAAAGAGTAAAGAATAATGCTAGTTCTGCTATCCCAACTCTTATAATGAATGACCAAATATTCACTGACCCGGTTGATAAGGCTAACCTTTTAGCTGAACTTTTTGCAAAAAATTCATTTTTGCCGGATAGCGATCAACCACTGACCGAACTCGAAAGAGTATCTTGTACTATGCCTAAAATATTCTTCCGAGCACGTGCAGTTAAAAGGGTTCTTTCGGATCTCAACATTAACAAGTCTCCGGGACCGGATGGTATACCAGCACTGGCGCTGAAACAGTGCTCTTCGACGCTAGCCAGTCCATTGGCCAGCCTTTTCAGCCTTTCGTATCGTGCGGGAGTCTTTCCCTCCTGCCGGAAGGTTGCTAATGTCCAGCCAATCCCTAAAAAGGGCGCGGCTAATAACCCTGAAAATTAACGTCCAATTGCAATCTGCTCTGCGCTCTCAAAGGTGATGGAGGCCATGATCAATTTCCACCTTGTAAACTACCTAGAGGCCAACTCACTTCTTAATGATCGACAGTATGGCTTCCGTAGAAATCGTTCCACGGGAGACCTGTTAACTCTACTTTCTGAGCGCTGGAGTCGATCCATTCGCAATTTTGGCGAAAGTAAAGTGGTTGCCAAGGCATTCGACCGTGTATGGCATGGTGCATTGATATCAAAGCTTATTGCATTTGGGGTCGGTAATGACTTCTCTAGATTTATATCGAGTTTTCTCAGAGACCGAACAATACGTGTTGTTATTGATGGGGTCTCATCTAATGAGTTTCAGCTTAATTCAGGGGTACCCCAAGGTTCCGTTATTTCTCCTTCTCTTTTCCTTATCTTTCTGAACGACCTTCTTGGCCAAACTTTTAACTCTATATACTCTTTCGCAGATGACAGCAGCATTTGTCATTCATTTTCCTTTAATTGTAGGGCAAGCCTCTTGGAGGTTGGGGGCAAAAGGCGGACAATGAATGACACACTCAATAAAGACCTCTTAACAATCTCCGAGTGGGGTAAAGTGAATAGAAAATGGAATACAACTCCCATATATGGGCAGGGGCTTCGAAGTCTATTTTGGAGCTACTGGACCATGTGCAAAGGAGGGCGTTGGCGCTCATCAATGACAGTAGGGTATCCAATTCTATTGATTCATAGGAACACCCTCGGAATGTGGGTTGTGTAGCACTGTTCTATAGATATTACCATGGGAAATGTTCTTCTGAGATTAGCGAACTTATTCCAAGTGCCCGAGTTTCGGTTCGCTCTACCCGCTTCTCTAGTAGATCACATCCGTTTGTAGTCTATTGTCCAGTTGACCGCACAACGCATTACATAGAGAATTCGTTTATCAGTCGAACTAGCCGTATGTGGAATAAACTCCCCGCAGAGGTCTTTCCTGACAGTTATAATCTAATAAAATTTAAGTCAAATATCCATAAACACTACTCCCTCTCTCCTCCTTCCCATAACCTATTTTCCTTAAATCAACACAATGCACTGCATTTGTAGGGGCATCCCCTGAGTGTTGGTTAACAAAAAAAAAAAAAAAAATACACATAGTGTAAACACACCTCAAATGGGATGCACGTGCAACCAGCAGTCATTGCCATATTAAATATTTCGAAGAACATAAAGAAAATATTACTGGCGACTTAAATGTAATCCATGAATTCTTTGTGGCAAAAGATAAGATCATACTTCCACCGCTGCATATTAAGTTGGGCATGGGGAAGAATTTTATTAGTATCCTAAATACACAAGGAAATGCTTACAGAAGCATTCGAACAATTTTTCCCAGAATAACTGCAACAACATTAAAATAAAAAAAGGATAAAATACGGTTGTAAGAAAGAATTTATTTTATTCAATGTGAATAACCTTTTGTAGGAATGCTCATTGGACCCGATATAAGAAAATTTCTATAAGCTGAAGAATTTTATGAGCATCTGTCCATTATGCAAAAGACAGCATTTGACTTGTTATAACAGAATTCCTCGTAAACTCAAAAGCACAAAACTATGCAGAAAATATTGAAAATATTCTAATCGCTTTTAACAATATTGGCGTTAAGATGTCACTAAAGTTGCATTTTTTTCACTCACATTTCACAAAGAAAACCTTGGAGCGGTTTCAGATGATCAGGATATCAAGTTGTTGGAAGAGATTCAAAGGGAAATCCCAAAGAGATATGCTTGCTGAATACGTATGGAACATCTACAGAAACCATCAGAACATTCGCGTCAAGCTAAATACAGGAAAACATTTAGGGCCGTATGCAAAAAAAAAATAAAGTGTACTTCAAGTAGAGTTTATTGTATGTTTTTCATACAAAATTTGTTGATAAAGTCTACTTGAAGTACACTAATTTTTTTGCATACGGCCCTTAATGTTTACCGATTCCATTTTATTCGAAAAATTTGAAGCAAAAAAAAAAAAAAAATAATTACATGCTATAATAAAACGCTATTAAAAAAAAACTAGCAGATCCTAGCGCTCGAAATTCGAGTGCAATTTCTAGGCAGCTTTACTTTTGGACTTAGCCAATTCACAATCCATCACTTTTATGGTTTATTATTATTGTGAATGAAGATAACAAACTCATTAACAAATTTAATAAAACACACATAGCATATGTATAATTTTATGTATGTGTTAGTAGCAACTTTAAATGCAATTTACTCAAAATAAAGGAAAAAAATTTAAAAAGTTAAAAATCTGCAAAACGGCTGAAAAGAAATACCTTTCAAATAATATACATTTGGTCAAACTCGGGATAAAACGGTAGACAAAACATCGGTAACAAGAAATCGCCTAGCCTATAATATTATAGATTATGAAGTTGTTACCTTTAAAAACTTATCCTCAGAGGTGACTGGACGCGAAAACTCAGTATGCAAGCTGCAGTTATTTTAGTTGAGCATAATTATATTCCAACTATTTTACAGTTACCCGTGTAATTTTGCTAATTAAGCGTAAAGAGCTTTATTTACAACTTTGGTGTCTTTGGTGATCTCCACTGAAATTTTCCGTCAAAAATTTTCGTGGAATATTTCAATCCTTAAATGTCCTTTTTGAAATGACTTTTTATATTTTCTAAAAAAAAAGGGTCTAGTTGACCCTTAAAGAAGGGAGCTAGAGGGTTAATATCATCCCTAAAAATTATCTTCATAAAATTCGGCAATGTAACTCTGAAAATAAGAATTCTGCCAGACACTAACTTACAATATTTTTTTATTAAGAATAATGCTCCCTTCGACCAAAAAATGGAAACTTTGGCCCATTGTAAAAAAACCAGCTGGACTATAAGTTTATTATACAAAAATGATGTACTAAACATGCCCTTTCAAAAAGTCTTAATTTGTTGGACAGTGTTCTTTAAACCATAATAATATCTAAAAACAATAGTGTGAGTGATAATACATTGGAAAGATATATTTTTGACAACATTCTATCAAAAAATTAAAAACTCTTTTATTAGTTTAAAACATCTGTATGTTTTATTTATTTAACAAATAAGAAATATCAACACAAAACTTAAAAGTATTCATACAATACAATAACACTGTGGCATAAAATGATGGTCATGGTCTTGGGGATGATTATTATACCGAACAATTTTATTAGGTTATTATAGTAAAACTCCCAAAGCGTTTGGTCCTGTGGGGGTATAGGCAAATTTTATGGCTGTTTAAATAATTCATTTTTTCGCCAACAGTAAGGTTAATGCTATGTGTTTTGTAAGGTGTCTTATTGTATAAAAAAAAGGAAATATAAAACAATTGAAAAAAAAAAATATTATATGTGAGTTTAGTTGTTCTAATGGTAGGATCATTGAGCTGTTTATTTTGTATATTTTTCTTATCATAATTTTATTGTTTGTGTTTTCTGTATATATGTATATAAGAGCCAGATTTAATAAAAATTTATCCGTGAAGATGCTGAAAACGTCGGATAATTAAAAATTAAATAAATAAGCTTTTATATACATATTTACATGTAGAAAACTTATAGCCTTGAAATTCTGCATTTGAAAAATCTAAAAAAGAAACAAACAACAAATTCTTTTGCTTGCGTCCAGCACTAAAATCATCTATTATTCTGGTTTTTAACTCTTCATCTTTATTCTTACCATTATTTTATAATATTTAAATGAAGGCGTCAGAATTTATAAATATTTAAATAAAAGTGGAGATTTTTACATTTTCTTTCACACCATTTTCTACTTTTATTGTTTTAATCCACTCTGGCGAAGAAATTTAAAAGTTTCCAATGTCCTGGCATCACCAGAAAAAATGCCTTTTTTCGTTTATCTATTTTATTAAATTGTATTTTTGGTACAAATGCAAATGCCAAATTAAAAATTTTGTAAAAGTTTCCAATGTATTGCCACCTAGTCTATTTTAGAGCCAATTTTTTATTCATATTATGCTCGAAAATTGTTCAAATTGTAAATATCAATAATAAGAAGTATTTGTAAAAATAAACGTTAAATTAATACACAAGAAACATTTAAAAACAATCTTATATTAAATTAAAATAGACTGCATTATTTTTTAAATAATGAAAACTATCATAAAAAACTTTTCTAGAACGGTGCAAAAATTACTTCGCTTTTTCCGATTTCCCAGAAATCTATACCACTAACATCCGACCGAAAATGGAATACAACTCCCGTATATGGGCAGGAGCGTCAAAGTCTATTATGGAACTACTGATATAATATTTAATAGTTAACCGTGCACAAAGGAGTACGTTGATGCTCATAAATGATAGTAGGTTATCCAACTCTATTGACTCGTTGACACTAACATGGGAAATATTGTTCTGAGATTAGCGCACTCATTCCAACTGCACAAGTTTCAGTTCACTCTATCCGCTTCTCTAGTGGGTTACATCCTACTAATATTTAATAAAATATTCTGCCTGAGGAAGTTGGAAAAAATACCAACGAAACGTCGGAGTTAAACAATGAAGTAAATAATCTTTTATTTCTATAAGTACTTTTCAAGGTCAAGTACTTATAGAAATATATAGAGAACTTATAGAGAACTCTAAAGAAACAAATTAAAATTTGAAATAGAGAAAGGTTGATAAATATGTATATACAACGAAATTGAACAATCTAATAAAATTTAAATCAAATATCCACAAATGCTACTTCTTTCTTCCTTCCCATAACCTATTTCCCTGAAATCAAAACAATGCACTGCATTTGTAGGGGCATCCCCTGAGTGTTAATAATAATAAAAAAAACTAACAGAACTTACAACCAGGTTGATGTTTTTAAAACTTCAGAGAATAGTTAATATTTGAGAGGAATAATTTCCTCAAGAAAACCAACATTTTTCAAAAGTTTTCAAGAGGAATATCCATTAATAGTTCCTCCGTGCATTATTTCATTTCAAACATTGCAAGACTTAGCCCAGTCTAAAGCGATTTCGTACAAAAGGTAACATATAACAAAAATAAAAATATAATTTCCGTTATTCAAAATCCGTTCCAGCGATTTTTAAACTCTTTTTTTTAACTCATACTCTCTGTCTGTCCGTCTGTCGTGGGTCAGCCCCATTCCCCCTTGTCCAATAGATCTGAAACTTGATCGATATACTTGCTGTCCAAAAAGATTAACTTTGACATAGTCACGCACCGTCACGCATAGTAACGCACAGTCAAGGAAAGATTAAAACCTCACTCCCCCCTTATCCGATCGATTTGAAACTTTGCCCATAGACTTGATGTGGCTAAAGATTAATTTTAAGATAGTCACATACAGTCACGCACAGTTGCGGAGATATTCAAAACTCATATGCATAAGGAAAGAAAGTGTTTTAATAAAAATTTGTTTTTATGGGTTAGATTATTTTTATTGAGTACTTTCAAGCCCAACTATGTATTGCTTTCGAAAGAAAGTTGCCAAAAAAATTAAAAAAAAAAATAGCACAAAAGCAGAACAAAACAAGAAAGAAAACAAGTATACCCTATACCATGCGTTTAGAGACCCTATCTCATAGGCCCAACAAACTGTACATAGAAAATAAGCATAAACCAAACTTGAGTGGGATTTTTGTTATTTTTTTTTGGCTGCAGATATGAAAAAGTTCATATCGGATGCTATATCTATATGGGGACTAGGCCCAAAAATGGACCGCTCCTGACCATGTTTGGTAAAGTCTCTTGTATTTTGCAAAAATATATACAAACAAAATTTGATAAGAATCAGTGCAATATTTTTGTTTTTTGAAAGATTTAAGTGAAGATCGGGAAGCAGCTCTATATGGGGCCTATGACTAAAGGTACGGTCACATTAGGCAAATATTTGACAAAAAACGCCAAATATTTGTTTGCCTCGGTCTGACCACAAAATATTATTTGCCGTCAAACAACAAAACAGCTGATTTTAGGCAAACAAAATTATTTGCCTGCAAACAAATATTTGCCTAATGTGACCACTCACGACCAAATACACTAGTCAACAGTCAAAATGTACTCGGGATGCGATAATTTTTTCTGTGTAGATAACCTTGACATGAGCTCGAAAAACGCAATAAAAAATTTTTTTTTCGTTTGGTTTTTTTTTTTTTTTTTTTTTTAAATTTTAAAAATTTTTTTTTGGTTAATTTGTTTCGTCCGGCATAACTCGGGAACCACTAGCCCGATTTAATTGAATTAAATTGTAAAAAATTTAAAATTACAATTCCCTTAATCTGTTTATATATTGTTTTCCTATACAAGCAACAGTTTCCAAGTTAAAAATGAATATATAAAGGAAAAAACTTATTTTTGCCTAAAAATTTAAATTTTTTTTTTTTTTAAATCCATAAAAAATCCCAAATGAAAAAAAATTTCAAATCTTATTACTTTTACGTAAAGATACATAACCTATGAGCAAAATAAGAGAAAGATCATGAAAATCGATGCACGCGTTTCGCTTTTATTCGCAATTGAGTAAAGGTATGAATTTAAAAAATTTGCTCGACATATGCACAACTTTGTCTATGGTAAGGTTTTTTCTTTTTTTTTATGATTCTCAGAATTAACAAAACGGAATAAACAAAGGGTTATTTAATTTTTATGATTGCGTAAGCAAAGTAATAAACGGTAATAAATGTGCGTGAACAATTAAAAGGAAAAAAGGAAAGGGGACTTTTTTACTTATTTGGGTTTTCCGGTGACTACCTGTATGATTTTTTTACATAAATGCAACCCACATTTATTCGGAAAATTTAAGACTCACACATGGTGAAACAGGTATGTAGCCACCGTAAAAAAATATACACCCATTTATAAGTACCTGTCAGTAAAATACTAAACAATACACAGTACAAATAGGTCTTCATTGATCGATTTTACTCATTCAACAAGTGTCGACGAACGCGATAGTTAAAATGAGCAAACGTTCGCGAGTATTTGAATGCAATACCAATCCAAGTAATTTTTGTTACATGTGCGGAGAATACGTTTGTGGAAAAAACAAGCGTTATTTTTCACCTAAATTGAGAGATTCATTTGAAGAGAGCTTCAATTTAAAGGTCTCAAACATAGATGAGCGGTGGACACCAAGTGCTCTATGTCCAAGGTGCTACGTACAGCTAAGTGACTCAAGGTAAGTGTAGATTACGAAATTCAAGAACATATATAACTTATTATTGCAATTCTTTCAGACGACAGCCGAGAATCATCATGCCAATGCTTTGGAGAGCTCCGCTTTGCCATGCAACAGATTGCTACTTCTGTCTTAGCAAAAAAACAGGCGTGGGAAAAAATATACGATGGACTTACGCTGCTGTTTCAACAGTGAATTTTCCAGTGCCATTTTCCAAAGAACCAGTGGACCCGCAACCGCCCGTTTCAAGATGGGCATCTAATAATGAGGCGATACATCCATCATCAGATCCGGAGACAGTAGGAACCACATCAGAATGCGAGTCAACATATACATTGCATGGAGGTCAACGCTTATGTTCCCAAGCAGAACTGAACGATTGGGTTAGAGAATTGAAACTCTCCAAGGAAGATGCAGAGTTGCATGCATCGCGCATGAAACAGTTCGGTTTCTTGGCTCCTGGTGTGGTGACAACAATCTACAGGAAGCGTCATGAACCATACGCAAGGTACTACACAAAAAAAGACAACATCTGTTTTTGTAAGGACATTCCCGGATTATTTGGTGAACTCGGGTACTCTTACGATCCAGGAGAGTGGCGTCTTTTCATCGACAGCAACAAGCAGAGCCTTAAAGCAATTTTACTGCACAACGGCAACAAGAAACCTTGGATTCCAATTGCTCATGCCGTTGACACCAAGGAAACATACGAAGTCATGGAAAATCTACTAAAGTGCCTTAACTATGAGAAACACGATTGGAAAGTTTGTGCCGACCTTAAGGTTATCGGTATCCTTTGTGGATTACAAGGTGGATTCACAAAGTACTGTTGTTTTCTCTGCCTTTGGGACAGCCGCGATCGTCAACATCATTACACCAGGAGGAGTTGGACAGAAAGAGTTAACTTCATCCCCGGCAGCGACAACGTGAAATATACACCACTCATAAAAAAGGAAAATGTTTTTCTCCCACCTCTTCACATAAAGCTCGGACTCATAAAAAACTTCGTGAAAGCTATCAACAAAGATGGCGAAGCGTTCGCCTATTTAAAAACCATTTTTCCTCACCTTTCATCGGCAAAGATTAAGGAAGGCGTTTTCGACGGTCCGCAAATTAAAAAGTTGTTGCAAGACCAACAGTTTGAACACATTTTATCACCAAATGAAGCTGCAGCTTGGAACTCATTTCGGCAAATTGTTTCCGGATTTCTTGGAAACAACAAAAGCTCAAATTACAGAGAGATCGTCGAACAACTACTCCAAAATTATAAAAAAATTGGAGCAAATATGTCGCTTAAGATACATTTTCTACACTCGCACTTGGACTTCTTTCCGGACAACCTCGGCGATGTGAGTGACGAGCATGGTGAGCGTTTTCATCAGCAAATGAAAGAAATTGAGCACCGATACCAAGGATTTTGGAACGAAGCTATGATGGGGGACTATATCTGGTTCCTAATAAGAGAAACAGACCCACAACAATATAAAAGAAAGACAAAAGCACATAATTATTTTTAATTTGAAGGTTTTTATTTTTGTGTTTAGATATTTTTTTTTAAAACTTTTTTATAATTAATTAATGTTGATATCCTTAGGATAATTTCTTGTACATATATCGAATTGTTTTTTAATTTAAAGTCATATATTTTTGTCACCCAACAAATTTTAATTTTTTTTGTAATAAAAAAGAAAAAACCTTACCATAGACAAAGTTGTGCATATGTCGAGCAAATTTTTTAAATTCATACCTTTACTCAATTGCGAATAAAAGCGAAACGCGTGCATCGATTTTCATGATCTTTCTCTTATTTTGCTCATAGGTTATGTATCTTTACGTAAAAGTAATAAGATTTGACATTTTTTTTCATTTGGGATTTTTTATGGATTTTAAAAAAAAAAAAAATTTAAATCTTTAGGCAAAAATAAGTTTTTTCCTTTATATATTCATTTTTAACTTGGAAACTGTTGCTTGTATAGGAAAACAATATATAAACAGATTAAGGGAATTGTAATTTTAAATTTTTTACAATTTAATTCAATTAAATCGGGCTAGTGGTTCCCGAGTTATGCTGGACGAAACAAATTAACCAAAAAAAAATTTTTAAAATTTAAAAAAAAAAAAAAAAAAAAAACCAAACGAAAAAAAAATTTTTTATTGCGTTTTTCGAGCTCATGTCAAGGTTATCTACACAGAAAAAATTATCGCATCCGGAGTACATGAAATTTTTTTCATTTTGTTGAGTAGTGATATTTTCCTCTATTTTGGGCAAATAATTATTTGACCTTACAAAACATTTATAAGAGCAAACAGTGGCAAACAACAGTTGTTTCAGCAGTGATGTCAACTTTTAGAATTTAATTCAGTTATTTCTTAAAAAAAAGCTTTTTGTTTTCAAACGCATTTGTTGTGCAATTTGTTAATATTCATTAAAAATTGACACTAAAGGAAACTGTTATCACAAAAAAATCAATTAACCCGTTATGAACCTATTTGGATTCTTTAAAGTTATTTTGGGAAAACGTGGCATTATCTCATAAAATGACCTATATAATGTTTATATTTTCAACTGAATGTATGCTGGATCCACTAGCTTCATTTCAATGTATATTTTGTCCTCTTAACCACTTAAGGATCGGATATATTCGAAATTTTACCTTCAATTTTAAGGTTTTTTTAAATATGTTGTTATTTCTATTTCTATAGCATAATAAATAATGGGATAATTTCAAATATGGTTATTAATGGGTTAATTTCCTTAAAAAAATAAGATACTTGATTTTCTATTGTACTAACTTACAAATGACTATATACATCCTGTCCTGAAAGGGTTAAGAGGTCAAAGTATACATAGAAATAAAGCTAGTGGACCTAATTTTTATTCAGTTTATTCATGATATTTATATGTCTACTTACGAGACAATTCCATATTAAAGAAAAAGCTCTATTACAAAAATACAAAATTTTAAATAGGTTCATAATGGGTTAATGGATTTCAAATTTAAAAACATCGAGTAAAAGACACTGAAGTAAGTTTTTAAAATATATATATTGTGCTGAAATCCGATACTAAATAACAAAATTATATACAAGTCAATGGCAAAAGTTTGGAAGTCCATAACTCGGAAAGTAGGCTCGATCGCCGAAAAAAAAATATTTTCCTAGAACCGCAATAAAATGCTTTATAAGTGGTGAAAATTTGAAACCGATCGGGGCATTGCCTCTAAACTCCACTTAAGCCAAATTTATTTTTAACTTTAGCGTATTTATCATTTTAAAAACACAGAATTTACCACACTGTTACATTACTTAAAATAAACAGCTGTTTATTTTGTAAACAAAGAAAAAAATAATTATAGTTAAAAATAATATTTAAATATAATATAACAGTAAACTTCCAAAACTAAAACCAATGCGCTCCACAGCATAAAATAAGAAAACTTTCCTCCTCGTGCAACATTTGGAAATTTCTGATCAAATATATTTTTAATTTTTGATCAAACAATTTTTTTAGTCAAATATTTGTTCAAGTGTGACCGCACGGCAAATATGTTTTCCTTATTTTTATTTGCCACTATTTGGCAGCTGTTTGATCAAACAAAAAGAGGCAAATAAATGTGCCTAGTGTGACCACAAAATCAACTCTGTATTTGTTTCACAAAATTTTTGGCAAATACGAGAAAACAAGTTTGCGTCAAATATTTGCCTAATGTGACCGTACCTTAAGAGTTGTCTCACAGGGAACATTTTTGGACTACTGATTAATGGATGTAACAAACACATACAAACCCAATTTGACTAAGATTTATATGATAATTTGGATCTTATGGCAATTTAAGTCGGTTTCATAGTGGTCATTTGTATGGGGGCTAGGTCTGAACGCGGACCGATTCTCACCAATTTCAATAGCGTTCATCCTATGGCCGATTTGGTGATTACAAGCTTTACATGGACACACAGACGGACGGACGGACGGACATCGTTATATCGAATCAGATAGTGATTCTGATTCGATCGGTATAATTAAAGATGGGTGTAGGTCAAATATTTTTGGTTGTTACAAACAGCAGCACAAAGTCATTATACCCAAACCACATAGTGGTATAGGGTATAATTATACGATACCCTATGCCATGCGTTTATAGACCCTATCTCTTAGGTCCAACTAATTATATATAGAAAATAAGCATAAACCAATTTTTTGCCTTCGAATATGAAAAAGTTCATATCGGATGCTATATTTGTATGGCGACTAGATCGAAAAATGGACTGATACCGACTATATTAGGTAAGGAAACTTATTTTTTGTAAAAACATATACAAACCAAATTTCAGAAAAATCTGTGCAATATTTTTGTTGTTTGAAAAGATCTAAAAAAAGATCGGGAATCAACTTCATATGGGCGCTATGACTACGAATTGTGCTATAGGGTTTATTTACTGATTTGTGGATGTAATAAACATACACAAACCTAATTTGACCGAGATGTACATGATAATATGGGTAGTATGCGACTTAAGTCGATTTCAGTCATTGAAAGATTTCCACCTATTGTAATAAATTTCAGCAAAATATATTCGTATTTGCGACCTGTAGTTTGATTACAAGGTTTACATGGACATGGACGGACGGACGGACATCAGACTCAGAAAATGATTCAGAGTCGATCGGTATAATAAATTATTTCAGGCCGTTTGCAGGTCAATTCAATCTTATGGAGCGCAGGTGTGGGGACTCTCTATGTTTGAAAATGTTGATCAGTTGCAGAGATTTTTCACAAAACGAATTCTGAAATTGCCACATAACACGCCAAATTACGTTCCAAGTTTAGAAACTGGTCAGTAAGACGCATCTTTGTTATACCTATGGATTAATTTGAAGTATGTTTCCAGAACACTATTTGACTATGATTACGAAAGATTATTTATTGGTATAAAGACTAAATTGATCGTCTAATAACTACAACTTAGATTCCGACAAGGGCGTATGGAACAATACCTGTAAAACTTTACTCCAACAAATGAAGACGCAATCCTATCGTAACAATTATGAGAGGGCATTACTAAATGAACGAAGAATTTATAAATTTTTGGACTTCTCCAAAGGTATTACTTATTGTAATGTGAGCTACAACCAGCAAAAAATTTCGTTGGTAATGAAAACACGTGGTGATCTTTTGTATTTAAACGCAACTAAATACAGCATCGAACAACCCATCGCACAATCTAGAATTTGTTCAATGTGCCAACTTAAACGAAGAGGAAACAATTCAACATTACTTAGGAAGGTGTCCCGTGCTGCAAATTATAAGATACAGATTCCTTCGATACTCAAGATTAACAGATTATGAAATCTGTGATATTCTAAACGGTGATTCATTTGAAGATTTTAATCCCTTATACAATTATGTTCGAAATGCCTTGAAATATAGATAGTTTTTAATCACAGAATACAATAATTAAATCAGAATTAATTAAATTAGTATATTGGTGTAAATAAGTACAAATTTTATATTTTTATATATTTCTCTTCTTTTATATTCAAATCAAATCTTCCGGCTGACGGTAAATCTGCCAATCCGTATAAATTCTTTATTATTATAAATTTTAATATTACTTTGTTATATTTACTTGTAAAATTTTTATGAATAAAGAAGAAATCTAATCTAAATCTAATCTAAATCTAATCTAAATCTAATCTATAATAAAAGATGGATCTAGGTCAAATATTTTTGGTAGCAGCAGACATCAGCATTATACCCTGATATATGGTATAAAATCGCCAAAAAATCATTACATTAAGCTTTGAAAAAAATCGCTCAAATCGCCAGAATCTCGAAAAATAGATTAACAATTTTTTTTGTCTTTTTTATTTCGAAAGCGATGATATAGTGCTATCAAACCCTATATTCCACTTTTTGTGGAGTATTTTTGTCAATTCCGCCCAGGTGTGTACCACATAATGTGAGCATTATCGTGTTATAAGTATCTAGAATATTTCGTATGAGTCCTAAGACTCTGATACAGAAGCTAAATTTAAAGCGAGAGTGATATCTGTCTATGAAAACCGGAAGGTAATTTATATCATGTTTAGGCCAAGATTAAGTCAAACTCAAACTGTAGTACTTTCATTATAAACTCCCTCTTTAAACTACGTCTCCGATTATAAACAATTAAGAAATTGTCACTTAAAAAGCTTTTACTTTTCTTTAAATAGTTGCGGCACATTATAATAATTTTGAGCACATAAAACGTAAATCTCATACATATTGTACCCGCTGCCCAATATTCTGACCCAGTTTTTAAAGACTTCAACAGAATAAATAAAAAAAAAAAACGAAAAACGTTAAAACGTTTTCTTAAAGTAATTATACATGATATTTACTAGTAAAACACACATTGGAAGCTGCTCGAACGCATCTGAATCTCGAGTATGGTGGTTAGTTAGTTATGACAGCAGCAGCAGCAGCAGCAGCAGCAAGAAACGGTTAAATTCAAAAACACACAGCATCAAAGCAATTAATTTTTGGAAAACAATACCAACATTTAACAAGATTTTATGATTGTAGTACGTGTAGTACTGTAGTATAACTTTGTTTTCATTTCATAATAATGGCTTACTCGTAAATGTCTACATACTCGTATAATAACATCAACATTTCCACATGTGTTCATTAGAGTGGGCCGTATTTTATCGATCTAAAATTACCATTGGGGAAGACTGGTTGGCGAAGGCTTAGTGTTATGACATTTGTTTCACTTTTCGATCGGATATCTTTGAATCTGAAAATTTGATAACACTTATTTTGTCAAAAAAAAAAAAAAATCACTATAAATCCTGAGAAAATTTAATTCATATGTTTAAGTTAAGATTTTTCTAAATTTTATTTCTATGCTCCTTGCACAAATAAAAGGAACAAATATATATATATACAGTGTCGTGCAAAACAAAAGCAACAAAACTCATATTTTATTTATTTGTACACTATCATGGCAGAAAACAAAGTTGCACATTAATTTTCCAATGTTAGTATATTTCTTTAAAAAAAGTCAGCAAAAATTTCCAACTTTCCAAAAAGAGAGTGTGAGAAACAAAAGCGACAAATTTAAAAATTTTGTATATAACGAGAATTCTTTAAAATAACGGCACATTTCCAAAGTTACTCCACTTTTTAAGGGTTTAAGCATTTACTACATGATTATTAAAGATTAGTTTATATATGTTATTGGTACTGGTTGGTCTAATAAGAATGGCTAGGGATACATATTGCCAACTTTAAATTCTCATATAATTGAGGACTTTAAAAAGGGAGAAAAGCAAGCTTCTGTTGCTAAAAAGTATAACATGAACTGATCTATTTTTTGTGGATTAATAAAAAGTTATCAGTTGACAAAAGTCGTTAGTGTAAAGCATGCAGGAGGACGTCCACGAAAAATCTGTTTGCGTGATGAGAGAAAAATGAAACTGTAAGAACTCTTAAATTGAACGTGCACGATAGGACAGTTCGGAGACGTGCAATAGAAAACAATTTAAAAAGTTGTTGAACAAGAAACATATCCAAAAAAGGCAAGTAACTATAAACTTGTTATTTTTGTATTATTATGTTAACTCATCAAATGATTTTCTCTTTTTTTATTGTTTTAGATTAAATTTTGCAAAAACACACCTGAATTGGACCGTACAGAAATGGAAAACCGTTCTATTTAGTGACGAATCAAAATTCAGTTCAATTCAATTCAATTTGATTATGTCTACAGTTCGGCGCTTTCCTGGCAAACGCCTTGAAGCACGCAATTGTAAAATGAATTGTAAGCATGGAGGAAGCAATGTGATGGTGTGGACATACTTTTCGGCAAATGGAGTCGGACCCTTCCACAAAGTTGATGTAACAGTGGACCGTTTTATGTATAAAGATATTTTAGAAACTAAAATGATTCCACATGCTTAGTGGAATATGCCCCTTCGATGGGCGTTTCAACATGATAATGACCCGAAACACACATCGAGGGTGGTCAAAGATTTTATAGAACAGAATGGGTTTCAAGTCCTTGATTGGCTGGCACAATCACCAGACTTGAACCCCATTGAAAATATCTTTGGGATATTAAAGAAGGTTTCTCCGGAAAACGATTTAAACCCCGTACCGAACTCTTCCACAGCCTAGAAGCTGAGTGGCAACGTATCCCTGAATCAGTACTTACTAATCTCATTGAATCTATACCGCGAAGATGTGCCGAAGTGATAAAATATAAAGCATCGTATGCGAAATATTAGTTTGTTGCTTTTGTTTTACACACCTTTATATGGAGACGTAACTAGTCTTACTTTATTTAAAAGGAAACAATTAGTTTAGGTTGTTATATTTTATGAATTAGTTAGCATATAATTAATCTGATACGAAATAAATCACTGTGTTTATTTTTATGGAATTTGTTGCTTTTGTATCTATACTGTATCTATACTATTAATAGGTTAGGTGCGTTTGTGTTAACGAAGTTTTGTTCTACCGTTTTTTCACGATTTTGACCAAACGTATATTATTTGAAAGGTATTTCATTTTAGCTGTTCACCAGATTTACAGATTTTAAAATTTTGTACTTTATTTTGAGTAAATTGCATTTAAAGTTGCTACTAACACATATGTACATAAAATTGTACATATACTATGTGTGTTTTTATTAAATTTGTAAATGTGTTTGATAATCAGTTATCTTTATTCACAATAATAATAAACCAAAAAAGTATTGGTGTGTGAATTGGCTAAGTTTAAAAATAAAGTTGCCTAGAAATTGCACTCGAATTTCGAGCGCTGGAATCAGCTAGTATATAGGAATATGACTGAATATGACTCAGACATGTCAACTTAGCCCGTTTTGCGTTAGATTTTGCGCTATTTGATTATCCAGAAAACGCATTTTCTTCATTTATCTCCTTTTATAAAAAGCATTAAATTGGCGCTTTCTGTTCTCCTTAAGTGTATTTGACGTCTTTTAATGTTAAACAAAAGTATATTTATATAACGTACTTTGTTGACTTAAACTTTATCAGCAGGTTAAAATATCAACAAGCAGAATAATTGCACATAAAGCATGAGGTCGAATCTATACATCGCTATTTTGATTATAATTTCCAAAAAATCTGTTGTGACGATAAATTTTCACACATTTCACTTTAGAGTTAAAAAAGAACAATTTATAGCCACGGATATTGAAAAATCGAGACAGAACCTATTTATTTTGGTTTCAAGTAAGTCAAGTTATTTCCATATTATTATCAAATTTGTTTTCCATACTCAAATTATGTAAAATTATTTAATACATAATTCCATTCATTCTTTCATACATATTATATATGAAAATGAGCATATGATACGATTTTATGTAAAAATTAAGAATTGTAATCAAAATTTTGTACTTATTTTATAATTTTTTATTGATGTACACTTAAAAAGTATCACTCACTGTGTGTAACTCTCTCTGTATTCATTTACACTAGCATATTCCAGCGCCCGAATTTCGAGTGTAATTTCTAGATAATTTTATTTCTCAATATAGCCGATTCACAAACCAACACTTTTTTGGTTTATTATTATTGTGAATGATGATAACAAACTCATTAACAACTTTAATAAACACATGCATAGCATATGTATAATTTCATGTATGTGTTAGTAGCAATCTTAAATGCAATTTATTCAAAATAAAGGAACAACTTTAAAAATGTGTAAATCTGGAGAACAGCTAAAAAGATGTGCATTTCAAATAATAAACGTTTGGTTAAAATCGGGATAAAACGGTAGAACAAAACATTTCATGTATGTGTTAGTAGCAATCTTAAATGCAATTTATTCAAAATAAAGGAACAACTTTAAAAATCTGTAAATCTGGAGAACAGCTAAAAAGATGTGCATTTCAAATAATAAACGTTTGGTTAGAATCGGGATAAAACGGTAGAAGAAAACATCGGTAACAAGAAATCGCCTAGCCTATTAACATTATAGATGTTTTTACTTTTTTTTATAAATAATTTTATAAAAATATATTTTATATTTTTTTTGTTTTTTATTGCGATTTTTAAAAATTGTTTTAAATAATTGAAAGAAAGCTAAGTATCTTATTTTTATTTATGAACTGATTTTTAAAAAATCTTAAAACCCCAGCTCTGGCCGCAATTCTTTCAAAAATTGAATTCGCTATATTACAAAAAAAAAAAAAATTTGTCAATGATATTTCCGAAGTTTATGACGAAAATCGAGGTAAATAGATCACAACACCAAAAAAAATTAAATAATGCAGAATGGATCCAAAAATTTAAAAAATTTTTTTAATTCGAACTTAGTTTTAAATGGTAAAAATATATTATTTTAATTCGACCCACACTATAGCTCAGATATGAATAAGACATTTCATATTTTGTACAGACAAAATAAAAAAATAGAAAAATAGCACCGGGCATTAAATCAATATTTTTGATGAAACAATCAATTTATATCAATTAAACAAAATATTAGTAAAAACACAAAACCTTTTGGATACAAGAGACAAACGTAGGTAATTTTGATTTTTTTATTAAAACTCGTTACTTTAAAATATTAGTTAAATTTTGATGAATTGTTTTATATCACAATTTGAGAAACTAATGCTTTCGCTGCGTGGAATGAATTTTAAATTTACCTGATCATTCCCAATATTTCATGCAGTAATTTCTATTTATTTTTCCACTTCTGTTTGTGGGTTTTTGTAATTTATGCCCTGGTGTGCCTACTGCTGTTTGCTGTCTCTGCCTCGTTAATTCTCCTCAACTCTAAAAATGCTTATAATCTTAATAATATTTAGTTGTCTGCTGCACGTTATGCGTTATTATTGTTGAAGGTGAAATTATTTGTAGCTATTCCTCATTTATTATAAATTATTTACTTGTTGCTGTCTAACAAGGTGACACGCTTGTATGGAGGAGTACTAAAATCAATTTAACAATATGTATTTATTAATGTATTCTCCATACAAGACTATAAAATGAAAAAAAAAAACAATAAACTCTGGATGCTGTATTGTAACAAAAGCGAAAGTTATTTTCTTTTTTCGATATTTGTTGGGTAGGGTCAATAAGCCCTTTATATTCGTTTGTATGTTTTTTTTTTTTTTTTTGTTGTTTTCCCTTTTGCTTTTATTCATTCTTTGGTAGTAGTGCGACGATGTTTTTTTATAGACATTTTAGGAAATGAAATCGAATAATTTACAAATGATTTTGTTCAAGTGATATTACGATTTTGGTAACGCATTTATTCACGTGGAACGGAGATTCATTGTGGCTACTATGTATATTAATTGCCAACCGAATTTCGGTTACGGAAATAGCTGAATTTTGAGTTGATTGCAGTTCTATTATCTTAACAGTAAACATTTTTAGAACAACAGAAAATTTTTAGTGGCTAAAAAAATTTCTGTTCATACAATCGAAAATTCAGTTGTTAGTCTTCAGAAGAATTCGGCTGACGATTTTTTCTGTTCTGAGAATTCAATTAAATACAGGAAAAAATATATTTTTTCCAAAATAATTATTGAAGTGCAAAAACTTTTCTAAACTATAGTTCTATAGAACATATTTATTTCTAAAAATAATACTTCTTAAATAAAACTGATAAAAATAACTCTTTACAAAAATAATATTCATTTTGTGGGTGTTGTTATTTGCTGATTTGACAGTCATTAGTCAGTGTGCATGAGGATCCGAGTCACTCAACCGAATGTTATGAAATGGTGTGGGTTTGTAATTTTTGTGATGGCAAATTGCGTTATTCATTATTTTCTTATAAGCATGCATACTTTAAGGCTTTAAAATAATCTATCTTTATAATAGTACAACTAATCCTCGATTAACATGATTATTTTAAAGCCAAACAAAAACCTTTTTTGAACATATCGCACCTTAAAAACAAAACAGTCACAACTCAAAATTTTCAAATTTTCAGGAGAGCCAAAAATTTTGAGTTATGACTCTCTGAATGAAATTTTTTTATGTGACTAGTGATATTATATCAAGTTGTACCCCAGATATAACAGCATTTTTCCTGTTAAAGAAGATAGTTATGAGAAATATATTTTTGCAGTAGATAGAAATGTGTACTGTGAATTAATTGATGAAAAAAAGTTAATTTTGGAAAATTTTGAGTTGTGAATCTTTTGTATTTAAGGTGCGATATATGAAATTTATTGTCGGCACGAACTGTTTTGAAATCCATATCGGATGTGATTACACTGTACAACAATTGTCGGACTGTTGCACAGTGTAAATGCAGGAACTGAGGGAGCTAGACTTCTTATTGAGGGAGAAATTTTCAAGCCAAATTTTATCAAATTAAAAGAGGGTACAGCCGAAAAAGTTTGTTTTCTTCGCTAAATATAAATATAAATACAATACGAATACATATCATTCCCAAGTTCCCAGACTGGATCAGACAATTAAATTAAATCGATATATATTTTGCAATTTCTTTTTGTATGAAAAGTTTTAAATGTAAGTGTTTAAAATATGCGACTAATAACACCGTATAACAAATAAAAAATAAATAAAATACCCTAGGATTTCAGAAATTTAATAGATATATGAAAAAAAAACTTGTTTTATTTAACTAAATATAAAAAAATATTTTTTCTGTAAAGTTATAAAAAATTAATCATAAAATTTGTAAGGGAGCCCTCTTAAGGAGAGTGCGTAGGGCATAGTTCCCAAAGGCGAAAATGTTCGCCTTTTTATCAAATTAAAAGAGGGTACAGCCGAAAAAGTTTGTTTTCTTCGCTAAATATAAATATAAATACAATACGAATACATATCATTCCCAAGTTCCCAGACTGGATCAGACAATTAAATTAAATCGATATATATTTTGCAATTTCTTTTTGTATGAAAAGTTTTAAATGTAAGTGTTTAAAATATGCGACTAATAACACCGTATAACAAATAAAAAATAAATAAAATACCCTAGGATTTCAGAAATTTAATAGATATATGAAAAAAAAACTTGTTTTATTTAACTAAATATAAAAAAATATTTTTTCTGTAAAGTTATAAAAAATTAATCATAAAATTTGTAAGGGAGCCCTCTTAAGGAGAGTGCGTAGGGCATAGTTCCCAAAGGCGAAAATGTTCGCCTCGAGAAAGTAATATGTGTCGTTCATACAGTGTTGGTCAGAACAAAAGCAACCAAAATCACTATTGACTTTTTTGCATTTTGAAGCATGTTATTGTTGTTGTGTTTCCAAAATCTTCTTTATCATTTCTTACTCTTTATAACAACAAATAAAAATGCAAAACTAAAACAACCGTTATATTATTATTTTTTTTTTTTTTTTGCAAAAAAAAAAAGAATCAAAATAACACCATTTCAGTTGGACAAAACAAAAGCAATATTTAATATTATTCAATATTTATTAAAGAATCTGTTGTTTTTTATAACTTCGCTGCATCTATGTGGCATAGATTCAATAAGGTGGTTTATAATATTGACTGGAATGCTTTTCCACTCAATTTCCAACGCTTCTTTTAAAGGTTGTTTATAAGTGAAAGCCCGACCAGCTACTCGCCGCTTTAAAATGCCAACTAAGTTCTCAATAGGGTTCATTAGCAGCTTCGACGTATGTTTCTGGGTCGTTGTCGTGTTGAAATATCCAACGAAGTGACATCTTCCACTCAGAGTGTGGCATCATAACATTAGTAAGAATGTCTCTATACATAATTCTGTTCATTAATCTCTCGATTTCATGGAAGGGTCGAATGACAAATCCAGAGAAGCATGCCCAAATCATAATTCAGACGCCGCCGTGCTGTGCAGTTGGCTTGCAGTAGCGTGGGTTTAAACCAGTGGTGGCCATCGAGAGAATTGAGTTAGTAATAGTGTTTATGAGCATGTGTTAGTTGTACTACACTGTACTACACATGGACGTAACACAATGCCGATATTGAATGAGTTTGTGGAGATTTTGTATGAATGTTTATATGAATGCATAAAAGGAAAAATAGCTGAGTTCGCGGAGAATATGGTAAAATTTTAAATATATTTTGTTGTTTTAAAGTTTTAAATCTTACATTCTGAAAATGTAAAACAAAATGTGAAGAACATTTAATCTCTTTTATCCATAAGTTTGAAGTTTATTAAATCAAACAAGTATTAATAAGTAATTCATTTTTTTATAAACAAAAAAAAAAAAAAAAACACAAAATAGCAAAACTTAAAAAGATAAGAAATTTCAGAGGTTATTAATTGGTATGTTACCAAAAACTAAAAAACTTAGCTGCCTGCAGTAACTGGATATTTTTTTAAATTAAAAAAAAAATGCATAAAAGACAGCTATAATATTGTCAAATGGAGGAGACGTATGTAATTTATAGAAAATGTTTAATTTATAGTTTATCAAGTCTTCGAAATTTTCTCAACATTTTTGGTTCTTTTAAACAAATATTCTCTGTGTAACTATTAAAAAAATATATATATGAATTTCAAAAGGCAATGCGACATAGACATGTAAGTAGCCGAGCGCCAGCGTGTTTGGCACGGCCTTCACTGGTTTAAACGACCTCCTTTCTTGAGGCGAACAGTGCACATTCCATCACAGTTACACAAATTAAATTTTGGCTCGTAGCTAAATAAAACAGTCCAGTCCAGGCGTCCAGTTTTTAATATTTTTGTTCAAAATTAAGCCTACAAATATTGATATGCTAAGCATTTTAGCGAAATAGAATTGAAATAAATAAGTTCTCTCTTTTTGCCAAATTTTTCTCAGTGAGCAGTGGATTTTTTGCTGGCCTCAAACTTCGGAATCCTGCTTCTAATGTTTGGCGACGAACAGTCCTTGAATCTATATTTAAATTTAATGCATTTAAAATAGTTGTCGATGATTTAAATCGATATTTTTTGTCTTCCGTGGTGCTCCTCCCAAACACAATGTTTTTACAGATTTTGTTGTTTTATATTTTTTTATAAGCCGAGATATTATAGATTTATTAATATTATGCTTTATACATAACGACTCTTTTAGTTAACAATTTTAGTTTTGTCTTTTAATTTGTTATGTTCTAAAGAGTAAGAAATGATAAAGAAGATTTTTTAAAAACAACAATAACATGCTTAAAAATGCAAAAAAGTTCAATAGTGATTTTGGTTGCTTTTGTTCTGACCAACACTGTATATACTAACATTGGATTTAGGCAAAGCAAACTAGAGAGATATGGTTTGTAATATTGGGTACTCGCATGAGCAAAAACCATATATGTCTGGAAAACACAACCATACCTTGGGAGAGCTACTGTAGCTGCTCCAGAGAAAATCACGGCCAACGAGTTTTGTTGCCTCTGGTCGAAGTCCTGAAAGGTTATAACGTTACAATGTACAATTTCTTCACGACTTATGAGTTAAAAATTACTACAAAACAAATTGATCATGGTTGGAACAATGCATAAGAACAAGGGCTCGACTTCAAAAAGGCTTCCACTTTTTTTCCTGATAATTCTTAACTGTATTTTTGTGACACTGTTATTGGTTCTCAACTAATGTTCAGCTATGGCCCACGGATTTAGCTTTAAATTTACAGCGAACTTTTCTTGCAACTGACATTTCTTTCCTGAACCACATTTTATTTATCCTACACTTTGATTGTTCTTTGTATAGTTTATGTATTGTGGATAAAAAATTTTTTAAATCACGTCTTTCCAAAATCAAATCAGCATCCTTCTGTCTTTTAATTCAATTCATGCTCAATCAACTATTTAACTCCACATTTGAAAGAAAAGAACATGAGGAATTTTTTGTATTTTCTATACGAGAGTTAGTGCGAACAAGCTGAAGTAATAGGCAGAAGGTTGCTGAAGATGGACAAATCGCTTTGTTCGAAAATAGCTACTCCATCTGGCGCTGTCTTCAATTTTGTCCAATATTTCTCTAATATTACAAAAATTATTATCTATTCTTTCATTAGAAAATGTACTCGTATACATGATATCAAACCGAACAATAAATAATTAATTATAAATAAAACATTTTAAGAAAATCTTCCTGATTACCTCGGGATTACTTTTTAAACGTATTTCGATTTTTTATTTCATATGATCCGGTAACGAGCTATGATGTTCACTGCAAAACAACTTTTTTTCGAGACGCTTGCAGAGATTCGCTGTCACAGACTTATTTATTAAAGTTTTAAATTGAAAATTTTTCAAGGATACTATATAAATAACTCAACATTATACATATCTTCAAAAAAAAAGACGCGTCTTTTCGCCTTTAAAATCTTACCACCATAATGTGATCTTATTTAATATTTTTCTTTAATGAATAAGCGGTAATGCAAACTTTTAACTCATTTAATATTTAGAATTAAACTCAGACAATTGATGACAAAAGCTCTCAATTTGTTCTCCAGAGATATATAAAAGTTTGACTCCATTAATGTTATTGTCGGCACACTCATAAAAAGATAAAGCATCTTCGAGAGTAATATTTCTTGCTTTAACACTTTGTCAGACTTTTCGTTTAACTATTGCCCCTACTCCGTCTACAGCACCTTTGCCATGTGAACTTTATATACAACTTTATCGAAATTCAGAGCTTACGGTTACGGACGCGACAAATTTTAAATACTAATAGAAATGTTTAACGGAATTTGCGGGAGCCAATTAGTAGATTTTCTTAAGTAAAACGATGAACTTCCTTAAAAAGTGCAAGCTACTTGCATTTCAAATACTTATCCACTAATGACATCAATAAGTAATGTTTTTGGTATACGGACACGACATTTCGATGTAGGAAGAAACAAACTCAAAAAACTTCCGTTACTCGAATTCACTATATATTTAACATTTTCAAATTACAACATCAATATAAAATAAGCTAAAGTCATAAAGAACATAAGTTGCAGGAATTCGTCAAAAAAAAATTTTTGTAGTTGTATATTTCGGCTCAAAATTGAGCTTTATTATTTGATAAAATAAAGTTTTTCTGAGCAGTCTGAATTTTCCTATGAATGTTCAAAGTAAATTCATTCCGCCTATCCAACTTATTTGCCAAAATAAGCCATTATAATATTCAAGCGATGCTACAATTCAAAGCGACATCGTTATAGTTACGAAAATAGTATCTGACAATTTTAGCCTTAGCCTTTTATGCGATTTTTCCCCCAATTGAGTTTTTTTTTTTGGTTTTATTTTATTTTATATTTTACTATGACGTGGTTTCGTGTTTTGCCAACTTCTTTTTTAATATCTAAATGTCAAAAAGTTGTTGATATAGAAACAATAAAAAAAACGTTATTTTTTAATCAAAGAAAAAGTTTAAACCAACTAACTATACTACAAAGGTAATGTTATTTTTGTTCACAAACTTATGTTTAACCACAAAAGTATGCTTTGAATTTGTTTGATATAATGTTATTATTGTTTTCGTTGGAGTTGCCACTTCATAGATAAGTAGAATTACTATAACTGTTATATAAATTCCCTATATGAACATAACAAAGCTATCACTAATACCAGTTACCTTATAATTCACCCAGTTGATATTAAGTTCATGGCATTAAAATAACAAACAGATAATATCATAGTTTAAATTATAACAAGTAGGAAAATTATAGTCGGTCTAGACCGACTATACGATACCCTATACCATGCGTTTAGAAACCTATCTCTTAGGCCCAACTAACTGAACATTGAAAATAAGCAAAAACCAAATTTGAGTGGGATTCTTATTAATTTTTTTGGCTGCAGATATGAAAAAGTTCATATCGGATGCTATATCTATAAAGGGACTAGGTCCAAAAATGGACCGATCCTGATCATGTTTGGCAAAGTCTCTTGTATTTTGCAAAAATATATACAAACAAAATTTGAGAAGAATCAGTGCAATATTTTTGTTTTTTAATAGATTTAAGTGAAGATCGGGAAGCAGCTCTATATGGGGTCAAAGGGATCATTTTTGGACTACTCATTAGTGGATGTAATGAACGCATACAAACCCAATTTGAATAAGATCTATATGACAATTTGGATCTTATGGCAATTTATGTCGTTTTCATATGGGTAATTTGTATGGGGGCTAGGTCTGAACATGGACGGATTCTCACCAATTTCAATAGCGTTCATCCCATGGCCGATAAAAGCATATATACCAAATTTCATCAAAATATATTCATATTTGCGACCTGCAGTTTGATTACAAGCTTTACATGGACACACAGATGGACGGACGGACGGACGGACGGACGGACGGACGGACGGACATTGTTAAATCAACTCAGAAGGTGATTCTGATTCGATCGGTATAATTAAAGATGGGTCTAGGTCAAATATTTTTGGTTGTTACAAACAGCAGTCACATTATACCCAAACCACATAGTGGTATAGGTTATAAAAATTAATACAAATTTTCTTTTCTGTATGTACATATATCAAATTTTTCAAAATTTGATCATACAAGAGATTGAAAAATTCATCATGTCGTGTATTTTTATATCAGGGACAATATTTGATATATTGCCCAGCTCCGTGGAACTAATTAGTGTGTGTGATTGTGTGATAGACAATGCAATGGGCACTTTTAACAATATATATTGTATTTGAAACCAAAACCCTTCTAAATATTTTTGTTTTATATGAGCAGATAGACAATGCAATGGGCACTTTTAACAATATATATTGTATTTGAAACCAAAACCCTTCTAAATATTTTTGTTTTATATGAGCAGCTGAGATGAAAAATTCATTCGTTACACATTAACCAAATTTTGGGATAAAGCAAAAAACTTATTGTGGCTAATTAAATTAACCAAATTAGTTGAATGCTGTTAATTCTTCAATGTTATGCCATTCTTAATTAAATCTCAACAGATGAAAAATCTAAATCTAAGTGATTACAGAAAACAGTTTGAATGGCACACTAAATCATTATCTTTAAATACACCAAAACAAATAGAACTAATTTTATATTTCATATTCTTTTGAATAAATTGTCTTTTATTAGATTGGGGTCATATGTGACCCCAATTACAAAAGGGTTAATGGGGTCATAATATTTTTTTTCGAAACCCTAGGCCATTAAGATAAAATATAACATTTAAAAGTAGAAAAGTGATGAATTTTTGATATAAAGTTTTTAGAAAGAGTACATTTACAGAATATTTTACTAAAATCCCATATTTCTCGAAATCCGCAAAAATAAAATCCTTTCCAAAAAAAATTCTGGCATAGGGTTTACTTAAAAATCCACACAGTTAATCTGTAATATGTACTTAACAAAACCTTAAAGTTTTAGATCCAGTTTTTTAAATTTTGTTTAAGAAAATTTTTTAAAACTTGAAAAAGAAGTTTTCAAAATTCTATCAAAAAAATTTCCAATTTTCGGTCTCAATGCGCAATTTTCGGTAACACCGTGGTAATAAAACAATACTTCATGTCTGAGTATAGAGAAATTATGGCTTAAATCAATTTCTCAAAGTTGAAAAAATGCCATCAAATTTCATGACCTATTTTTTTTTTTTGGCACAAAAGTGGTCTGGGGCATTTGCTATTTATTGTCGTTTTATTTGATTTTGAAGTTTTATAGCTTTTAAAGGGTTTTTCAACAGGGACGCTACAAAAGTAGATCTACGGTAACAGTGACATATTTCTTGCCGCTCTTTCGACATTTCTCTTCAGTAAGGTTTGCCATTTCATGATGGAAAGATATACGAGCCAACAACGAGTCGAAATTATTAAAATTTACTACCGAAATTCGGAGTCAGTGGCCTCAACGTTAAAAGCGCTACGTCCAATTTATGGTCGTCATAATCGTCCTAGCAGATCAACAATTGAGCGTCTAGTGGAAAAATTTGAATCCACAGGCACAGTACAAAATGTTCCCGTACCAGTGAAAAAAAGAAGTGCCCGTAGTGTCGAGAATATTGCTGCCGCTGAGGCTTCAGTTGAAGAAAGCCCAAATGTGTCTCTCACACGTCGTTCTCAAGCGTTGGGCATCTCTGATCAAATTGACGCAAGAACTGAAGCCACTTGACCACCAGAAGCATCGTATGTTCGTGAATTGGGCTGAGCAACAACTTGAAAATGATACAGATTTTCATCGAAAAATCATCTTCAGCGATGAGGCTCATTTCTGGCTGAATGGCTTCGCCAATAAACAAAATTTGCGTTATTGGTCAGACAGCAATCCACACGTACTCCATGAGTCATCATTGCATCCCGAAAAAATTACGGCTTGGTGCGGTTTATGGGCCGGCGGCGTCATTGGGCCGTACTTCTTCCATGATGATCACGACCGGCACGTTACTATGAATGGGAATCGCTACCGTTCAATGATAACCGAATATTTTTGGCCCCAATTGGATGATATAGACTTGGAGGACATGTGGTTCCAACAGAATGGCGCGACAAGCCACACAGCGAATGTCACAATGAATTTATTGGAAACAAAGTTTGGAGAACGTGTTATCTCACGAAATGGTCCAGTCGATTGGCCGCCTCGGTCGTGCGATTTGACGCCGTTGGACTATTTCCTGTGGGGCTACGTCAAGTCTATGGTCTATGCCAACAAGCCAGCGACGATTGATGAACTTCGTACGAATATCGAACGTGAAATTGCAGCAGTATCGGCCGATTTATGCTTGAAAACCGTCGAAAATTGGGTTCAGCGTCTGGTGGCCATGCAAACGAGATCGATTTCCATATATAATGGCATCGAACGTACTTTCGCAGGAATAAACAATTTCATTGATATCCAAAACCGTTTTTTGTTTTATTTAAAAAAACTTTTGTAGCGCTCTTATTGAAAAACCATTTATAAAGGATAATTTTATACTGATCCCGAACTATATCACAACTTGTCGGAAAAATGAAACTATAGAACGAAATTTTCGTAAAATCTGAGAAAAAAAGTCTTATTTTCCCCATAAAAACACACTTGAAATTTACAATCGCGTTGAGGCACGACTAAATCTTTTTTGATTTGTCAGTTTTTTTGCTATTCGCATATTTCAAGGGGGTGAGACCGAGAGTTTGAACACTTTTCTTATTAAGGGCCACCTTAGTGGACACACAGACGGACGGAAGGACATCGTTAAATCCATTCAATTCAAATCATTATACCCTGACCACGTGGTATAGGGTATACAAAATCTGCTTAGTTGCTTCTAAAAAGGTATGAAGGTGACACTGATCACCTCCAACCTTTTTCTTTTGACATTTTTTTTTTTTTAGCGAACAAAACGAAGAGGAAAGGATATGTGCGCATTATTATTGCCTATCGCCAGTGATTATACATATTTTACTTTTTTCAATCAATGGCATCACTGATTGAAACTCGCGTAAACAAACTCTCCCCATTTCTGTTCGAAGTTTTTCTGTAAAATGTTTTCATTGTTTATGCCATAAAGTAGATTTTATTTTATTTTTATTTTTCTGTGAACATCCATATGAAAACATTTGATGCATATAAAAACAAACATTTGCTGTTGTTTGAAATATTTTAATGGAATTTTAACACAGTAACTGAAGAATATATTGTCAATGTATATTTTTGTATAAAAAATAACATCAGTTGATAAAAAATAAATATTTTTTAAATAAAGAAAAACAAAATGGCATTCAATTATTTGCTTGCAACAGAAAATCCACTCGTATAGTTTCTTATTTTGTAAATTGGAAATATTTCAAACAAGTAAAGGCTATTGTGAAGCAAAAACAAATATCTGAATTGAAATTTGCAATTCAAACAATATTTAATTCATGCGACCAATAAAAATATAAAAAGTAAGAAAATTATAGTCGGTCTAGCCCGACTATACGCTATATCATGATTTTAGAGAAACTATTAGGCCCAGCTATACATAAGGATATAGAAAAGAAACCAAATTTGAGTGACATTGTTATGAATTTGTTGGCCGCAGATGTGGAAAACTTCATTTCAAAAATCAGTAGTCACGTATTTATTTCAAATAGATATAAAAAACAAATTTGAGCGAAATCTATGTAATATTTTTGTTTTTAGACAGATTTAAGTGAACAATTAATAGTAACAATAGTCATACAGGGTTTATTTCTGGGTAACCTCCACATCAGGGACGTAGGAAAGGGGGGGGGGGAGCATTTTTCTTATTTTTCTGCTTTTCGTCACATATTAACATTGAAAAAAGGATTTGTATATAATTTCATAGTTAAATTATTTAAGAATTTATTGTTAAAGTTTTCCTTATGAATAAAATAAAAAACTTACTTATTATTAGATATGTCACGATTAAGCCGGCCACTCACGTACAGTTTTAACTGACAGTTTTAACTGAACAGTTGAAACTGACAGTTAAAACTGTACGTATGTGGGTAATAACTGACAGTTCAACTCAACTGTTCAGTTTAACTGAGAAATTTAAAATTTAAAGCGCTGACCAAAAAGTGCAAGTACGAGTGTATGTGAAGGTTCACGGTTCAAAACCTCACGGCCGCCCTAAGTAGAAAAAATTTTCATATAGAAACAATCTATTCATTTAAAACATAACAATTATCACAATGTTCAATAAATCGCTGATGAAGGCTGAAATGCCAGAAACCGGTCCGATTAAGAATACAGTGCAGTTATGAATTTTTGAAATATATGCTTTCTTCTTCTTTACCACGCACCATTTAAACAAAATTAAAAAAAAATTGCATATTAATTACAGTAGTAATTGCAATATGTCTGAAAAATGACGATAAATCTAACAAACAAAAAATTTCTTCGCTTCAAAGCGTCATCTCAAATATATGTAAAGTGCATATGTAGGTATGTACAAAAACCGTAGATCTCATATGACAACTCTTACGAAAACTGAGAATAGTGGAAATTAGAAGTATAAATGCAAAAAATATTCAAAATTCAAAAATAACGATTGTTTGTTTGGACAGAGTTGTATCTTCTGAAATTAATACAAAGTAAAGCTGTATGGTACGAAAACTGAAAACTAACCACACTGCTCGTAGGCCTGACTTTAGGTGAGTGTGTTAAAGCGCTGACCAAAAAGTGCAAGTACGAGTGTATGTGAAAGTTCACGGTTCAAAACCTCACGGCCGCCCTAAGTAGAAAAAATTTTCATATAGAAACAATCTATTCAATTAAAACATAACAATTATCACAATGTTCAATAAATCGCTGATGAAGGCTGAAATGCCAGAAACCGGTCCGATTAAGAATACAGTGCAGTTATGAATTTTTGAAATATATGCTTTCTTCTTCTTTACCACGCACCATTTAAACAAAATTAAAAAAAAATTGCATATTAATTACAGTAGTAATTGCAATATGTCTGAAAAATGACGATAAATCTAACAAACAAAAAATTTCTTCGCTTCAAAGCGTCATCTCAAATATATGTAAAGTGCATATGTAGGTATGTACAAAAACCGTAGATCTCATATGACAACTCTTACGAAAACTGAGAATAGTGGAAATTAGAAGTATAAATGCAAAAAATATTCAAAATTCAAAAATAACGATTGTTTGTTTGGACAGAGTTGTATCTTCTGAAATTAATACAAAGTAAAGCTGTATGGTACGAAAACTGAAAACTAACCACACTGCTCGTAGGCCTGACTTTAGGTGAGTGTGTTAAAGCGCTGACCAAAAAGTGCAAGTACGAGTGTATGTGAAAGTTCACGGTTCAAAACCTCACGGCCGCCCTAAGTAGAAAAAATTTTCATATAGAAACAATCTATTCAATTAAAACATAACAATTATCACAATGTTCAATAAATCGCTGATGAAGGCTGAAATGCCAGAAACCGGTCCGATTAAGAATACAGTGCAGTTATGAATTTTTGAAATATATGCTTTCTTCTTCTTTACCACGCACCATTTAAACATAATTAAAATTTTTATATTTTTAACTGACAGTTTCAACTGAAGTGAACGTGTGTGGGGGTTCAACTGTACCGTTCTCAGTGCAATTTGTGTCGAGCGAGAGTGCGTATCCTGTCGCGTAAACAAAGCCAAGTGATAATTGATTTTATTGCAATATAATTAATTTATTCTTTTAACAAATTAATGTGGGAAGATAAATTTCGTTGTAATAACCACTTCTTGCACCACTGTTTACGCCGTTTAATTTTTTTTTTTTTTTTTGTAAAATTACAAAAAGTACACCGAGAGCGGCCAAACCGTCCTGCTCGTTCGAATACATGTTAAAATATGAAGTATTGAACTGCACGTGTGTGTACATTTCAGTTCACAGTTAAGTCTGTCAGTTATAACTGAACAGTTGAAACTGACAGTTGAAACAGTACGTGAGTGGCCGGCTTTAGATATGTTCTCTCAAGAATTTTTTTAAACTTGTTTTCAATCACCATATTGAAGCTAATAACTCCAATTGGAATAATTAAGGTATGATAACAGCGCGTTACACACATTCTGTCCTATGAACTAAATATACTCTTTCGGAAAGGGGAGAAAAAATAAAAATACACGTGTATCGGCGATTTTCATGTACACGTCAGAATTTTTTTTTTTATGTATAAAGTATAAAGCTCGTAGTGTCCGTCTGTCCGCCTGTGTGAAAGACTTTGGATAGATTTTTAACCCTTTTTCCGTGATCCAATCGAGCTGAATTTTTGCAGTTAGACTCTTGCAAATGTCTGTATCACGCTAAATTTTTTCAAAAAT
The DNA here is from genome assembly GCA_963682025.1 of Cordilura impudica. NCBI lineage: Eukaryota > Metazoa > Arthropoda > Insecta > Diptera > Scathophagidae > Cordilura > Cordilura impudica. The sequence continues at coordinate 123,865,724 of OY821517.1, forward strand.
AGATTTTTATCAATTCTCAGATTTTCCTGAATTTTTTTTTTTTTTAATCTTTTTTTGTTCACTTTTTTCAGCATAACATGAAGGGACTCCAAATTTTTAAACTACTAAAGCGTTCCGTAAAATGCAGTGCCCGACATGCAAAGTAGGCGTAGAAAGTATAGAGAATCTACCATTGGTGCAGCCATCTCAAATCATTTTGCCACCACTACATATTAAGCTCGGTCTCTTATAAAATTTTGTTAAAAAACTGGATCGTGAGGGCGAGGCGATTGCAAGTTTGCGCAAATTTTTTCCGAAATTGAGCGGCGCAAAGATTCATGCAGGTATTTTTTTTTTAAGAAGTCATTCAGTAACTTTATTTTTTTAAATGATGTGTATGATTTAAGGTGTTTTCAATGGTCCGCAGATAAAAAAAATAGTTGCAAGTTATGAATTTTCATAAAAATTGAATGCTATCGAACAACGTGCATGGAAAGGCACAGTTGCCGTTATTGAGCAGTTTCTTGGCAACAAACGAGCTGCCAATTATAAAAATATTGTCGCAGAAATGATTTCGGCATATGGCGAAATGGGCATATTAATGTCGCTAAAGATCCATTTCCTTCACAATCATTTAGATAAAATCTATGATTTAGGAGCTTGTAGCGGTGAGCATGGCGAAAGGTTCCATCAAGACATTGCGGCTATTGAAAAGCGCTTTAAAGGACAAGACATTACGAATATGTTTGGCGAATACTGTTGGTATATTTGTCGCGATACTGACACAAATGCTTACAAACGCAAAAATAAAAGGCCTAAGTTTCTTTAAAAGCATTGAAATTTTTAATGTAAAAATTTTTAATTTTAATATAACAAAATTAATAAAAAAAATCGGTTTTTTAACGAAGCGAAACCGTTACGAAAAACCGATAACCATTTAAAAAAAAAAAAAAAATTCAGGAAAATCTGAGAATTGATAAAAATCTATTTTTTAAAAAATTTGGCGTGATACAGACATCTCCACGACTCTGCCTGCAAAAATTCAGCTCGATTGGATCACGGAAAAGGTGTTAAAGGGTTAAGGGACGGACACTACGAGCTTTATACTTTATACATAAAAAAAAATTTTATTGACGTGTACATGAAAATCGCCGAAACACGTGTATTTTTATTCTTTTCGCCTTTCCGAAAAAGTATATTTGGTTCATAGGACAAGAAAAAAGCTCGTTTTTGTGACGCGGTGTAATAAGCTGCGTTAATTTAGTTAAAAACATCTAAAAAGAGATTAAGTACGAGTATGTATATCCACATGAGTAATTAAATTATTCGGCTTTCGGTTTACTTACTTACTTAGAGTGCTATTACACGATGTGTTTTTTACATATGTACTGTCAAATTTTCCCACAACAAAAGTTGTACACATCGTGTGATACATATGAAACATTGTTTATGTACAATACATGAGGAAAGTTACATATACATTTTTCAATTAGAACAGGTTCTATTTTTGCATGACAAACAAATGAAAATACAACACTGCTTGTGGCGAAAGAAAAACAGAGTAAATTTTAAAGATTAATATTGGAAGAAAAATAAATTGTTTAGTATTAATTAACAATTAAAAAATACATAACCTTTTTTTTAACAACAAATTTTTGTAAATTCACAAAATAAATCAGCTGTGGTTTTCATTTAGAGGTTATGTCATACGAAAATACATATCCACGTGTGATAGCGAAAATTTTGAATCGTATGTAAAAGACAATTTTGACAGACATGCGGAATTTCATATGGATAAAAAAAGTGACAGTACATACGTAAGAAACACATCGTGTAATAGCACCTTTACTGATTGTTCTTTGACAACTGGTAAGTAATATTCAAAAGTAAGTTGCAATATTACCACATAAAGACAATATATATAATGTTTACAAAACTTCTGTCCATAAAACTTATAACCATTGTGAAAAACCGTCTTAAGTATTTTTTAGCAACAGGGTAAAATTTCATTATAATTATTAGAGAATTGAATTTTATGAGAACGAATTATTTATTTATATAAAGTCAATTTTAATGAGTTAATTTAGTTTCAAGATAAAATTTAGTTTCAAGATACAAAAATTTTGAGAAAAAATAATTCTGAGTTGAAAAAGTGACATATTTCATAAACCGCCGAGGCCCCTTCAAATCGCTAATTTAAATTGGTCATTTTGTATGCAAAAAATACTTATCAAATATGGATTTTTTTATTTTTAGATTTTAGAATAATATACATACAAATGTATGTGTGCACTAGAAAACAGAATGAAAGCATTCGTTTTTATTGTTCATTCATACATTCATTGCTTTTGCCATGCATTCATTCAACAACATTAACAACTGCTGTTGCTATTTTGTACATTCATTGTTATTTTGTACATTCATTGTCGTTTAGTATTCGTTGTTATAATAATTTGAAAAAATGTAGTGTGAAAATGTTTTGTAAAAAAAATAAATACCGGTGTTTTTCGTACAATTAAGAAAAATACAAAAAGCAAAATATGGAAAAATTTTTTCTCTTATACAAAATGAGAATAACGAAATTGTTAATGGATTCGTGCATTGCGAAAAGTGTAATCACTTGTTTTAATACAATGGAAAACAGACATCAAATTTAATACGGCAGAAAAGCTGCGCAAAACAAAATTATAATACTGACTTAAAAAAGTCAGCAGTCTTGACAAAAATGATTTTACAAATGTGTGCGCCGAATGGATTAAAGAGGACTGTCGTCCATTTTCTGCCGGAACGGGTTTAAAAAACTAGCTTAAACCCTAATAAATATCGGAACAAAATATGGAAGTCATGCTGATATATTGAATCTAATACCAGATCCGACAACAATATCAACTCGCATACAAATCAAGGCGGATGAAAAAGAAATGAAAAAAGGAAGTTAAAGAAGCAGTGATAAATGAAGTGGCGTCAATAACGACTGACTTGTCGACAGATGATTTTGTGAAAAGAAATTTTTGTGTGTTACATTTCATTTTATGATGGAATCGCAGTTAAAACGTATTGTATTAGGTGTAAAGTCAATGGATTTTCAAATTTGCACAGAGGAACATATATTGGCTAAAAGCAAATATGTTTTGAATGATTTTGAAGTAAGTAACTTAGATAAAGTTAAATTCGTTACAAACAGAGGAGCAAACATTATAAAAGCTCTGCAAAATTACACTCGCCTTAATTGTTCAAGCCACTTGTTTAATAATGTGTTACACTCTGATTTGAATAATACTGTGGAATTACAGCCTATGCTAGAATCCTGCAAAAATCTGGTTAAATATTTCGAAAAAAGTAATTTATAGCACATGTTGACCACATCGTTAAAAAACTATTGCGTAACTCGCTGGTCCTCGCATTATAATTTGTTCAAATCGATTTTGAACAACTGGGTTGCTATACAAGAAATACTTTCAAAAAATGGTGAAATGTATAGAACTGGTGAAATTCATTTTTCTACGCTCATAGCACTAGTAGAACGTTTTTGAAAATTTTGACAATATAAGTAAAAAATTACAAGGCGTTAATTATGTCACAAGTACCTATATTTGTTTGTCAATTAACAGCCTTAAAAATATTTGTGCAATTAAAACCCCTGATTTTCCGGCTATAGTTAATTTAAAAACAAACATTATAAAGGAGACAGATAGCACATGGATTCCCAATATCAGTATTTACCAATACGCGGCTTGTTTTTTGTATCCATCAACAAATCGTTCTATGGAAGAAGGAATTCTAAGGGAGGTAAAAAATTTTTGTATATCACAAATTTTGAGTGATCAAGAGTGTCTTTCATCCCCAACCACTGGAATTTATAGTCAAACTGCAAATAATAACCCAGCTACAACTGATTCTGAAATATTCTTTTCGGAGTTCATCAATAATCCAAACCTTACTATAGAAGAAAGCGTGTCTGATGAATTTAACCGCTATTCTTTTTCTCGTTATTTGAACGTCGTTTGTATTTTGTTGGTTCGGTTTCACGTATTAGAGTCCAGCAATAGTCTGCCAGCATGCTTTTGTCCCAAAATCCTTGATAATTTCCTTAAATTTGTCAGTAAATCTTGGTGAGCAAGCTCCCTTTTCGTCGCTCACCGCACCTAGGTTTTGTGGAAAAAACCTAAATGCGAATGAAGTGACATTCGTGCACCTAATTCGTGATAATTATACCCTATACCACTATGTGGTTTGGGTATAATGACTTTGTGCTGCTGTTTGTAAGAACCAAAAATATTTGATCTAGACCCATCTTTAATTATACCGATCGAATCAGAATCACTTTTTGAGTTGATTTAACAATGTCCGTCCGTCCGTCCGTCTGTGTGTCCATGTAAACCTTGTAATCAAACTGTAGGTCGCTTTTATCGGCCATGGGATGAACGCTATTGAAATTGGTGAGAATCGGTCCATGTTCAGACCAAGCCCCCATACAAATTACCCCTATGAAATCGACATAAATTGCCATAAGATCCAAATTGTCATATAGGTCTTACTCAAATTGGGTTTGCATGCGTTCATTACATCCATTAATTAGTAGTCCAAAAATTATCCCTTTGGCTCCATATAGACTGCTTCCCGATCTTCACTTAAATCTAGTAAAAACAAAAATATTGCACTGATTCTTCTCAAATTTTGTTTGTATATATTTTTGCAAAATACAAGAGACTTTACCAAACATGATCAGGATTGGTCAATTTTTGGACCCAGTCCCCATATAGATATAGCATCCGATATGAACTTTTTCATATCTGCAGCCAAAAAAATTAATAAAAATCCCACTCAAATTTGGTTTTTTCTTATTTTCTATGTCCACTTAGTTCGGCCTAAGAGATAGGGTTTCTAAACGCATGGTATAGGGTATCGTATAGTCGGTCTAGACCGACTATAATTTTCTTACTTGTTTTTCAGTAATTCAGCAACAACTTGTCTGTAGTTTTCACTCTTATTGTTTCCAAGATAACTGTCCACGATGCTCTTGAAAGATTTCTAGGCTGCATATTCTTTCTCCAATAAACATTGTGAAAAATGTCATCATTCAATAACAAGTATACTTTCTTTGATTTTATCGTATGAAATTTTATGAAAAACCACTAACAGTTATTTAAATGATGCGCCATCTTTGTCCAGAGCCTTGACAAAGTTCTTAAAAAAGCCCAATTTTATGTGCAGCGGCGGAAGAAGAACGTCATATGGATCAATTAATGGTTTATTTGAAATGTTTAGTTCTTCTTGGCCACTCTGTTCGGACGTAATAATGACATGTAGCGCGACTAGCGCATAGACAAAGGAAATAACAATATTTTATGAAATCATTTTGCATACCAGTCAACAAACCAATGACTTGAAACTGATTAATTTACAGTTTTTTACGATGGTCTATACTATATATACAAAGAAATTTAAATTACACACCTTAAGGTCACCAAAGATCTTCCATTTATGATCGTTGGATATGAGTAATGTCAAAATTTCAGTCATCGATTCGTAGTTTTCCTTTGTATTAATGACATGAACAGTTGGTATGGATGGTTTTTCATTCACATTATGCAAAAGAAGAGCCTTTAGCTAATCTCCATTCAGTTTTGTCATATGGCTGGTTCATTATTTGAAATAAACCATCAATATCAGTACAGGATAGAATGGAGTGTTTCTTTTCAAAATGTGCAGCCAGTTCCAAGCTTCTATCTCTATAGATTGTTACTTTTGTCCCAACTGTAAGATGCTTCCACTGCTGCATGCAAGAAGCTAGTAATTCTGCGTCTTGCTTTTTAAAATGTAAATTCCGAATTAAATCATTCAGCACACCTTGAGTCACTAAATGGCGTACATCAGCCTCATACCAACTACCACTGCTAGTAAAAGATGTTTCGGACTTGGTGGATGTTGAACTGGTTTGGAAACCGATGGGACATTCGCGTAAGTAATATGTTTTCGATGTTTGATATTGTATTCGGCAACTTTTGTTAAACAGAAATAAGAATCGGTTTGGTGGTTACTTGACTCTCTCCAAAGTACTGGAATTGAAAAATCGAAATAGATCTTCTTGCCATTTGATCACTTGTATAAAACAGTTCTGCAACTATTGCAAACATTGTCGGTGTCCACGATTTGTCCAAGTTTCTGACAGCGAAATTCTATTAATATAAATATGCATTTTTTATACCCTATACCACTATGTGGTTTGGGTATAATGACTTTGTGCTGCTGTTTGTAACAACCAAAAATATTCGTCCTAGACCCATCTTTAATTATACCGATCGACTCAGAATCACTTTTTGAATCGAAATAGCAATGTCCGTCCGTCCGTCCGTCTGTGTGTCCATGTAAAGCTTGTAATCAAACTACAGGTCGCAAATATGAATATATTTTGATGAAATCAGGTATATAAGCTTCCATCGGCCATGAGATGAACGCTGTTGAAATTGGTGAGAATCGGTCCATGTTCAGACCTAGCCCCCATACAAATGACCCCTATGAAATCGACATAAATTGACATAAGTTCCAAATTATCATACAGATCTCAGTCAAATTGGGTTTGTATGTGTTTATTACATCTATTAATCAGTAGTTCAAAAATAATCCCTATATGAAAATTCTTAGTCATAGGCCCCATACAGAGCTGCTTCCCGATCTTCACTTAAATCTATTAAAAAACAAAAATATTGCACAGATTTTTCTCAAATTTGGTTTGTTTATATTTTTTCAAAGTATAAGTGACTTTACCAAATATGGTAATGATCGGTCCATTTTTCGACCTAGTCCCCATATAAATATAGTATCCGATATGAACTTTTTCATATCTGCAGCGAAAAATATTAATAAAAATGCCACTCAAATTTGATTTATGCTTATTTTCTATATCCAATTAGTTGGACCGAAGAGATAGGGTATCTTAACCATGGTATAGGGTATCATATAGTCGGGCTAGACCGACTATAATTTTCTTACTTGTTAATGATTGTGGTATTGCATATCCTTTTTTTCCAACCAAATATTCACCTGACATGCTTAAACGCTACTATTATTAAGATTTAGAATGAATGTGCGCTTCTGTCAAATTAATATTTGTGAAATTGTAGTGTCAGTATTGACTGTCTTACAGTATTGTCAACATGCGATAAAAAATTAACAAGACATGATAGTCCAGTTTTTATGCCAGATTCGATATCAGCGGCGCACCCAGGTTATTTAAAAAACATTCTTCTTTTCTGCAGTCAATTTTTTTTTATTTGTAGACCAGTGTTATATTTATGAGTTTATTATGTACAAGCGGACAAATATGGGAGACATTTCATCACATTATATTCGGTTGGTTCTTCAACTGACAAGAAGCTTATTATTTGTTAATTAATTGGAATTAAAAAGTTAGCCCAAGTTTACGATATTATTGCAATCAATTTTTGAAAATAACTATTTATTTTAAACCTACTCACATTTTTTGATCCCTAAGAACCTTTTTTGAAATAATGTATATATTTTATTTAAATAATTTTGTAATTAACAAACGACAGGTCAAATAAAATACTTTATATATTTTATAAAAAAAAAAAAACAAGTAAGAAAATTATAGTCGGTTTATACCGAGTATACGATACCCCATACCATGCGTTTAGAGACCCTATCTCTTAGGTCCAACTAATAAAATATAGAAACTAGGCATAAAACAAATTTTAGTGGCATTGTTATTAATTTTCTTGCCTTCGGATACGAAAAAGCTCATATTGGATGCTATATCTATATGGAGACTAGGTCGAAAAATTGACCGATCCTGACCATGTGTGCTAAGGTCACTTATTTTTTGCAAAAACATATGAAAACCAAATTTGAGAAAAATCTGTTTAATAGTTTTGATTTTTGGTAGGTTTAAGTGAAGATGGGGAAGCAACTTTATATGGGGGCTATGACTAAGAATTGTCCTATACGGAATTTTTTGGACTACTGATAATTGGACGTAAAAAACATACAAAAACCCAATCTGACCGAGATCTATATGATAATTTGGATATTATGACAATTTTGGCGAACTCATTTGAGTCATTTGTATGGGGTCTAGGTCTGAACATGAACCGATTTCACCAATTTCTATGGAGTTCATCCTATGGCCGATAGAAGCTTACGTACAAATTTTCTTCAAAATATATTTATAATTACGACCTGGAGTCTGATTGCAAAGCTTACATGGACACACAGACAGACGGACGGACGGACATGGCTAAATCGACCCAGAAAGTGATCGGTATAATAAAAGATGGGTCTAGGTCAAATATTTTTGGTAGTTACAAACATCCATTGTACCTTAACCACATTGTAGTATAGGGTATAAAAAACGTAGCGATACGCTTGAAATTCATATGAAAAACTTTGAAGCGAATTTAAAAAATTCAAATTTTTCTATACAAACTCAAACCGCAACGCAACTCCAAAAGGTACAAACTGAGGGCTGAGGGCTAATGGAGGCTTTATTACTTATTAAACTAAAATATTGCATCGATTAAAATCGACTACAATAAATTTAAATTTCAATTGTTATATTTTCTTTGCGTTGTTATAAATCGAAATAAATTTTGATGATCAATAATATCCTCATTAGAGATAATATATTAGAAAGTACTCTAAAAATTTAAAGAAATATGATGATATGAAAATGTACATGAAATTAAAAATCTTCAAATGATTTTGCGCCCCTGGTGACAATACCCCATACCACTGTGCAGGGGGTATATATCAGTTTATCATTCCATTTGTAACGCATTTGCTCCCCCACAAAGGGTATATATTCTTAATCCTTATAACAACTCAAGTCGATATAGCGATTTCCGTCTGTCCGCCTCTCCGTCTGTATGTTGAAATCATTTGCATTACAAAAAAAATATTTTCCTGGGTAAAATTGGAATAATATTCTGTGTCATTATTTCGAGTAGGTTGGTGTTTAAAATGGGATACATCGGCCATCATTATGTCAAGATATGACAATATAGACTTTTAACAAAATATATTTTGACGACTTTAACGGTCAACAGCAAAAAACTGGATCATAAAATTCAAAACTCTATTATTAATTTAAAAATTGCAATGTTTTATTTATTTAAAAAAGAAAAAATACGTATGTAAAATAGCTCAATCGTGGGGGTAAGGTGTTAACAGTTAAAAAAGTCGCATTTCCAAAATTATTTTTTGAAGATATGAATAATGGTGGATTATTTATTTCATATACACGTTATACCACAACATTTGAAGAATCTTCGAATAAATTTTCAATAAAAAATTTTAATAAATAAGTCCGTGGTGACAAAATGGTGACATGTTTCCTGACGTAGTGACGAAGAGTTTTCCAATTTTTTTTTGCAGCATTTTGAAGTGAAAAACACGATTTTTGCTATAAAATTTCTTGAATTTGTTGTTAAAAAATGGAGAAGAAAACGGGAAATAAAAAAAAAAGTCTTTGTGATTACCTGACGACTTATGTGTAGATATAGTGTGTAAAATTTCAAAAGAATCGGTCAAGTCGATTTTGAGTTATGATGGTCATGGATTTCGAACATTTATTTGGGACAAAATCGATTTAACGTTTTTGATTTATATACGATATACCGTATAAGGCTGGTCGCTCCGATTCACTTGAAATTTTGACACAACAGTCTGGACAGGTTGTACATTCAGAAAAAGAAATACAAAAAAAGATTTTAAAACCTAACGCCCCCTCCCCCCCTCCCTTAACTTAAGAAAACATCATCAAAGCTTAAAAGTTGTAATTTTTACGCTGTTGACAAAACAATAGACTTTTATTTTTGGCTTCAATATTTTGTTGGGTGTTCATTAGTTTTTAGTACTACTTCATGAAGCCACTTAAATTGTTGCTAATAAACAGTGAATTTTTTTGACAACCTGAATTAAATGCCTCTATGAGATCTGTCTTGTTTATGTTATTTCGTGTTCGTATTTTTCGATTTGAAATTTCCCACAGATTGAGGACAGTATTCCAAATTCGTCTTGACCAATTCATGTGTGCTTTAGCAAAATTAATGCGAACCAGATAATTTTCTCTGATATTAGTGATTTCTTCACAGCACTATAATAACCAAGAAACAGCTGGAGCACATATTTTCAGTTTCAGATTGTTAATGATCTCTTATAATAGCATTTTTGGAAAGTTTTAAAACTCTCTAGCTATTAAATTATTCTGTCTTTGACGCAATTTACATGGTCGCCTAAATGTTGAGTCGTACCCGTACCTCTTTCATGACACTTCTTGATAATTTTTGAAATTATGAATTTATTCATAGAAAATTTCTCACAAATTTTATTTTTCTTAACACAAACGCTAAAATCATATATGTATTATTGCGATTTTTAACTCTTCACAAAACTTTGTTGTTGCCATTATTTTATAATAATTATAGGATTAAACAAAACATTGAAAAGTTTTTTTTGGTCTACTACTGTGATATGTAATATTAAAGAAAAAACAACTGCGATATTTTTATTTATTTTTTCAATTATAATATTAATTTAAAAAATTAAAATTGTGTTTTTTGCCGTATATGTTTATTGTGTAAAACTTTTTGTTTTTGGAAAACAAAAAACTAATGTGAAAATTGACAAAGAATATTTATTATATAAAATTCATCCCTGAAGAATACCCAGCGAAACGTCAGAGTTTGAAAATGAAATAAATAGTCTATTATTTATTTTTTAAAAATAGTGACTTTGAAAGCCCATTTAGAAAAATTCTAAAACACATAATTGAAAAATACAATTGTATCTAAAGAACAGTATAAAGAAAACGTCAGAAACTATAAGTATTTAAATAATTCTTAAGATTTTATATATTTTCTTACAAAAAGAAAAAAACATTTTTTTTTCGTTGATCTATTTTTTCTAAATTGTATTTTTTGGAACAAATTTCTTCTTTTTCGAACAAAAAAACTAGTAGACATTTTGGGACACGTGAATTTCAAACTGTTCTCTGATATAACTGTCAAACATAATATTAATTTTGATATCATACATGATTAGCACGACTATTTCTTAATAGATATTGTAGCAAATCGATAGACAAATACTTTCAGATCTTATTAATAAATTGGTTTTACACGCTCTCTTTAAAATAGTTATTGATGTAGATAGCACTTTTTTAATATACGCCCTCGATATACAAATTTGTTTATACTATATTAAATATAAAAACTAATTAATCTACATATATTCATAAAATAACGAAGAAATTTGGGGATTTTTATACCCTATACCACTATGTGGTTTGGGTATAATGACTTTGTGCTGCTGTTTGTAACTACCAAAAATATTTGACCTGGACCCATCTTTTATTATACTGATCGAATCAGAATCACTAACTGATTCGATTTAACGATGTCCGTCCGTCCGTCTGTGTGTCCGTGTAAACTTTGTAATCAAACTGCAGGTCGCAAATATGAATATATTTTGATGAAAATTATTATATAAGCTTTTATCGCTATTGAAATTGGTGAGAATCGAAATTGTTCAGACCTAGCCCCCATACAAATTACCCTTATGAAATCGACATAAATTGGCATAAGATCCAAATTATCATATAGATCTTACTCAGATTGGGTTTGTATGTGTTTATTACATCCATTAATGAGTAGTCCAAAAATGATCCCTATGGGACAACTCTTAGTCATAGGCCCCACATAGAGCTGCTTCCCTATTTTCACTTAAATCTATCAAAAAACAAAAATATTGCAATGATTCTTCTAAAATTTTGTTTGTAAATAATTTTGCAAAATACAGGAGAATTTAGCAAACATAGTCAGGATCGTTCCATTTTTGGGCATAGTCCCTATATAGATATAGCATCCGATATGAACTTCTTCATATCTACAGCCAAAAAAAATTAATAAAAATCCCACTCAAATCTGGTTTACGCTAATTTTCTATGTCCAGTTAGTTGGGCCTATGAGATAGGGTCTCTAAACGCATGGTATAGGGTGTTATATAGTCGGTCTAGACCGACTATAATTTTCGTACTTGTTATGAATACATTAAATTTATTTTATTTAAAAAAATCTTGATGGAGAAAATATTTATTGATTTTCATATAGAGTCAAGAGTTCCCCACGGGATATTTTCAGAAAATAAGTCCAGAATATTATTTTTTAGAATTACTTAAATATTATCAACAAGCGTTCCACAAATATATATGTATTATTTCGATATTTTGTTTTAAAAAATTTAAATCTCCTTCAATTTCTCCTTCGACCTTAAAGAGGAACAGTTTATAGTGTTTCAATTTAATCTTAATTTACAAGGTTGAGAACCAATATTAAGTAGTATAATATTTTGATAAAAGATAGTTGAAATATGAAAACATCAAAAAGGTGTAGCCAAAAAGTGGAAAAAGTTTGAAAAATCACATTTTTCTTCAAATCCGCTGAAATAAAAACTCTGCCTTCGCCAAATTAAGAACAGGATACCTACAATATTTGGCATTGTGAATCACATATACTTTGTTAATGCGACCTTAAAGTCCAATCGTTGATTTCGGTAAATTTCTTGAACAAAATTTTTGAAAAAGTAAAAATGCAGATTTTGAAATTGTGCTAAAAAATACGTCCGTTTTGATATTAATTTAGATAGGCATAGCAACAGACAAGATGCAAAATTCCTTAAATAAGACCATTTTGGGATCAGGGGAATGCAAAAATGTTGTTGTTGTAAATTATTTCAATGTCTTTAAAAATGAGAGCTCGATGATCTTAACCAAGTGGTCTGCGACGCATTTATTGCCTGGGGAACTTGATATAACTTGGCTGTTTTTCAACCGATAATAGATTTTGTTATTTTATTAGAAAGATAATTTACTCTACACCATTTCCAATTGTATTTCAGAATTTTCCAATTGTATTTCAGAAATGTCTAAATGTATTTCAGAATTGTCTAAATGTATTTCAGAATTGTCTAAATGTATTTCAGAATTGTCTAAAAGTATTTCAGAATTGTCCAAATGTATTTCAGAATTGTCTAAATGTATTTCAGAATTATCCAAATGTATTTCAGAACTTTCCAATTGTATTTCAGAAAATTCAAAATGTATTTCAGAAATTTCCAATTGTATTTCAGAAAAATCCAATTGTATTTCAGAATTTTCCAATTGTATTTCAGAAAATTCCAATTGTATTTCAGAAAATTCCAATTGTATTTCAGAAAATTCCAATTGTATTTCAGAATTTTGGAATTGTATTTCAGAAAATTCCAATTGTATTTCAGAAAATTCCAATTGTATTTTAGAAAATTACAATTGTATTTCAGAATTTTCTAATTGTATTTCAGAATTGTCTAATTGTATTTCAGAAAATAAAACTTTTTTGTGCCCTACAAAAATAATGAATATTGAGGATGTCCATACATTGAATGATAAAATAAAAGGTGAATTAATACGCTTTTAATTTTTCAGTGGAATATTAATTTGAATGCCTTGTAATGTTTGAATGCAGTTGTATAGTAAACATTTTTAATTGTTGTTTTATGAATTTTTAAGGGATCAAAAAGTAATTCTATAACTCGTTAATTTAATAAGGACAATTATAAAAAATATTTATTACTTTTAGGAGCATTAAAAATTTTTAAATTTTTTCTTTATCAAATTTTTTTCAAATACAGGATATTTTCCTTTTTTTAGGAGCCCTAAAAGTTACGAAACTTTCATAGTACTTAAAGTAAACTTTTTTATATTCTATCGACCAATTGCGTAGATATGCTGTAGAGAAAATTCCAATACTTGTTATATCAATGTGTCAATTTTTTAATTTTTTTTTTCACATAAATGCTTTTTGTTATTAGTCTATGCTTAAAAACAAATCAAACTGTGAAAAAATACCAATAAATTTATATATAAAAAAAAATTAAAAATTTAAATATAAAAAAAAATTTAAATATAAGAAAAAAACAAGTAAGAAAATTATGGTCGGTGTAGACCGACTATATGATACCCTATACCATGCGTTTAGAGACCCTATCTCTCAGACCCAACTAACTGGATATAGAAAAGAAGCATAAACCAAATTTGAGTGGGATTTTTCTTAATTTTTTTGGCTGCAGATATGAAAAATTTCATATCGGATGCTATATCTATATGGGGACTAGGCCCAGAAATGGACCGATCCTGACCATGTTTGGCAAGGTCTCTTGTATTTTGCAAAAATATATACAAACAAAATTTGAGAAGAATCAGTGCAATATTTTTCTTTTTTGATAGATTTAAGTGAAGATCGGGAAGCAGCTCTATATGGGGACTATGACTAAGAGTTGTCCAATAGGGATTATTTTTGGACTACTGATTAATGGATGTAATATATACATACAAACCCAATTTGACTAAGATTTGTATGATAATTTGGATCTTATGGCAATATATGTTGCTTTCATAGGGGTCATTTGTATGGGGGCTAGGTCTGAACATGGACCGCTTCTCACCAATTTCAATAGCGTCTATCCCATGGCCGATGGAAGATCAAATACCAAATTTCATCAAAATATGTTCATAATTGCGACCTGCAGTTTGATTACAAGCTTTACATGGACACACAGACGGACGGACGGACGGACATCGTTAAATCGAATCAGATAGTGATTCTGATTCGATCGGTATAATTAAAGATGGGTGTAGGTCAAATATTTTTGGTTGTTACAAACAGCAGCACAAAGTCATTATACCCAAACCACGTAGTGGTATAGGGTATAATTAAATAAAAACAAGTAAGAGTTTTAAATTTGGCTGGGCCGAATCTTTGATACCCTCCACCTTTTTCATTTTCATTTTTTTTTATCTTTTCGATTTTTCACTTCTTAATTTTCATCTTTTGTTTTTAATTTTTAGTTTTTCATTATTAATTTCTCATTTTCCATTTTTCATTTTCCATTTTCCACTTTTCATTTTTCATTTTCCATTTTCCATTTTCCATTTTCGATTTTTCATTTTCCATTTTTCAGTTTTCATTTTTCATTTTCCATTTTCCATTTTTAATTTTTCATTTTTCATTTTCCGTTTTCCATTTTTCTTTCATTTTTCATTTTTCATTTTTATATTTTCCATTTTCCATATTCCATATTCCACTTTCCATTTTTAATTTTAAATTTTTCATTTTCCATTTCTCATTTTCCATTTTTCATTTTCCATTTTTCACTTTCCATTTATCATTTTCCATTTTCCATTTATCATTTTTCATTTTCCATTTTTAATTTTTAATTTTCCATATTTCATTTTTCGTTTTATATTTTCCATTTTCCATTTTTCAACTTTAATTTTTCATTTTCCATTTTTCATTATTCATGTTCCATTTCTCATTTTCCATTTTTAATTTTTCATTTTCCATTTTTAATTTTTATTTTTTCATTTTTCATTTTCCACTCTTCATTTTCCATTTTTAATTTTTAATTTTCCATCTTTAATTTTTGGTTTTCCGTTTTCCATTGTTCTTTCATTTTTCATTTTCCTTTCCACTTTTCATTCGATTTTCATTTTCCATTTTTCATTTTCCATTTTCCATGTTTAATTTTTCATTTTTCATTTTCCGTTTTCCATTTTTCTTTCATTTTTCATTTTTATAATTTCCATTTTTCATTTTCCACTTTCCATTTTCCATTTTTCATTTTTCATTTTTCATTTTTCATTTTTCATTTTCCATTTTTCACTTTCCATTTTTCATTTTTCATTTTCCATTATCATTTTTCATTTTCATTTTTAATTTTTCGTTTTCCGTTTTCCATTTTTCATTTTCCATTTTTAATTTTTCATTTTCCATTTTTCAATTTTAATTTTTCATTTTCCATTTTTCAATTTTCATTTTTATACCCTATACCACTATGTGGTTTGGGTATAATGACTTTGTGCTGCTGTTTGTAACAACCAAAAATATTTGACCTAGACCCATCTTTAATTATACCGATCGAATCAGAATCACTTTCTGAGTTGATTTAACAATGTCCGTCCGTCCGTCCGTCCGTCCGTCCGTCCGTCCGTCCGTCCGTCTGTGTGTCCATGTAAAGCTTGTAATCAAACTGCAGGTCGCAAATATGAATATATTTTGATGAAATTTGGTATATAAGCTTTTGTCGGCCATAGGATGAACGCTATTGAAATTGGTGAGAATCGGTTCATGTTCAGACATAGCCCCCATACAAATTACCCATATGAAATCGACATAAATTGCCATAAGATCCAAATTGTCATATAGATCTTACTCAAATTGGGTTTGCATGCGTTCATTACATCCACTAATGAGTAGTCCAAAAATGATCCCTTTGACCCCATATAGAGCTGCTTCCCGATCTTCACTTAAATCTATTAAAAAACAAAAATATTGCACTGATTCTTCTCAAATTTTGTTTGTATATATTTTTGCAAAATACAAGAGACTTTACCAAACATGATCAGGATCGGTCCATTTTTGGACCTAGTCCCTTTATAGATATAGCATCCGATATGAACTTTTTCATATCTGCAGCCAAAAAAATTAATAAAAATCCCACTCAAATTTGGTTTTTGCTTATTTTCAATGTCCAGTTAGTTGGGCCTAAGAGATAGGGTTTCTAAACGCATGGTATAGGGTATCCTATAGTCGGTCTAGACCGACTATAATTTTCTTACTTGTTAATTTTTAATTTTCCATTTTTAATTTTTCATTTTCCACTTTTCATTTTCCATTTTTCATTTTCCATTTCTCATTTTTATTTTCCATTTTCCATTTTTAATTTTTAATTTTTCAATTTTCATTTTTCATTTTTCATTTTCCATTTTCCATTTTTCATTTTCCATTTTTTATTTTTATTAATTTTTAATATTTAATTTTAATAATAAAACAAGAAAGAGTGTTAAATTCGGCTGTGCCGAATCTTTGATACCCTCCACCTCGGTTTGAGTCTTGATAATAAATGTAAATGAAAAAGTAAACAATTTATTAAACTTAATACCAAATTATTTCAGCAAATTCTTTGGGTTGGTTTTCGTCTTTCGTATTATTTCAGATTTATTTCGGTGTTTGCTTTTTGGTCATCGTGGTTGCTGATCGGCATCCATTTAGGTTATATACCTATATGCATGCGTTTCCGGTTATATGACATAACTTCTCCTTTAATTTAGTTTTTGCTAATTAAATAGCTCGCCCTAACCTCCATTGCAAAGGTAATGGTTGTGTATGCATTAAATCGTGCTAATTGGAGATGGCTGTATAGTTTCTTTTTACTGGCCAATTAATTCTTCATTGTGGCCATATAGGTCGGATGGAGTAACAAAATAATAACCAAAAAGAAAAAAAGCTCTCTCAACTTTTTTTTAAAATATTGCCATATTTTGAAAACATAGAGAATAAATTTATAATAATAAATAATCAAATGAGGGATGCCAAACGCAAAAAACCAAAAGTCCCAAACATTTTAAATAAAATAATTTAATGTTATCTTTATTTTCTGAAAAACTTCAAATTTTCATCCAAAAAAATTGTGAAAATTTATACATAAAAAAATAACATTCTCATCAAATTACGTTTACTTATGTAACAATTTTTATGTTAGCAATTCTTAAATATCATTTGAGGTTTTCTTAAATTCATTGAATTTAAATTAATATTTTCTGTAGTGCGATTCTGTAAATTTCAAATTCAACGATCTGACAATCGCAAAATATATCGACAGCTATTGTTGTTTGCACTAAGGATTAAGTGATTCACTAAGTACATAAATCTTAACGACAGTCGACAAATCTGTTTTTCTATTTATTTAAATTGTAAACTAGTGGCACCTCTGTCAAAATAAGCGAAAAACACAAAGAATAGAAAAAAACAAATTACTTCGTGTTTGACAGGATGATTTTATGTTTATGTTTAATATCTTTATTTTTTTTTACTAATATTTCTGTTTCTTTATTTGAAAATGAAATAATGAATTGAATATGCTATATAATTTTTTTATTTATATAAAAAAGTTTTTTAATAAAAGAAAATATTTTCACTATTTTATGATTTTTATTTATGTATGACGACATTTCAACCTAAAAATTTAAGTTTTTATCTATTGAATAAACAACACAAAAATGGTTGTCGTTTAGATAACAACAACAGCTGACTTTAACAATAGCGAATATCGTTTAAATATTTTACTGATAATTTTGTTTTTCTTTTTTTTACGATTCGACTATCGTTAAAAGAAGTTACTGAATCGCGGTACTGAAAAGTTATTAATATCTCCTGGATGGCAATATTTTTTTTTAAATGTAAACATTTTTAAATGTAAACATATTTGGTGTTTTTTTTTTTGGAATTTCAATTTGTGTTTAACGAATAAAATTTATATACATATTAAAGATGCAATTGATGTCTTCTAAATTTAAAATTATTATTTCCGACGTTTTGATATGATTTTCTGAAATTCAATTAATATTTTCTTATTTATAATTGGAAATTTTAATTCCAGTTTTTAGAATTGATATTTTCTTAAATTAGAATGGAAAATTTAAAAAGTGCAATTTTGTATTTATGTGAATAATAATGCTTTAGTAATTATAAACAATTTTTAAAAATTAGATATAATCGCAATCAGATATTTTGTAGGTAAAGCAGAATAATAATTCAATATAACTTTGTAGAACTGTTTTGAAAGCAAAAAACTCATTGATGAACTCGGTAACTCTATCTTGTAAAGACAACAAAAAGTTAATATGCCAAACTTATGTTCATATTTGTAAAAGAATAATGAAAAAACGTATGACATAAAACACCAGCCCGTGTATACTCTTAACATTGTTCTGTATGATATCTAGTTGAAAATATTGACATTCATGTTAAAATAGAAATAACTATTGCAAAGCTAATTAGAACAAAAATTGTGGCGCCATCTACTGTGGCATAGTCACGCTGAGTTAAATGAAGTGACACTCTGTTAATGCAAAAGAAATGTATTTTCCCCACAACAAAATATTGCAGAATTTTATGTAAATAAAATAATATACCGATTTATTTCTAACATGCAGTTACTATGAATATACATACATACATACATATGAGTCATTCCATGTCAAACCGTACGATTTTTGCTAAAAATTGACTTTGATGTCTTCGATGTCTTTCAAAATTTCAGAACGAAGTCTTCATTAAAAAATATTTTACACGTGAGTTACGTATCCCCTCCACAACTAATTGTAACGGCTGGCAAAGTGTAGTGACCATTTAGAATCTTATTGCATTTTTGTATCGCAACATTTTTTGTATTATATTTCTGTTTTATTCCCACACTTTGCCAGACAGCAACGTAAGCATTTTTGTCTGCGTTGCTTAGCCCTAATTGTATTTTAAATATTTTTAAGCTTTAGTCTTAAGATTCATTTAAATAAAGATAGATATATCACAATTTTCTTTGTGTATTTTATTTTATCTATAATTGGCGCAGTCGTAAGTAACTTATTCCAAAGAATAAGTGAAAAGAACCAAAAAAAAAAAAAAAAAAAAAAAAAATAGAACTAAGTGAACGCAAAAACAATTAAATAAGTACCATTAAGATTAAAAACAAAAAATAAATAAAAAGAAATTAATGAATTAAATAACATTAAAAACCAGAAAATTGTAAAATAAAAAATATATTAAACAAAAAAAAAAACCAAAAACCAAAATTGAAAAGTAAAAAATTAATAAACAACAACGATAAGAGACCAAATTTTTATCGCAAACTAAACGAAAAAAACATGGCAGAACATTTGCAGCAAAGAATAGTAGAACTTGAAATGGTTCTAAAACAACAGGAGTTGAAAATAAATCAACAACAGCAACAGCTGGAACAACAACAACAAATCAATTTACAACAGCAACTACAACAGGATCAACAACAACAGCAAATACAACAAGCTCAACAACAACAGCAGCTACAATATGATCAACAACAACAGCAACTACAACAGGTACAACAGCAGCATCAACAATTTTTATTTAATATGTCGGCCAAGGACGTCATCGAACAATTTCGGCGTCTTAAGCCACTTGAGGAGAACCACAATTGCAGATCATTTATAAATGCCGTGGAGACAAACCTCACTCTTTGTGGAAATAACCACGATCTTATTAAGTTTTGCGTTAAAATTGTTGCAAACGAAAAGGTTCTTGGGAACGCTGGCCGAAGAGTGAGGGAGTTACAAATCAATGCTACCTGGGAGGAGATGAAAGCCAAAATTCTACAGGAGTTCAGCCCGAAAAGGACTTATGCGGAGGTCTTCAATTCTTGCAGGACTATAAAAGTAAGAAATTTAAGCGAATTATTTAGTTATTTTGAGGCCATTTAAACCTGGCATATATAGACCAGAAAACGTTGATAGGGATTTGGTGGACATATTGTTGGAAAAAATAGATGGACCAATAAGGGCACATATAGGTGAACATGAAACAATGACCGATATAATTGCCAAATATACGAAATTAAAATTATTACATGATACTAGGGCCATAGCTTTTGACCATAGAGTTAATTTGCAATATAAACGGAGACCAGAGAACAATAATAATAGCGGTAACAATAATAATTACAATAGTAATAATAAGAACAATAATAATAGTGGTAATAATAATTACAATAGCAATAAAAATTATAATAATAATAAAAATAACAGCAATAATAATAATAAGAACAATAATAATTATAATAATAATAATAGTTATGATAATAATAATACTAGTAATAACAAGAACAATAATAATAATAACAGTAATAATAACCGGTACAATAATAACTATAACCGCAATAATGGCAACAACAGCGGAAGTTATTACAACAATAATAATCGACAAGGGACAAGTTCAAATAGGACTCGTACTTCACACATGAGCGTTGATCGCGGAGAAAGTGTAGGGCACGTTACAAACGATTACAATAACGGCACCATGATGGACATTAGTAATGTCGAGGAAAACGAGGTAAATTTTTTGACAATGCCTCCAAATCTAAACTGCCCATAATAATAATTACTATAGGTAGGCAAAGAATTAAATGCCTTATAGATACTGGCTCAACAACGAGCATTGTTAAGCGGAATAAATTAGTTGAAAATTACCCGGAACAAAAACTTAAAAAACCTATTAAATATCGAACGATAAACGGAATTGATGAAATACATTTTCAAATAGTAACACCTTTTCCAAAAGACTTTAATTGTAGCGGAACGCTTAGTTGGAAAGTAATTGACTTTCAGAATGATAAATATGATGCTATAATCGGACAAGATTTTTTGACACCCCTTAAGGCGAGAATAAATAACGAACATGGTTATGTGGAAATTTTGGGTGATAAATTCCTTTTCGAAGAGATGCACTACCCTTTTCATATAGAGAACATAGGTTTACTCGAACCAATTTTGAAAGAAAATGTTTTAAACAAGCTTGATAACAAACAAACGATAACAAATCTTCTTACTGAATTTAAAGATCTATTTTATTTCGAGGGAGATAATCTTTCAGCTACAACTGAAATAGAACATCAAATAATTACTAACACTGACAAACCCTTATATTCGAAAATATATCGGTACCCTCAAATCCATGAAGGTGAAATAGAAAAGCAAATAAATGAAATGTTGAAACAAAATATTATCCGTGAGAGCAATTCTGCTTATAATAGCCCTTTGTGGATTGTTCCCAAAAAGAACGATAATTCTGGGGAGAAACAATGGAGAATAGTAATTGACTATCGAAAACTGAATGAGCATACGATAGAGGACAAATATCCTATACCTAACTTAAATGGACTATTAGATAAGCTGGGTAAAGCACAATATTTTTCGACCATAGACCTAGCTAAGGGTTTCCATCAGATACTTCTTAGGGAAGAGGATAGAAAAAAAACGGCCTTTTCTACTCCTTTTGGGCACTATGAGTTTATACGAATGCCCTTTGGCCTCAAAAATGCACCATCAACCTTTCAGAGATTGATGAATTCGCTACTTAGAAATTTTATAAATAAGACATGTGTTGTTTATATGGACGACATACTAATATTTAGTTCATCCTTAATGGAACATATTAATAACATCAAGGATATACTTAGAACCTTGAGAAATGCCAAACTAAAGATACAAATAAATAAATGTGATTTCCTCAAAATGGAAACGCAATTTCTGGGTCATGTACTAACAACTTGTGGTGTAAAACCAGATCCTAACAAAATCTCTATAATACAGAAGCTTAAGCTTCCAGATACCGAAAAGCAAATTAAGTCATTTTTAGGAATGACCGGATTTTATCGAAAATTCATCCATAATTACGCTAAAATAGCATATCCAATGATTAGGTATCTAAAGAAGAACGGAAAGGTAAATAAAAATGACCCTAACTACATAGTAGCCTTCGAAAAACTTAAGGAGCTCATAACAAATTCTCCCGTATTAAGATATCCAAATTTTTCTAAGCGTTTCAGAATTGTCACCGATGCAAGCAATAATGCAATTGGAGCTGTCTTAACTCAAGATGGTCACCCAGTTGCATATGCTTCGCGAACGCTTAACAAACACGAAACAAACTATGCAACAATTGAAAAGGAATTGTTGGCAATAGTTTGGGGTGTTAAATACTTTAGGCCATATATATACGGACAAGAATTTGACTTGGAAAGCGATCACCAACCCCTGAAGTGGCTTATGAGCAAATATTCGGGCAGGGATATAAGCCCAAGGCTACAGAGATACCTTATTGAATTAGGCGAATATAATTTTAAAATAGAATATATAAAAGGAAAGTGTAACTATATTGCAGACTTTCTAAGTAGAATTAATGCGGAGACAAATGAGATAAATTTAGCAGAAATATTTAATGAAGATTTTATACATAATGGAGACACAAGTAATGACGGAGATTCTATGGATGTCCAAACGATACACTCTCAAGAGGAAGACTTTAATGATGGTATTCCAATTTTGGATACTGTAGTCAATCGTTTTAAAATTCAAATTATTGTAGTGGAGAATAAGGAAACGGACACGATAACAGTTTTTGGTAATAAACGAATTTATATAGATAGAAACGACATTGAAAACGAGAACGTGTCTAATATTCTAAGGAGAGAAATCATTAAAGGAAAAATAGGAATATATTCGGAGGTGACTGATCATGAATATTATAAGGTTCAGTTGCAATTGATTGAAGAATTTCCCGATAAAGAAAAATTTAAATTTGTTAAGTGTTCCTACTTTGCTAAAGATATAGACGATGACAATGAGCTGAATAGGCAAATAGCATTATTCCATAAGTATGAGAGCGGACATTCTGGTATTATGGCTACATACGAAAATATCAAACATAAAGTATACAACCCGCATCTAAAATTATCAATTCACAAGATAATAAACAACTGTCATATTTGCTCATCAGCAAAATACGACAGAAACCCAATTAAAAATAAATTCAGATTAACTGAAACCCCTTCCACAACGAATGAAATAATTCATGTTGATACTTATGTCAACAGTAAACATTCATTCATAATTTTCATTGACAAATTTTCAAAACATGTAGTTTCATTTTATTTGCACGACAGAAATAGTCAAACCCTAGTTGGGAAGATTCGGGCATTTTTGGCCATTAAGGGCAATGTTACTAAATTTGTACTAGACAATGAATTCAATAACGCAAATGTAATGAATTTCCTTGATCAGGAGGGAATTCAATATCATTTTACAAAACCGAATAGCCATACCGGTAATTCGGATATTGAAAGATTCAATAGTACGATCACAGAGAAAATCAGAGTCTTTAATTTAGAGGAAAAACTTCCGATAAATACCCAAATTAATAAGGCGATAAAACTGTACAATAGTAACTATCATAGCACGATAAAATGTAGTCCCTTAGATCTGCAGAATAAATTGATCAATCATAGCATTATAAAGGAAAGATTAGAAAATGCAAAATGCAAAATGATTCAAAGAAGAAATGAATCTAGGGAAAACTACGTAGAAAATAGGAAAGAAGGTTACATAAAGAATTACAGAAACGTAAGGAACAAGGAACAACCTAAGTTTAGGAAACAAAAATTGGAAAATGTTCATGTTTCTAATATTAAAAGACCTTCGAAATTTTCAGATTCTCATAATAACACTACTGCTAATGTCCCTGACGCAGCTGAGTCGAGCAACTCTGCAAGTTAATAAGATTTCCGAGGAAAATGGATTTGTCGAAATAAAGATGCGAGAAGTCGACATCGTAAACGAAACTATAACAATAGTCCACGTTATAGATATTGGTGAGGTGAGAAACATACTAGATACTATAGAGAAAAATATAGAAACTTTAGATATAAATAACCGAAATGTACTTGAAAATGAGGTACAACTTTTGAAATCAAAAATAAAAACTATAATACCAAAAGACAATAGGAAAAGGAGAGGATTGTTCAATTTTGGAGGAAGGGTATATAAATGGGTGTTTGGAACTATGGATGATGAGGATAGACGGGAAATATATGACCATTTGTCAGTCACTGATCAGAATTCCCATAAGGCTATAGAAACATTAAATAAACAAATAATCGTTAATGATTCTTTTAATAAATCTCTGGGGTATTTAAAATCCGCGTTAGAAGACGACAGGAAAAAAATATTAAACTATTTCGGAAAAATTAAAATGGACAACAATGAGTATATTTCAAGATTTTTCTTTCTGGATCAATTAGCAAAGCTTAAGAATTTGGAACACAAATTAGATCAGATCCAGGATAACATTGTGTCAGCAAAAAATAACATAATTCATCCCAGTATATTTTCTCCGCAGGAAATAAATGACTTTGAAATAGATTTTTATAAGTTAAAAATGTTAAAGGTAGGAATTATGACATTTAGTGACCAGGCTATCATTGTAGCAATACAAATCCCAAAAACTTTTATAAGAACTGAACTAAAACTAATTACTAGAATCCCCAATAAAAATAGCCTAGAAATAGATTCAGAAGACCAATATATAGTAGATATTAACGGCCAGAATTTAATTTACAAAGATAACGTAGCAATAAGAACCTTGAAGAAAAGCAAAAATTGTATTTTTTTTAATAATTGTAAATTTATATATAACAATGAAACGGAAATAGTTAATATAGACGAAGAAACCCTTATTGTTAAAAACTCTAATTATGTAAAAGTCGATCAAGATTGTGACGATAGAAAATTTAATCTTACAGGCAATTTTTTGATTATTTTCAACAATTGTAATATTTCTATGCTTAACGAAAGTTTTTCAAATAAAAAAGTTCTGTACAAGGAAAAATATTTTTATCCAAACAACAACAAATTAGATGTAACAAATATAGATTTTAAATTCAAAAACATTGCCACTGAACATTTTGAAAATATTAAGGAAATAAAAGAACTAAAATTCCACAGAAATGTGTCGTATGGGATAAGTTTGACACTTGTATCTGTAATTTTTGCTCTGTTCCTCATTTTATATTGTCTAACTAAGAAAAATAATGTAAAAGTAAATATTAGACAAGAAAGAGTCCAGGAAAACTTGCAAATTAGGGAAAGAGAAATTTTGAACCCTTCGCCCCAGATAAGTGAAATAATCGCCAAATACTCAAAATAAAATATTTTTTTTTATTAATCATATATCACAAAAAAAAAAGAAAAAAGATTATTGTCTTTAGAATATATAATTTAAGAAATGAAAAAAAAAAGGAAATTGTTAATAAAACAATTAAAAATAAAAACCGAATCAAATGAATAATAATAAAAATATAGAAGACTCAGGAGAGCCTTCATTCAAAAGGGGGAGAAGTTACGTATCCCCTCCACAACTAATTGTAACGGCTGGCAAAGTGTAGTGACCATTTAGAATCTTATTGCATTTTTGTATCGCAACATTTTTTGTATTATATTTCTGTTTTATTCCCACACTTTGCCAGACAGCAACGTAAGCATTTTTGTCTGCGTTGCTTAGCCCTAATTGTATTTTAAATATTTTTAAGCTTTAGTCTTAAGATTCATTTAAATAAAGATAGATATATCACAATTTTCTTTGTGTATTTTATTTTATCTATAATTCGTGTTTCGGGAAAAAAATGAAAAATTTTTTTTTAAAAAGTTATTTGCATTTGAAAATCGTCAAAATCGTGAAAAATCTTCCGACATGACAATATTTAAACTAATGTTTTTATAAAACTAGTGAATGGATTTTGAAGTTCAATACCTTATTTTAAAGGTATTTGAACCTTCTTTTTAAAAAAAATATTATTTTTTATAAATTAATTTTTTTTTAATATTAAAATTTGGGTTTTTTACTTAATTTCTGTTTTCCACAATCTTCGAACAAGTCGAAAAATCTGAAAAAAATATTTTCTTTAAGGATAATATATTCTTAACATTCCCTCAAAATTTCAGAGTGGAGGTCGAATGGATTCTATTTTTTTACGATTTTTTTCCATTGCAGCACCACAAAAAAAATAACATTTTGTTTATAAACATTTTACTTTCAAGCATGTTAACGAAAATTTCAACGCATGTATGTATGTGTGTATGTATGTATGAAAGTAAAAAAGTGTATTTTTATTTAATATATAACTAAAAGTTAAATAATAAGCAATTTTAATTTTTATATACATTTTTATAGAAAAATCAGCTGCAAATGATGTAGTATGAACTTTAATTTGTCTCTCTTGGTACGGAATAAACGCATGGTAGCCTAAAGTACCTGGTATCATTTTTGCTTTAGTAAACCGTTCTTTAAGTTTTTTCTCCTGCTCATTATATTGTTCCGTACTAAACAATTCGCAATTTATGTTTTTAACATTTTGTTTAACCCATTGATAAAAAGTAGTCGGGGTATTGATTGGATTGTCAATATTGGTCAAACTGGCTCGGGCTGCTAATCTTTTAATTGTGCCTCCAAGCCCATCGCAAGGGCCCTTTCCGTGCGAAGTTGCAAAGAAGTGCCACTCTGCTTTTATAGCGAAATCATCTTCGTGAAATGCAAGATTGACAAAATTTTTCTTGGTTTTATATTGAGCACTTGCACCATCTGAGAAGTAAAAAATTTTTTTTAAGGAACTCAATGTTTCTTTAAGGAATTTGATTAGACCTTCCTGAAATAAATTGACAGCTATTGTGTCGTGTTTTAAGCATTCCGATATTGCAACATAATTAATAAATTTTTCTTTCCCATTGTCATTGTAGTAAATAGCATTAAAGTATATACTACATCATTTGCAGCTGATTTTTCTATTAAAAATGTATATAAAAATTAAAATTGCTTATTATTTAACTTTTAGTTATATATTAAATAAAAATACACTTTTTTACTTTCATACATACATACACACATACATACATGCGTTGAAATTTTCGTTAACATGCTTGAAAGTAAAATGTTTATAAACAAAATGTTATTTTTTTTGTGGTGCTGCAATGGAAAAAAATCGAAAAAAAATAGAATCCATTCGACCTCCACTCTGAAATTTTGAGGGAATGTTAAGAATATATTAACCTTAAAGAAAATATTTTTTTCAGATTTTTCGACTTGTTCGAAGATTGTGGAAAACAGAAATTAAGTAAAAAACCCAAATTTTAATATTAAAAAAAAATTAATTTATAAAAAATAATATTTTTTTTAAAAAGAAGGTTCAAATACCTTTAAAACAAGGTATTGAACTTCAAAATCCATTCACTAGTTTTATAAAAACATTAGTTTAAATGTTGTCATGTCGGAAGATTTTTCACGATTTTGACGATTTTCAAATGCAAATAACTTTTTAAAAAAAAATTTTTAATTTTTTTCCCGAAACACGTGTAAAATATTTTTTTATGTTTATTACGTCTGGCAAATTTAAAGAAAATCGGAATAGGTGGTGTAAAAAAGGTGTTCGGTCTGACATGGAATGACTCATATATATAATATATGTATATTATTTGTATTATTTAATATGTGTATGTATGTATATGTAAATATTACACACAAAAAATACAACATCAAACGTTATTTTTGTGTTTTTCTCTTTAAATAAATTAATACATAAATTTTTTTGCTAAATTTACATTTGGGCAATTCACAACAGGTGTTATATATTGTATGTTGTATTGAAATACACAATACAATCAATTGTTGTGAACACTTAGTTGTATTTTCATATTGTAAAACGCTTTCTTTTGTAATTTTCGATCCAACGAGGAAAGATCGCTTCGTCGCTTCTGCTATTTTGTATAAGAGAAAACACTTGTCAGTGTTTGCTTTTTGGTCGTGAGATATGCCCTGGAGTTTTAGTTACGTACCTCTTGCTTTTTAATTTATAATGAAAAAAAAAATGTTAAATGTTTTGGTTGGTACTGAAAGAGAAAATACATACTAACAATATAAACATTAATTTTTGTATAAATAAACTTATCGATGTATTTGCGTTATTTGCATTATTTGCCATATTTTATTTTATAATTATTTATGCTGATAAAATTCTATGTATTTGTTTTTTTTTTTTTCATAAAAACTGGCATTCACTTGGAACTGATATGTTATGATACAATATACAACATTTAAGGTGCTATTACATGATGTGTTTTTTACATATGTAATGTCAAATTTTCCCACAACAAAAGTTGTACACATCGTGTGATACATATCAAACATTGTTTATGTACAATACATGAGGAAAGTCACATGTACATTTTTCAATTAGAACAGGTTCTATTTTTGCATGACAAACAAATGAAAATACAACACTGCTTGTGGCGAAATTTTCCAACATAGCAAATGAAGTTGGATCGTGTATCAGATTTTTCAGTGAAAATTACCAACAACAATTTTACACTATTGTAAAGTGATACACGATACAAGAGATACAACGATACATTACCCATTGTGAATTGCCCAATTGTTTTTTTTATTAACAACTAGGTATTTTAGCATTATTTGCTTTAGATGTTGGTGAATTTTTACTCCCTTTATATTAACTCGTAGTGTCTGCTTGTCGAAAAAATTTTTGATCGATTTTAACCACTTTCCCGTGACCCAATCGATCTGAAATTTTGCAGGCAGGCTTGTGGCGATGACAGAAATGATCGAACATATTTTTTTAGTGATGCCAAAACAATGGAAACTTTTAAATTTTTCTACCAGAGTTGATAAAAAAATGTACAAAGGGTTTGTTTTTGTTATATTATTACCATAACGACCACAAAAACAACAAGTCCAGCTATGAAAACAATGCAACATTTAGAATAACAACAAGAACAATATAGAAATATCATGTTTTTCATTTTTTTTTTACATTTTCAGAGATTTCCCTGGACCTGTTCCACCGATTTTAATGATTTTTGAAGTAGAAATCTTCCTATGAATTTGGTGAATCATTCTCACTAAAAATGATCACCCTAGCTGTCCTATTGAGGGCGTGATCGTGACAAGAACAACATAGAAAATTATATTTTTCCAAGACTTTTTTAGTTCTTCATTCAAATCTCGGGCCCTAATGGACCGATATGGACGATTTTAAATAGGAAACTTCTCAGGATGTTAATGAATCATTTTTTATATCAACGAGTACCCTAGCTGCCCGATTGATGGCTACATCGTGATTTCCACAGACGGACAGACGGACAGACGGACATCGCTATATCAACTCCGGTTGTTATAAGGATCACAAATATATATATTTTATGGGGTCCAAAATTTTTTTTCTAATTATTACAAACGGAATGACAAACTTATATATACCCTCTGCACACTGGAGTGGAGGGTATAAAAATGGAAATCAGAGACACATGTTAAGTGAGGGTCAACGCGTTACTACATGTCCCTATTGTAGATTAGCTATAAAGGGTAAGTAATTTTTGTAGCCATTTATTCATTTTTGTGAGACGCCAAAGTACATAATTTCATTCTCATCTAAAGTACACATAAAAGTTTTTTTCGGTTTCTTAAAAGTAACTTTTTTTATGATGAATTCCAAATTTATTTTTATGAGTCCGCAAAATACCGATTTTTCCCATACAATAGAGGCACACGCATAGTGTACATGAACTATGTTTACAATAACTACATTAACCTACCACATTTATTTATTTCTCCAACTTAATTGTACATAAGTATGCTTCTTATTTTTTGAAATAGATGTCATTGTACTTGTCCACGACATTGGGTCAAGAGCTGTACAGTTGTTACCCGCATGTCGCGGTCCCAACGTGTACCTCATTGGTGCAATATCTGCAAACGGTGTTATATATTTTGAAAGGAAAAGGGGTTCATTTAACTCAAATTTAGCTATAGAGTGGGTAAGAAATATATTATTAAAGTGGACCGAAATGGGAAATAACCTTTCTGATTTGGTCTTAGTGTGTGATAATGCTCCAGCTCATTCGTTTAGAAACTGTTTTTGATAATTGCTCCGCTAATTTATTACGTTTGGGTCCATATTCCCCGCAACTTAATTCAATAGAAATAATATGGAGTAAAATCAAAACATTTGTAAAAGGTAGAATATCTATACCACATGTAATTCCTCCAGGTGTTGTAGAACAACGACTTCAGTATCTTGAGGAAGTAATAGATTGTGCATTACCAAACATAACACAGGGTGATTGCGCTCGCGCTGTGCAACATTCAAGTTCATTCAACACAATTGCATCAAACAGAGATGACATTCCAGTTGGACAGTAATATTTTTTTTTAATATAATATAGAATTTTAGATTTGTAATTAATTGAATAAGGTTGTTTTGTTCGCATCTTTACTTTTATGTTGCTTTTAAATTTCTTAAGTATATACGAATATACAAATATTTTCGTATTCGTATGTATAATTATCAATTATGTCAATGTCTTTTAAGTTTTTTCCTATATACAAACTTTTGCTTATTTATGTATGTGCTTATATACAATATGTTAAATTCATATATGTTAAAGAAAAAATAATTTCTGTGTTAATCAATTGTAAATAAAAACATATACAATTATTATTTACGTATGTATTTTCCTTCAATTACAAATGCGAGGCCAAGAAATGAATTTGAAATTTACATTTAAAAACTTATCAAAATCTTTTTTTACAAAAGGTTCTTTATAGTCGGATAATTCTTATTATATTTTAATTTGAAAAGAGAAGGAATATTTTTTTTTTTAAGACTGAAATAGACCTCTGAAATAAAAGTAGACAATTCTGAAATACAATTGGAATTTTCTGAAATAAAATTGGAATTTTCTGAAATACAATTGGAAAATTCTGAAATACAATTGGAATTTTCTGAAATACAATTGGAATTTTCTGAAATACAATTGGAATTTTCTGAAATACAATTGCAAAATTCTGAAATACAATTGGAATTTTCTGAAATACAATTGGAAATTTCTGAAATACATTTTGAATTTTCTGAAATACAATTGGAAAATTCTGAAATACATTTAGACAATTCTGAAATACATTTAGACAATTCTAAAATACATTTAGACAATTCTGAAATACATTTAGACAATTCTGAAATACATTTCGACAATTCTGAAATACATTTAGACTATTCTGAAATACATTTAGACAATTCTGAAATACATTTAGACAATTCTGAAATACAATTGGAAAATTCTGAAATACAATTGGAAATGGTGTAGATTATGGCTTATTAATTAATTTTTTGATAATTTTTACTTTGAACTCAATGCGCGTCCAGAAAGCATTGTCCGACTTGTCTCAAAGTTTGCACACTAAAGTATCAGATCCAGTGCCACAATAACCCGACCCGCACGTCTTGAAATACCAAAAAAAAGTGGCTGTCACCCTAATGTATATACATAAGTATCAAAATTACTTTTTTGTTTTGGAAATATATTAAAAATTTTTAATTTATTTTACTCAACATTTATAAACTCTTCAAAATTTGGAGTTTGATACACATATTGCCTACATTTTCTACATAGAGTGCCAAAATATTTTGACAATTTCAGAAACATGACTCCAATTGAAGAAATTTTCAATAATAATTATGAAAGTTGGTACTCTTGTTGTCCATGGTTGCCACCCAGTGTAATGGATATTGTATAACTTTTGAAAAAAAATAAAATTAAAAATAGCTGCAGTGTCAAATTCAGATTGTTAAAAATTTTAATGTCCATATCTCGGCCAAAAATGGGCAAAATTAATTACAAATTGATATATGAGGGTTTCATCACCATAAGTTTCAGTGGTAATTTAAAAAAAAAATGCTATCCAACAACAAATTTTCTAATATGTTATTTGATATGGAATGACCCATATCTGACATTCTTTGGTATGACAGCATTTCTGAAACTAACGGAATTAAAAAAAAAAAATTATATAACAATGATATCCTTGATCCAAAGGAAAATTTTATACATATAATGTAATGTTCTCACTTTAAAATTACGTTAATTTGAACTAAAAATCAGAGCATCTCCCTATATATATCTCTAATTTTCGGAAATACCTTGAAAAGTGCTTTATTTCGTTAAATGTATATTATACAAATGATAGACCTTTAGTTTCTTTGGAAGAAATGTGAAAAATCCATTTAAAAAGAAACGAACTTTTTTTGGGATCCATCAAAAATAAAAAATGTTGAGTGTTATCTTGATGAGATCGCAAAACACTTTTTCTTGTATGACACCCTAATATACATACATATTATGTATTGTACAATCGAATATTTTGTACGAGTTTATGAAAATGAATATGCTTTTATGACAAAACATGTTTTGATATTTAGTGATCATATTCCACTAACCAAATGAAAAATGCACAACTATTTAACACTTTTAACACAATGAAAACTTAAAAAAATGTATGCGATAGGGTGGAGTGATGACATAATTTAACTTTAGCTCCAAGTGGAGTTTGTACACTTCACCTGTGTCTTAAATTTGATATTACAACCCTCTTTAAAAAAAAACAACTGAAACAAATGAAGAAAAATAAATTTTTAAGAAATGGTTCCTTTTTAGAAATACTCGTAGTACCTATTAAAAAAAATATCTTTTTAAGAAAAATGTGCTTTTTTAAGAAAGTGTACTTCTTTTTAGAATGCAGTCTTATAAAATATGTGCTTTTTTGAGCAGAAAATGTACTTTTTTTTTAGAAAATGTACCTCTTTTAGAAAAGGAAAACGTTATTTTTTTTTTTAAATATTTTCTACAAAAGCTATTTTTTTTAGGAAATTTTCTTTTTAAGAAAAGGCACTTTTTAGGAAAAGATACTTTATTAAGAAAATATATATTTTTAAGAAAAATTTTGTTTTATCCACAAATGGAAAATAAAAATTAATCCAAACAAGACCCAAGCAATAATTTTTCCATTCAACAAATCTCCCAAAAGACTGCCAAGACGTCATCTTCTTATTGGAAATAATACCATAAATGTACTTAACCATGTCAAATATCTCGGAGTTTTCTTGGACAAAAAGCTTACCTTTAAACAACATATTAGGGCTACGTGCCAAAAAGCTATAAAATCATTTAAAGCATTATGGCCACTACTAAACCCAAAAAAAAAAATCTACTCTTCAAAAGTGTTATAAGGTCAGTGTTAACATACGCGTGTCCTATTTGAAGTGACGCTGCCAACTGCCACTTAAAACGCTTATGCCTGGGGTCTAATCGTCGTATACGTGATCGAGTGAATTTGATCGAAATTTTTCATTTTGAAATCACGGCATTCCCTATCGTGTAAGTAGTGTCGAAATTTGAGATGATGGCATACGATAACGAGCGATCGATCGAGTGTCTTCTTTCTAAATGTCATTCGATACGACAAAGCCAATCGTAAACAAAAGTGTTAAACTTCTTGAGAACAACAAGCGAAAAAATAAAAGCGGGATATATAAAATAATAAATATAAGGTCTTAAAATTTAAGTAATATTAATCACTTGATAAATTAAAATTTCAAAAATCTAATTAAAAATTTTCAGGGCAACTATATTTAAAATAAATGGCAAACAAAAGGAACTCATGGCTGAATTTATGATTGAACACCCAAATTTGGCAAAAAATATTTTACCTAATTGTGGCCAGGGAAAAGCTGTTTCAAAGCGATTATGGGATCAGCTTACAATACAACTAAATAAGTTTGGCCCTCCAGTTAAAAATGAAAAATGTGGAGAAAGATACAATTATTTTGAGGTGTTTTTTAAGTGTTCCAATTATACGTACATAGATACAATTTTCTAGGTTTATGCCGACCAAAAACACAATGTCAAAAAAAAAAAAAAAAAAGCTGTCATTCAATAAGGCATCCAAAAAGAGGAGAACAAATTCTTCAGGCTGCCGGTATAAGAGTTTCTGGTGATGGTCTTTCATCGAACAAATCTTTTGGTTCTTCTAAAACTACGAAACAAATTTGTGCTGATGATATCGAAAAAGCATTTAATGATATGTTAGATGAGGAAGACGACGAAAATATAAGTGAACCTGAGGCAGTAGAGAAGGAACCCATTATAAAAGCAAAAAAAGTTACTGAACGTGAATTTAAATTAGACCTTCTAAGGTGTCACATCGAAAAATATCCCAACGAAGCATAAACTGTTAGCTTGATCGGTTATTGAATATAAAAGAAAAATCGTTAAAATTAAAGGAAGAAGAACATGTTGCTAATATTTCAATAAAAAAGATTGATTATAAAATAAAATCAGTTGAACTAGAAATGCTAGAGGAAAATGGTTATCTGTCAAAGTAATACAAGCTCAATTTTTTTTATCAAAATTGATATTTTAACTTATACACCCCTGTTCTTGAAACCACTATCACAAAAAAAAACTCGTAAATGAAGAAATTCTTAAATCTACGAGTTTTTTGCTGTTCTCTAATTTCAATAAGAATATTTTTTCTCGTTTTAATTCACATAGTGAAGACTTTGTGAAATCAAAACAAATGCCCTTTTTTTCTATTAAGCAGGTCTTAAGAGATAAACAAACTAATTGATATTTAAACTCTAACATGTTTTTTATTGAACCTTGTCATTATTTTAAAAAATTTGACATTAATTTTATGAAAAAAACGACTTTAAAAACGTCTACATTTTGCGCTGATTTAAAAAAAAAAATCGTAATAAGTCGATGTTAATAAAACACACTTTTTGCGATGATGCTGTTCTATAACTATAATAAAAACTTTTTTTATTTATTTTTATAACATAGATTCTTTATGCACTAATTATTGCAAATAAAGGAATTAAAAAAAATTTTTCATCAAATCACATATTTTTATATTTTTGCATATGTTCGAAACAGTAGTGATGCCAGTCAAATCCAATTTATTTGAATATCGAAATCTTTTTTGGTGAGGCCAAACTTTTTAAAATTAGAAAAGTCATCTTCAATTGAATGAAATTGAAGAACAAAAACAATTAAATGAACAAATAAGTTGTTATTTTAAAAGAAAATATTTTTCTTTATACTTTTTCTATAAACTTAAGAAAAAAACATGCACAAAATACTTTAAAGTTTTTTATGAAACTGAATAAAGAACCATATGGCACCTCGGTTTCTAGATAACATATGTTCTTAACTCAAACATATGTTTCCATTAAATAAATAAAAAAAAAGTGGTTTCAAGAAACCCAAAATTTCAATTTCATGTGATTTTAAATTCACTCTTATTCAAATAACAACGTTTCAAGAACAGGGCTGATAATCTTTTGTTAGTGATAGCACGAACGTTATTGGAGTTTGCTAAAATCAGAACATGTTCAGAACTAGTGGCAACAGAAAGCGTCTTAAACTGCTCTAAAACAGATCTCTTGCAAATTTAGTTTATATGTTTTTTTTGCACGTAGTACCATTTTGAGTCTTATTTTTTTATTTTAATTTATTAAATTTAATGATTTCCTGCACAACTAGACTAAGGCCCAGTTTTTGAGATGTTAGTTAAACTTAGTTTAGTTAAACCGGGAATTAATTTTTTCAGACATGTCCAAATTCATAAAGGAATTGATGAATAAATTCTGGGTTTAACAAAACTAGGTTTAACTGATATCTTAAAAACTGGGTCTAAGTCTTATAATTACAGTGCAGGATTGTACACCACGTACAAACATGTTCAGCCAAATCAAATTAAATAAAATTTAAAATAATACATATACAAATTCATATAAATAATATTTTAACATAAGAATTTATAAAATTATGACATTAATAAAATATGACATAGAATATTAACAAAAAATTTTTAAATTGAATATTATTAAAAATTACAAAAAAAGAGAGAAAAAAACTAAAAAAATAAGCTTAACCTTTAAAAAGTTTAGGTTAGGCAAAGTATTTAAATAAGGATTTTTCGAAATGTATTGCTTTGCTATTAAGTTGAATATTAGGTGGAAGGCTATTCCAAAGACGTACAGCATTTATGAAAAAGTGCCATTCTAGTCTTAATCCCCATAATTACCTGCTTAGCGATCTTCACTTAAATCTATAAAAAAACAATAAAAATTTATAATTTCCTTGTCGAATTAGGGTGAATATTATTTTTTGCGAAAAATAACTGATCTAGTCTCCATATATATAGGATCCGATGGGATCCTAGTCTCCATATATGTATAGGATCCGACACGAACTTTTTCATATCAGAAGGCAGCAAGCTTATAACAATGCCAAATTTGCATATAAATTTAATTTATGCCAAAGGTGCATATAAAATAATATAAAACAAGTAAGACAATTATAGTCGGTTTAGACCGATTATACGATACCCTATAACATGCGTTTAAAGACCCTATCTCTTAGGGCAAACTAATTAGATATAGAAAATGGGCATAAGCCAAATTTGAGTGGCATTGTAAATAATTTTTTTGACTTTGGATATGAAAAAGTTTATATCGGATGCTATATATATATGGGAACTAGGTCGAAAAATGGACCGATCCTGACCATATTTGCTAACGTGACTTTTTTTTTGCAAAAACATATACAAATCAAATTTCTGTGCACCATTTTTGCTTTTCGATAGATTTAAGATCGGGAATCAGCTTCACATGGGGGCTATGACTAAGAATTTTGGTTTATTTTTGTACTACTGATAATAGCACACAATCAACATACACAAACCCAATTCGACCGAGATCTATACGATAGTTTTGATATTATGACCATTTAAGTTGATCTCATAGGGGTCACTTGTATGGGGACTAGGCCTGAACATGAAGCGATTTTCACCAGTTTTAATAGGGTTCATCCTATGACGGGTAGAACCTTATATACTAAATTTCATCAATCTATATTCATAAAGGGTCCGCCATCTAACGTTTTTTTTTTCAACTAGTGCATATTTCGTGAATGGTAACACTTAGCTCATGTCTGATTTGACAGATAATTAGTTTTATCCTTCCGCTGAACGAATATGGTTGTGTATACGCTTGAACAACGCTGGGAAATATTGCGACATTACTTTGAAAATCACGGTAATGTTGCAGAATGTGTGCGAAAATTGCGTACGGATTTTGGAAGAAGAGAAGCACCGTCAGCTCCGTGTGTTCGTTATCTTGTGAAAAAAGTGAAAGAAACTGGCATCCTCATCGATAAACCAAAGCGTGAAAAGCCAAAAACAGTTCGTATACCCGAGAATATTCCTGCTGTGGCAGAAAGTGTGCGTGAAGCGCCATCAACATCAATTCACCGTCGTTCTCAAGAATTGAACATTTCGGAGGCATCATTGAGACGAATTTTGCATAAAGACCTTGGTATGACGCCATACAAAGTCCAATTGGTTCAGGAGTTGAAGCCAACTGACCATCCAATGCGTTTTCGCTTCGCTAAGTTGGCCTGCGATCGACTTACAGAAGATGCCGATTTTGCCAAAAAAATCATCTTTTCAGATGAAGCTCATTTTGATCTTGGCGGGTATGTAAACAAGCAAAATTGTCGCATTTGGGGCACAGAAAACCCGCACGCATACATTGAAAAGCCGATACACCCAAAACGAGTCACTGTTTGGTGCGGATTTTGGTCCAGAGGCATAATTGGGCCATTTTTCTTGGGCCATTTTTCAGTCATTTTGGTTAAAAAAGTTCCTTTTTTTAGAAAATATATTCTTCTAAGAAAATTTTATGTTATAAGAAAATATACTTTTGTGAGAAAAAGTACTTTTGTAAGAAAATATAGTTGTGCTGGAAAACTTATTTTTTTTTAGAAGAGATGCTTTTTTAAGAAAGGGGAAAGGTATCTTTTGTGAAAATTTTCTTGTTAAGAAAAATTACCTTTTAAGAAAAGGTACTTTCTTGAGAAAATTCATTTTTTTAAGAAGGGGTACGCAAAAGTACTTTTACGAAAAGGTGTTTTTTTATAAAGGTAATTTTATAAGATAACGAACTTTTTTATGAAAAGTTACTTTTAAAGGAAAGGTACTTTCTGCGAAAATGTACTTTTTTAGAAAAGGTTTTTAGATATGGCACTTTTATAAGAATAGGTACTTTTTTTAGAAAATATTCTTCTTTAAGAAAATTAAATATATAAAGAAATATACTTTTCAAAGAAAATGTACTTTTTTAAGAAAAGGTACTTTTTACGAAAATGTACTGAAAAGGGACATATGTATGTACATATGAAGAAACTAAAGGCCTAGTTAGCCACACGTTGTTAAAATATATCTGTACCGTAAATGTAACGTTGGCCTTTAGTGCAGTTATAAAACGTAAAAACGAACCAGCCTGTTGCTGTATAAAATTAACCAAACTTTATCAGCTGTTCGCAAATGTAACGTACAAACGTAGAAAAAATCTATTTTCAACAGATTGGGACGTTCCGGTTACGTGAAAGTTGAGTTCAGTAACTGTTAAAATAATTAAATAATTTTTAATGTAACAGAAAAAAACGGCTGACACGTTTTGTTAAGGTAACGTGTGGCTAACTAAGCAACAATAACATCAGCCATATTCAATATAAAAATTTAGATTTATAACAACCATCAATAAAATAAATATTTCTCCAGAATTTTTTTTTTATTTTCATAGAAACCTTGTGACATTCTTGTCCGATTCATATGATTTTAAATAATAACATTCGCTTAATATTAATGAATCACTTCCAGAAAAAATACGCTTACTACCGCGTATTGAAGTGTTAGCTCATATTAAATTATCGAAAGTTTACATCAAAGAACTCGCTCCAATTTAAATAAAATTTTGTTTTCTTAGTAAAATAGTGTTAAGTTATAGCTTGAAAATTACTAGAATTTAAGGAGGCTAGTGTAGCTAAAACTAATCTTAACTAATATCTCTTATTTTTCTTGAACTCTAATTTCATAATTAATGTAAAAAAATTCATCTTTTATAATTTTCTTTTATAAAATTTTCAATTATTGCAAATTTGCTATTATATTGGTGCAATTCGTCCTCAGTCTGCTGTGATCCTCAAGATTATATTCGGACGGCCTTAAATTTCACATATAGTAGTTTTTACA
Organism: Cordilura impudica; assembly: GCA_963682025.1. Classification (NCBI taxonomy): domain Eukaryota; kingdom Metazoa; phylum Arthropoda; class Insecta; order Diptera; family Scathophagidae; genus Cordilura; species Cordilura impudica. Next base: position 123,905,119 of record OY821517.1, read on the forward strand.
TCTATTTGCATAGGTGCTGCGCAGAACCGAAATGAAATTTGAACAATTGGTGTGTTGCTCCACCCTAACGCATGAGACTATCTATTTTGTAGTTTGTTAAATTCAGGGTTATTGAAACTTTACGGACTTTGTTTATTGTTATTGTCGTTGATAAAGCTTTTGCTTTAATTTTCAATCTGTGTGGCATACCACTTCAAATACAACAGAATTACTGTTGCAACTTTGTAGTACACGCCTTTATTTCGCAGGATAAAAAAAAACTTGTTAAACATATTTGTTCACAACAAAAACTCTTTTTAACTTTTTCCCAAGCGACTGTTCAAAGCAAAGATTTCCATTAGCAAATTTTGGTTAAAAAGTTTTCATATACGCTTGAAATGGATTTTAATTGTTGCAGAATTGCATCAGAAATTTTATAATATTTAATCTCTGATGAAAATTAAGATGAATATTTAATACTTTGATTATGTGGAATATTGGCGAAATAAACTAGTATTTAATGAAAAAAAAAATGAAATTAAAATCAGCGGTAAAGTTAGTCGCTAGGTTGGTGTTGATCTGCCCAGTAGGAAATGTTGGAAATGGTTAAATTTGTCTTAAAAATGGAAACTGGTATCGCTTGGCTTCAATAACCCTACTAAAAGCAATCCAATGATGTTAAATAACATGATCTAGGTGGCCAATTCTGATCATCGAAACGAGAGAATTCACAACCAGGAGATATCTCATGCAGTAATTGAATTGTTTTACAGGCTGCATGACATGTGGCACCGACCTATTGAAACCACTTGTCATTCATATCAATATCAATGGGGCCAACGTGCATTACCCATTGGAAAATATCCATCCATTTTCCAAGCGGATATTTTCGCTATTTATGTATGCGTGACTCATGTGTTAGAAGAAAGACAGAAAGTGCACTCACTTACATACTATCTCCTATAACATGACGTCTAGATTCATTTTGGGTCACATCGTAGTGCTCAACCAACTAGGAAGTTGCAACAAACACGAGGGCAACGAAAGCGGCAAAAGTCCTGGCCAACGGCAAGGTAAGGGATTTATAACTCCATCCAATTTTCAATCGGAAAGATTACTTTCCCTTGATAAGAAAGAATTAAGTACCTCGGCGATGTTATTTACTGGACATTGTAATCTTACATGTCATCTACGAATAAAAGTAAAGTCTGTTACAGACACATGTTGGTTCTGCGGGGGGTGGAAACAGCAGAACACATTCTCTGTGAATATCCTAAACTATGTGGTAATAGAACCCTAGCCCTTGGGACATATCGTATCTCATGCCAAAAGGGGTAATTGGCTTTAAAAGTAGCCATAATCTTTAGTACAACCATGGTCTGCACAAAAAGATCAAATTGTTCGCAGTACGCCATCCATCCATCTTAATATAATCTAAATATTGGTGTCTCTGTTATCATGTCGCGATATCGAGCACCAACAACAATCACCTTATTTTCAAGGAAGTGTGGTCTAATATTGCCACACCAACCATTGACCATGTGTTTCATCGCTTAGGGTTTATATGTTCGAAAAATCACCATCCATTTGTTGATGTTTTTTTTTTGCGATTTTTGATGTTGGCGATTTTTGGATTTAGCGATTTTTTTATTTTGTGGTTTTTGGTTCTGTCGATTTTTGGTTTTGGCGATTTCTGATTTAAGCGATTTTTGTATTTGTCGATTTTTGCGTAAGCGATTTTTGTCTTTTAGGATTTTTGATTTTGGCGCTTTTTGTTTTTTTGTGATTTTTGATTTTGGCGTTTTTTGATTGCAGCGATTTTTTTTCAGTTTTTGACTGTCGATTTTAGTTTTTTGCGATTTTGGCGATTTTTGATTTTAGCGATTTTTGCATTTGCCGATTTTTTTGCTTTAGCGATTTTTTTTTTTTTTTGCGATTCTTGATATTGTCAATTTTTGTCTTTTTGTAATTTTTGATTTTGTGCGTTTTTTGATTCTAATGATTTCTGTTTTTTGCGGTTTTTGATTCAAGGTTTTGGCGATTTTTGTTTTTTTCGATTTTTAAATTTGCCGATTTTTGGCTTTAGCGTTTTTGTTTTTTGCGATTTTCGGTTTTGTCGATTATTGATTTTGGCGTTTTCTCTTTTTTTCGATTTCTGTTATTTTGTTTTGGCGATTACTGATTTCAGTTTTGGCGATTATTGATTTTTTTCGATTTTTTTTTGTGTTGCGATTATTGATTTTTGGCGATTTTTGATATTGGTGATTATTGGCTTCGGCGTCTTTGTTTTTTGTGATTTTTGATTTTGGAAATTTTTATTGTTCCCGATTTTCGGTTTTGGCGATTTGATTTTTGCGATTTCGCCCATGTTTTCCACGAATACTCACATTGGTAAGTAATGTACTTGTCAAAAGTTTCAATACTGTAATTTTCATAGTTCTTGATATTTGTTTGTATAGGAGGTGCCACGCCCATTGGTCCCAACCCGCCCTTTTTTGAGCAACTACTCACATTAATAACATATGAACTCAGATAAATTTCCAACGCTTTCACTGCTACAGTACTCCAGATATATGACATTATATATTTACCATGCCCACTGATCTGATTCCGCAAACGTGTTGTTTTATTATGTAATACTCCATATTTACCAATCCTGAACTGTTGGCTGTCAAACTGTTTTTTCTTTTTTTTTGGATGCTACCACTTTACTGCACAACTGGCGGCAAATTCAAATCTTACATATAATTTCGGACAACCTTTGTAAAGAACTGATCCGTGGTTGGTTTAATTGACAGCTCACTCCATTTTGAGAAACCATATCACTCGAAAGGAATATTTTAAAAGTACTAGTTCCAACTAGTCAGATCTAAGTGCGAAATCCCAGATAGGTCGCCCAGATGTTTCTATCTAGTGTTCTGAATTTTTTACTAATCAAAGCTTCACATTCGCAGAAGCGATGATATACTGTTTCATATTCTTCAGGTGCTTCGTAGCTGCGATAGTAATCGTTGCGGTGAAGTCCGAATCTTCCCACATTTTTACCGATTAGCAAATGAACCGCCAAGGCGGCCGTATGCTTTGATACGCCCCTTCGGAAAGTATTAGCCTTTCTTAAGTTATTATCAGGCCACATCTGCCTTGCAGTCCTGCATGTAAAAATTTTATTTCATATATATACGCTGCTCATATTAAGTGCAAAAAATTCCACCCTTAATGGTACCCAGTGGTGTTACGACTGCAACCGCAGAAGAAGTATCAACAGCAGAATCTGCTCTTGCTAGTTCGGCTGCCCGTTCATTACCGTAAAAACGCGGCTTAGTTTTGACACTTTCGCCGTGCACTGTCCTACTAGAACGGAAGATATAATATGAGAGTTGAGAGAGAGAAGTACCGTCTGATTGTCGATGAAGATGCCTACATTTTCCTCGACCTTATGTGCGTATAAATCCTACAAGCAGTCCTTATCTCCAGAGTCTCTGCCTGAAGGACACTAGCATCGTCTTTTAGTCTATAAGAAAGTTCAATATTGAGATCACAGGAGAAGACACCTGCATCGACATAGTTGGGCTATCAGTGAAGATACGAGTGTCGTACCCTGCTTCTATATCATTCCCTTTTTGAAGGGAACTTTACTTAAATTATCTTTCAAAATCCAGTTTAGGTGCAACACAGCTAGATTTTAAATTAAATTATGTGACATTCGATTTAGGCTCTGGCTTTCTATGAAACTGTAACAGCCAATCGCGCTGCACTACAAGCAGAGTTCGCCATTATATGAAGTAAGACACTGAGAGCCTGTGCGGGGCTGGTGCGAATTGCACCAGCTAATCAAATGCGTGCTGACCGTTGCCTTTGTATAGTTGTTTAACAATGAACTCTCTGCTCGTTGCTGTCCATCAAAGTAGGGAGCCATAAAAGCTTGTATTGAAGTTAGTAAATAAATAAATAAAAAAAAAAATCATGTGAGTCCGACCACAGGAGAGATGTGTAAACATCTACTAGATTTTTTTTTAAAGATTTTTTTATGTCACTTTTTTAAAATCAAACAGAAAGCGTCATCTATATATGTATCCCTGATAGCAGTGACTCTGGTTATACTTGTGGGGTTGTTGAATTATGTATATGTTCTACGTTTATATTTTGAAATTTTTAACGTTTTACAACAAAGGGTTGTTGAATTAGCTGAAACAATTTTATATCATAATTTTTTCACCAATACAATCACAAGACACACCGATTTGTCTTGCGGCTCACAGTGTAACATATTACGCTGTTTTTGTGATTGTATTGTGAAATAGAAACTTACCCCCCTCCGCGTATAGCTGTTTACGCATCAAAAATCATAATTAGAAGTACCAGGAAGTAATTTTCAAAAGGGTTCTAAAAAGCAACTATTCAGAGGACATCTTCAGGATCTATAATAGGCAACCTTTGTCCTAGAAAGAGACAACTGTGTTTTAAATTTTCAACAATGATAATTTTGATAAAAAAAAAAAAAAAACACCTTTAGGTATCAGTGTTTATAAGTCATGTTTATCAAAATTGGACATAACATCAATTTGCAAAAGCTGTATACAAATTACACTTTTTATGTAATGAAATTTTTCTTTTCAGTGTATTAAACAAAATTAAATTAAATTTCCTTTTTTCCCTACCTGAGGTCGTAAATAAATATATGCATTTTAAAAAAGAAATTGCAACAACCCTTTAATTTATTTAAAATTACATAAAGACAACACAACAATACATGGTCATTTACAAACTCTAGACCAACAAAACCAAAGAGTTACTGTTATTACTCAAAAAAAAAAAAAAAAAAAAAACAAACAAACAAAAAAATTACCAAAAGAAGGCGCACAACTTTACAACTGTAAACTGGATAGAAAGTGAAACTTTTATTTTTCAAATTCAGTGGAAACAGAAATTAAACTTAAAAACAAACTACCTGTTTAAATGAAAAACCAGATTAAGCACAACTCAACAACTTTTAAGATAAACACACATACACGAGAAAAAAAACAAACAAAAACAAAAAAGATCCAACCTTAAACTTGATATTTCTGCAAAACAATAAACTCTATGCTGGCTTTAAGCCTGGTCGGGATGGGCATAACGGAGTTTTAAATTTATTACATTTTGCACTGTGTATTGTTGTAAATAAATGTAACAAATACTTGAGACAAAAAACACATCACTTTCTTCAATCGTATACAAGGGTGGTACTTATATTTTTGTGACATTTTGAATGAGACATCTAAAGGTGAAATATTTTTTTTTTATAATTTTAAATATTGCATTCATTAGTTTTCTCTTGAGTCCTTATCACAATAACCATTTCGCTTTAAGTCTTTTTACATGTATGCTACATGTTGTTTCACAGTTTAGTTCATTCAACGTTCAGAATTTTGTTTACCACGAATTGTAAAGTAAAAGAAACCAACAAACAAACAAAAATAAATCTGCGTTATTATTCAAAAACAAGCCTTCCAAATAAACATACATATATGCTGTGAGTTTTAATTTGATATGAATTTTAATTTACAGACATTTTGGCGTACCAATATTAAGGCGAATGGAAGAAAGAGCGCGAGCAAATTTACCAACAATGTAGATGGAGCATCATGATTCATGAATCAGATGAATAATTTACATATGCTCTTTGTGATTAACGTTATAAGTTGTTGGATTTATATGATTCTGCAACTGCAAAAATTGTTCAGAATGTGAGAACGATAAAACAAAAGTAGAATTAATATTTTAGAAATTCATCTATTTTTGAGAACGAAACTAGATTTTTTCAATTCAATTGAGTGGTCCAAACATAGGCTTAGTTTGGATTTTCTTTCACCCTATAATTTCGTTTCAGAATTACAGTGAAGTTGTCGAGGTAACAATTATGATAGTTATTCACCAAATATCAATTAAATTCGGGAATTATTAGTTGCAATTCAAAAAAGTTTAAATTAAAATACTAGAAATTTCTACTGATATAACAATTTGAATTTAGAAACCACGAATGGTACTTTTTATACCCTCAAAACCAGTGTACAGAGCGTATATACAAGTCTGTCATTCCGTTTGTAATAATTAGAAGAAAAAAAATCTTTACCCCATAAGATATATATATTTGTGATCCTTATAACAAGCAGAGTTGATATAGTGATGTCCGTTTGTCTGTCCTTCTTCTGTGGAAATTAAGATCACCCCCTCAATAGGTCCGCTAGGGTGCTCGTTTGTATTAAACATGATTCACTAACAGCCTAGGAACTTTCTTATTTAAAAATCATCAAAATCGGTATAAATGATCCCGAGAATTCAAAAAAAAAAAAAAATATGATTTGTCTATGTTGTTCTTGTCTGATCACGCCCTCAATAGGTGTTTATTTATAGTGAACATTTTTCATTAACAATGTGAGATGTTTTCTATTAACAATCATGAATATTGGTTTAATGCCGGGATTTCACTGAAAAAATTAAAAAAAAAAAATATGATGTTTCTATATCAGGGATTCCCACAAGTTTCTTATGAAAAAAAGCAAACAATTTTATCTGAAATGAAATGTCTTAAAATGCTTTTCACTATGATATTTCTTGTTAGTCAGAATAATTTGAAAGCATATCAAACATTCTGCTTCAGCCTTAAAGTTATAAGTGAAACAAATAACTTTCTAACTTCTCGTCTGAATACAGTTAAGCTCATTTTGTAAAGTAACAATTTGAATATAAACGTACAATGATTTTTCCAAGTGCTTTTTTATTAACAGCTGCAAACTATATTTTAAACGGAATCATACGTTAGGCAACAAAAAAATCTACAATGAATATCTCGGTCGCTAATGAGTATCAACAAAGAATACGAAAGTGTTATAGCTTTGCTCTTTACTATAAGCAAGAAAAAACAACAAAAAACGAAAGACAAAATTGTTCGTGTATTTTGTATTGCTTGGTGTGTGTGTATTAGAATACACTGCCTATGCCGTGGGCATATATGTTTTATATTATTCTTTCATTTCATTTTTTCATTTATTTATTCAGTCAATGGAATACAAGAGTTCCTTACAGACTATAGCTAAAATTAAAAATTATTACATAAATTAAATAAATAAACGGCCATTTCATTTATGACTGATTTGATTTTGTCAACGATATGCTCCCAGAATAAAATTGCACTTGCACTTGCTTCATCAGGAATGGTAGCTATGTTGTTGGAAGGCGGTCGAACTGCCAATACAGCACTCAAGTTGCCGTTGATTATGCAAATCAATGAAACTACAACGTCAAAATTTCCGAAGAACTGTGGAATGGTCAAAGTTTTGCAGCAAAGAAAATTTATCATTTAGGATGAATGTACGGTAGGCTGGTTCATATATGACACTTTTTTTTGTTTTGTCGATTTTTTTGTCGGCCCACCCGAATATATGTTAAGCACAGTGAAAAAATAGCACATGATTTTTTAAAATTTTTTTCATCAATATTTAGGGGTCGCTACCGGACCCCAAACTTCAGTGGTTTTGAGAAAAATTGCTGTCTTTAAAATTTATTCCATGTATGCGTGTCTTAAAAATAATAAAACAAAACAAATTATGTACACCGTTATTGCGTAAGGCTTTTTAAATAAATAGAAAACAATTTGTTTTCAGAATCTTTTTCTGAGATCATTTAAAAACATTTGTCCGTCTGTCCTTCCGTTTGTAAATTTAAATTCAAATTTAAGAAAAGATATAATTTTTATACAATAAATTTTAAAATAATAATTTTATTCAAGATCACGCAAGATTTAGACCCATATAATTTCCCCAAGTAGCAAGTAAGCTGGTGAGTTATAAAAAAACATATATATTTAAAACAATTTATAAAATAGTGTAACAACATATACTTGTACTTTATTAGACCAACTTGTGGATAATTTTTAATAATGGCTTCAAGTTCAACAACATCGGCTACGCGCAACAGAACCAAAATATGGCTTATCGGACAGGTATCACCACAGCTATGCAAGACCAACCTTCCTACAAAAAAAGAGGTATTAAGTGTATTTTTTTACTACAAAATCTATGACAAATTAACCATAAGAGGCTGTTGCTCTTTAACTGCAAACGATGTCTTAGCTATTTGGGAAATGGCCGCAATACCGACACAAACAAAAAAGCGCGTAATAGATAAAATTGATATAATGTTTCATTCTTGGCAAAAATTAAAGAAAAATAAGGAAAACAAAGCAAAGCGCTCAGGAGGCCTGAACAAAAAAGAACAAGACTGGTCAACTAGTTTGGAAGGTCTTTTCGATATTGCTCACGCTAAGGCCTTAAACATAACTGTAAAACAGGAGGATAAAGATTTTTTAAATGCTCAGCGAAAGGTCAGTCGGCATGGAAAAATAAGTAATGTAGACTCAACATTTTTTAGAAGGAATGCTAAATACGGAAAATGGTCCCATATAAAAGAGATTCGCAAAAAGAAAAAATGCTGGAGCGTGAGAGCAAGTCTATCAATCGTATTCATAAGAGGGGTCGAATTGAACTATCGTCTTCGTTAAGTGATGATGACCAAACTTTATCTACTTTAAAAGCTTCTGAACCAGCGGAAAAGAAAAAGATATGCAGAGGCAGAAAGAAAATTTTAAATGAAAATTTAGCTGTGAGTCTTGACGTTGCAAAGCTAAGTAACCGAAAGGCAGCTATAGTTTTGACAGAAACAGTTAAACACATTGGTGGTGATCCTTCAAACTATAACATAAGCATTTCTTCTATTCGTCGACAGCGAATCGACTTCCGAGAAAGCATGGCCGAGTCATTGAAAAGTAAGTTTAAGCCTGTCGTTCCACTCACAATTCACTGGGATGGAAAAATAATAGAAAATATCAGCGGAAATAAAATCGTTGAACGTCTTCTAATCCTGGTATATGGAATGGGAATTGATAAGCTGCTTGCAGTTCCAAAATTATCTGCTGGAACAGGTGTTGCAGCTGCGTCGGCAGTTTTTGACACCTTACTAGAATGGAACCTAAGCGAAAAAATCAAATGCATGAGCTTTGACACAACTGCAACAAATACTGGAAAAAGAAATGGTGCATGTATTTTGTTAGAACAAAAGATGGATAAAAATATGCTTTGGCTGGCAGTCGTCATCACATTCTGGAAATAATGCTTGAAGCTGTGTTTCGCCAGGCACTTGGTACTTCAACCGGGCCTGAAACATTGATCTTTAAAAAATTTAAGTTGGCCTGGAGCAAAATTAATCGGAAAAACTTTTAGTCGGAAATTTCTGATCTTTTTGTTTTAAAACCAGTGACATATATTACAGATAAGATAATTTCTTTCGTTCAAACCCAGTTAAAACAGTTTCAGCCTCGAGACGAATACAAAGAGCTATTGAAGCTAACTCTAATATTTCTAGGAGGTGTTCCCGAAAATTGAATTTCTTTCAGAGCACCTGGAGGTCTTCACCAAGCAAGATGGATGGCCAAAGCCATTTATTGTTTGAAGATTTATTTATTTAGAAATGAATACAGGCTTAATGCAAGTGAAGCGGAATCAATATATTTGTTGTTACAATTTACGTCAAATATTGGTTTGTAGCCCCTTCAGCGACTTATGCTCCAAGAAATGATATACAGCTATTAAAGGACCTACAAAATTATGATGAAGTAAATGCGTTAATTGGAACTGTAGCCATTAAAAAATTCATTGGTCATCTTTGCATTTATCATAAGAGTTCGTCGCAATTGCTTTTTTTGACGACCAAGTTTCTGTTGATACAAAAAAGAAAACGGTGGACGCTGTAGATGTTGAAGGACCTGAGAACCCGTCGAAAAGAATAACATTAGACGCCAGCCTAATAACTAACAAACAACTAGAAGACTTTGTTTCCAAAAATACTTTATGATTTTTTAGCAAAACCGGCATTTCATCCAATTTCATAAAGAAAAACGTTGAAGCGTGGGAAGAAGATGAGGATTACATAAATAATAGAGGCATAGCTCGTTCTATGAGAGTTGTTAACGATATAGCAGAACGAGGACTGGCACTGATGGAAGAATATAATAAACTACATACCAACAATGAAGAGCAAAAGCAGTATTTATTGTGATTTCTGAAAGAATATAGATAAAATTACCCAGACTCAAATAAATCAAATTTGCTCAAGTAATTATTTTAAATAGCTTAATATGCTTAATATATAAAGGTAAAATATATTAATATTTTATGTCTATCAGAATAAGTTTCATAAATGGACTGCATCTTTTTTTTTATACCCTATACAACTATGTGGTTTGGGTATAATGACTTTGTGCTGCTGTTTGTAACAACCAAAAATATTTGACCTGCACCCATCTTTAATTATACCGATCGAATCAGAATCACTATCTGATTCGATTTAACGATGTCCGTCCGTCCGTCCGTCTGTGTGTCCATGTAAAGCTTGTAATCAAACTGCAGGTCGCAAATATGAATATATTTTGATGAAATTTGGTATTTTATCTTTTACCGGCCATGGGATGAACGCTATTGAAATTGGTGAGAATCGGTCCATGTTCAGACCTAGCCCCCATACAAATGACCCCTATGAAATCAACATAAGTATATTGCCATAAGATCCAAATTATCATACAAATTCTAGTCAAATTGGGTTTGTATGTATATATAAATTCCATTAATCAGTAGTCCAAAAATGATCCCTATTGGATAACTCTTAGTCATAGGCCCCATATAGAGCTGCTTCCCGATCTTCACTTAAATCTATCAAAAAACAAAAATATTACACTGATTCTCCTCAAATTTTGTTTGTAAATATTTTTGCAAAATACAAGAGACTTTACCAAACATGGTCAGGATCGGTCCATTTTTGGGCCTAGTCCCCATATAGGTATAGCATCCGATATTAACTTTTTCATATCTGCAGCCGAAAAAATTAATAAAAATCCCACTCAAATTTGGTTTGTGCTTATTTTCTATATCCAGTTTGTTGGGCCTGAGAGATAGGGTCTCTAAACGCATGGTATAGGGTATCGTATAGTCGGTCTAGACCGACTATAATTATGCCCTATACCACTATGTGGCTTTGGTATAATGACTTTGTGCTGCTGTTTGTAACTACCAAAAATATTTGACCTAGACCCATCTTTAATTATACCGATCGAATCAGAATCACTAACTGATTCGATTTAACGATGTCCGTCCGTCCGTCTGTGTGTCCATGTAAACCTTGTATGAAATTTGGTATGTAAACTTTCGTTGGCCATAAGATGAACGCTGTTGAAATTGGTGAGAATCGGTCCATGTTCAGACCTAGCCCCCATACAAATGGCCCCTATGAAATCGACATAAATTGCCATAAGATCCAAATTGTCATATAGATCTTACTCAAATTGGGTTTGTATGCGTTTATTACATTCATTAATGAGTAGTCTAAAAATGATCCTGGGACAACTCTTAGTCATTGGCCCCATATAGAGCTGCTTCCCGATCTTCACTTAAATAGATCAAAAAACGAAAATTTTGCACTGATTCTTCTCAAATGTTGTTTGTATATATTTTTGCAAAATACAAAAGACTTTCCCAAACATAGTCAGGATCGTTCCATTTTTGGGCCTAGTCCCCATATAGATATAGCATCCGATAAGAACTTTTTCATATCTGCAGCCAAAAAAATTAATAAAAATCCCACTCAAATTTGGTTTATGCTTATTTTTTATATCCAGTTAGTAGGGCCTAAGAGATAGGGTCTCTAAACGCATGGTATAGGGTATCATATAGTCGGTCTCGACCGACTATAATTTTCTTACTTGTTTTTTTTTAAATTAATTAATATTTGTTTTTACTTTCGTTATGCATATGTAATGAATAAATACAACTAAAGATTTTTAATATAGGATTTCTAAACGATTATATTTTAATAAATCTTAAATAATCTTTTTATATATAAAAATATGCTTGCTAAACTTTTATTCGAGGGGTTTTAGTACCGTTGTATAAATAGAGACCGAAAAACATATATTCAAAATTTAAAGGAGGGTTGGGGAGGGTATTGGAAGGGGATGCGCTTGCGGCATTTTTTTTTTTTAAATAATTTTCTTAATTTTAAAGACAAATGTAAACAGATATCTTAGTATTCAATGTTTTAAAATTTTCATCATGTTTCCTGTAAGAACAGACGGACGGACGGACAAGAGTTGCTAAATCGTTTCAGAAAACGATTCAGAAAAAAGTTTTATACGTTCTGTTTTACAAATATCATTCAATAAAAGTGATCATAAAAATATATATATGTATATTTTTTTTTTTATACATACATATGAAAAAAGCAATAGAGGCGACGATTTTTATCAAAAATTCCAATGTTTTGGATCCGGTAGCGACCCCTAAATCTTTCTTAAAAATTTTGAAAAAAATCATGCGTTATTTTTTCATGGTGGTTAATATAAATTGCGGTTGGCCCATTACAAAATCCAATTTATTATTTTATGAACCGCCCTAATGTACGGTCGACAAAAAGCCTTTAAAGGCATTAAATAAAATAATGCAATATCTACGAAATAATCAAACCCAGTTTGGTGGCGCGACGATTTTGTTGGCATGTAATTTTCGCCAAATCTTTCCAGTGATTCCACGTTCAAGGCCAGCCAATAAACTAAATGTTTCAAGCTGTCAGTTTTGTGGAAAAACGACCAATCTAGAGAAGTATTTCATAAAACAAGTTCTCCACATTGGGAATGGACCAATGTCCGTTGATATTTCGACTGCCTGCATTAAACTCCCTGTTGATTTTTGCCAGTTCACCGAATCAAAGACTGAAATTCATGTTTGGTTGAGCGTACGTGCAATATTGGCTCCGAAAATCATTAATGTCGACGAATTGAATTTTCAGATTCAAAGTGAAATTACTCGCGAATTGTTCACGTTCGTCAACTATCCAACTCAGTTTTTAAACTCGCTGGTTTTGCCGCCTCACAACTTCCAACTGAAAGTCGGATCGGTAATCATAATGTTGTGAAATATCAACCAACCACGTCTTTGTAATGCCACCGGCTTGCAATGAAAAAGCTGATGAACAGCGTCATCTAAGCAACAATTCTTAAAGGAAAGTACAAAGGCGATACCACCTATCGCAAAGATTCCGACCGATATGCCATTCGAATTTAAGCGCTTGAAGTTTCCGGTGAGGCTTGCATCCGAAATGACAAAAAAAACAAATCGCAAGGACAGCTATTGAGTGTTTGCGTCATTAACCTTGAAAATCTATGCTTCTCGCATGGTCAATTTTATGTCGCCCTGTTCCCGTGTCGGCCAACAAAACAAAAATATCGTTTGGACAGGACAACATCTGTCGGGTCACCTAGTACAAAATGCATTCATAAGTGTTTTTTTTAGCATGTTTTTAAACAGACACTGTTCCTTGCCAAGTTTTAGCATCACTTATCCTACACAATAAATCCATGATTTACTTAGTTTTTAAATCTTAAAAAAAAACTAAAGATTGAAATTTCATATGAAATTTATGCTTGTTGTTGTCAGATTCCGCTGTGGCCGTATTAATGTCCAGCTAGTGAAAGTGTTTGCATTGTTCGCATACATTTGTTGGTGAATCTGTCTTGGCCGGTTGTAAGCCATAACTAAAGTATGTAATAATATAAAAATGTTAAAGCCCCATTAAGAAATATCAATTAAATTGAAAATTTGATTAAATTTTAAGACATCTATATTTTTTTTTATTATTTTAATTAATTGATGGGCATTCTCTTTCGTTATAATCTGACATTTTGTTTGTTAATTAAAATTACTTTTTTTAATTGTTTTTCTTGTTTTTTAGCATTATGATCTTTACCGCCATTAAACAACAATTTCCTTATTATATTGTTAAAATGATTTTACTTTCATTCAAAAAAATCTCTGGAGATACAAATGTTACAACATCGTTGTGATTTCTTGTGCTTAAGCCATTAAGAAAAATCACTTTCGTCTACCAAAGCAAAATAAAAAAAAAAAAAAAAATACGCCAAAAATAAACCGCTTTATTTTAGGTGTACGTTGTTTAACCAATGTTTGTTTGAGACCGAGATGAACAATACAAAGCTCAAGAGGGGATAAATACACCTGTCAGAGAACAGATCATTAGTGGTTGTTGATCTTTGTAAGCATGTCACATATAAAAAGCATTATACAAAAATTATGTTTGTAACTAGCATTATTGTTATTTCAAGAAAAAGAGCAAAAACAATCAAAATAATCACAGTTATTAAGGCAATAGTGACAAGTATTTCATTTGTAATAGCTGCTCCATGCATTTATCCATAAAACATCAAACACCAAAGATTTAACCCACACCATTAAAATAGCGTTAAAATGCTCATTACAGATTCGTGGTGCATTTGGTCTTGACCATTTAATCTTTATTTATGTACGGTCATGTATGAGGTTTAACAGACTTTAAAATATGAACATCACAATTTAATGTTGCGGTATCTACTGGTTGTTGGCTTATTTTGATCTTTGTTTATCTGAAGTTAAACATCAAATACAAAGAAAACTCTCACTTTTACACAAAACAGCATATAAACATTTAAGACACATTATGAGTCACAGTCATAACATTTATCCGATCCCTTTCACTAACCTTGCACTTACACTATAGTTACATAATTTTTAAATTATTGAATATATGGTTTTGAAGCATGAAAGTATAATATTATTAATTATAAATAATCGATATGGGATCTTCTAATTTTCGACCTAACCCACTTGATACAATTTGATATACACTTGGTAGGAAAAGTATTCGTACACCTAAAATTATACTATGAAAAATATAAGAAAAAATTAACTAAGCTGAATTCATAATTTTTTTTTTTCAAATAAATTATTCAATTTATTAAATTTTTAATGTTTTTTATTCCTTTCTTAAAAATTAAAAAAAATCGTAAGAAAAAGTACTCGTACATTTGATATATATAAAAAACCTAAATTTACATTAACCCTCCGATGAGTGACAGTTCTGAACTTCACGGCCGTGTGGAAAGGTCCCTACGGACCTTTTTTGTAAAATTTTTTTTTTGACTTTTTTTTTTTTGTTTTTATTGTTTACTAGATGTAACCCGGTGCGCTTCGCTACACCCTCCCCCACCCCCCCCCCCTTCCGAATTGTTACGAAAAGGCTCACGCAAGTCCCAAGGCTCTCACTAACACAGTAATTCAGATATATCACATTTAATATTAAGTTTGTATAGGGGTACCATGCGCATTTGTCCAATCCCGCCCATTTTTTTGTCTTACTACTCACGTTAATAATAGATGACCTAAGATAAATTTTCAAAGCTCTCTCTATCATAGTACTTTATATATATGATATTAAAAATTTACTTTGAATGGGAGGTGCCACGCCCACTAAAAATATTAAAAAAAATACAGCCTGTAGCACTTCCGATATCCGCAGTAAGAATCAGTGAAAATTTCAGGAAGATCAGATAAGTCGTTACGGAGATTACGTCCTACAAACAAACAAACACATTACCTCTTTAATTCTTTTTTTTTGATACCTACTGATATAAAATTTTTTTTGTTTGTTTTCGCGATTTTTGATTTTGACAATATATTTTCCACGACAAATCACATTGATAACTAATGTACTTGCCAAAAGACTGTTGCTTTCGTAGTACATCATATTTTTGATATAGGAGGTGCCACGCCCACTTATCCCATCCCGCCCAATTTTTATTGGACTACTCATATTAATATCTGAGGGACTCGTCGAGCAAATTGTCGAGCCTTTCCCAGTTATATGATATTAGATATCTACTTTGCATGGGCGGTGCTACGCCCACTGCTTCTATCACGCCCATTTTTTTGTTCGACTAATCACACAAAGAACCTATGGGCTCACGCAAAGCCACAAAGCTGTCTCTTTTACAGTACTCCAAATATTTGACATTTAATAGTTACTTTGCATGGGCAGCTCCACGCCCATTGGTGTGAACCCTCCAATTTTTTGTCTGACTACTCATACTAAGATCTGATGGTGTCGTGCAAAGTGTCAAAGCTTCCCTCTTTTAGTACACCAGTTATATGATATCATATATATTTACTTTGTACGGGCGGTGCCACGCCCACTGCTCCGATCACGCCCATTTTTTGTCTAACTAATCATATGAATAACTTATGGGTTCACACAAAGTCCCAAGACTCTCACTATAACAGTACTCCAGATATATGGCATTTTATATTTTATTTGTATGGCAGGTGCCACGCCTATTGGTCCGATAGTGCCCATTTTTTGTCCGACTGCTCACATTAATAATAGGTGCCATCAGACAAATTTTAAAAGCTCTCTCTATCATAGTACTCGAGATATATAACATTGAATTATTACTTGTATGGGAGGTACCACGCCCACTTCTCCGATCCGGCCCATTTCCGGCGCGGCTACTAATATTAACAATAGGTGACCTCACACAAATTTGCAAAGCTCTCCCTGTCATGGTACTCAATATATGTATATGATATTAAAAATTTACTTTGTGTGGGAGGTGCCACGCCCACTAAAAATATTAAAAAAATTATAGCCTATAGCACTTCCCATATCCGCAGTAAGACTCTGTGAAAATTTCAGGAAGATCAGATGGCTAGTTACGGAGATTACTCCCTACAAACAAACAAACAAACAAACAAACAAACAAACAAACAAACAAACAAACAAACAAACAAACACACATTACCTCTTTATTATATTAGTATAGATAACTAAATTCTACATACAAAAATAATTTTTTAAATTTTTTTAATTTATTTTTTTTTTTTTTGCCTGAATTTTCTTAAGACTATTATAAAAAAGTTTAAAAATTATTGTTGTTGAGCGTGTACTTCTTGTCCCCCGCCCTGTGCGCAAGTGTTGCAGCGATGTAAAAGTGTGCTATGTTCTCCGCAAACAGCGTTGCCGCAGCCTAAGCAGTATGCCCGCGTTTTCCGCTGCCGCCCGTACTCAGAACGGCAAAGGCGACATGACGGTCTACCTGACCTAGCCGCAAACGACGGTGCATTGCCTTCCGTCGGTCTTGGTAATACCTGAAATGAAAAGAAAAATAAAAAACAAATAAATATATATTCTATTCTTGAATTTGAAGATGTTTTTCTTACCCTGACATCGAATGCTTCCATCGCATGCGTATCCTTGGATATGAGGTTATATGGTTGTTCAGGGCACGTTCTTCGGTATTTGGTGTGGCCAATTGTTTCGTTAGCAGTAACAAGACGACCGCCGTCTGTCACTCCTTTTTAAAGGCTTCATTTCGTTGTAAATCGTAAAAGCAGCCAATGCAGCGACGTCCAGCATATTATAAAACATGGCCAACGGCCATCGTTGTGTTGCTCTTTTGCAGCTGTAAGTGCCTAGCATTTGATCCATGGTATCAACGCCGCATTTGTTGGCGTTGTAATCTAATATGGCATAGGGCTTCCGCTTCTCGGTTTGCTCGTCAACGAGGCAGGTGTAGTGCATTGTGGAGAGCACGTTCACCACTTTATTTTTTTTCGGCACGTATGAGCATAACGCTATATCCCCTTCGTTGAACCCAAATAATGTACTATTGATGGTGCGCTTCGGGTTCTTCTTGAACTCCTGTGGAATGAATGTTTTGTTGTAGCGCAGTGTACCAACATATGCGGTCTTCCTCCTCAACAAAATACGCGCCAAGTCAAGAGTGGTAAAGAAATTATCCGCGTATATAGTACGGCCAGCATCTAAATATTTTTCCACAAGATCCAGCACTACGTTCTGCCCTTGGTTTATCTCCCGTTGTTGGTTTGGCAGTTTTCCAGAATATATCATTCCCTTCACAGGATAATAACTCTGTGAGTCGCATAACCACCATACTTTCAAACCATACTTAGCTGGCTTTGACGGAATGTATTGTGTGAAGCGGGTCCGGCCTCTGTAAGGGAACAACTGCTCATCAACTGTTAGTGCTTCATGAGGAGTGTAAGCTGCTGCCAAGTTATGTTGCAACATTTGCCAAATATCGTCAATAGCCGCAGTTTTGCTGTTGATGAGTTGCTGTTGTCGAGTATTTCCATTGTCGAATCGAATAAATTGCTTTATACACATGAAGCGATCGTACGACAACGCAGCTTTGTATATTGGGCAACGCGTCGCGCATACAAAAGAATAGCTACAAAGGCGTCAAACTCTTTCACTGTCACTGGCTTCCACTCCTTTTTCTTCGTGGGATTCGCCAAATTCCATGCAGCTGTAACCTCCCTGCCTTTACGATTTGTTTCACGTAGCACTAAGTGTATTATTTCCTCTGTCATGATTGAACGCATTATTGTATAGGGGTCGTGTATATTTCCTGTTGGTCCTGGTTTCTTTCTTGTGAAAGAAGAGTGCGAGTGCGTGATGTTGGTGCTGCTTTTTTACTCCATTGGGTGCCATCTTTACCAATATAGTAACTTTCATTCGTTTCCTGTCCATCATTTTCTTCCTCTTCATCATCGTCGTCATCAGTATCTTCATTTAGCTCGACGTTTCCTTCAGTTTCGGCATCTGACTCTTCAGCAGGTTGGTATGTGCGATCATCATCATCCTCAACTTCATAATTATCAATTGCAGCAATATCAATTTCTTCATCCATGTCTTCGTCCATAAAATCAGCAAATCTACTATCAGCTGCACGCCTTTCATCCGCAGTCATTTGCTGGTAACGTGTACTACGGCGTACAACAATTTCAGCAACGTCCAAATTACTTGCATCTGCCATATTTATATTTTTGTTTCTATCACACACGATTTTACTCTTCGCTGTCTAAACTTTGACTGATTTGGTTTACGAAACTAAAACTTCTTTTATACTCTTTCGTACGTCTACCTAAGACATTAGGGATGATGATAAAAACAAAAAATTCTAAGAAAAAAATTCTAAGAACAAAAATACTAAGAACAAAATATACTAAGAACAAAATACTAAGAACAAAAAATTCCAAGAACAAAATACTAAGAACAAAAAATTCTAAGAACTGGTTTATTGCTAGTAGTATAAAATTAGAATATTGTGCCTTTCCTTGAAAGCAATAAAGTTTATATCTTCGAATTTTTCTTAGAATTTTTTGTTTTTATCATCATCCCTAATGTCTTTGAGTTTAGGTCTTTGTGTTCACAACAAGTAAATTATGTGTTGAAACAATAAAAAAACAAGTAAGAAAATTATAGTCGGTCTAGACCGACTATGCGATACCCTATACCATGCCCTATCTCTTAGGCCCAACTAACTGGACATAGAAAATAAGCAAAAACCAAATTTGAGTGAGATTTTTATTAATTTTTTTGGCTGCAGATATGAAAAAGTTCATATCGGATGCTATATCTATATGGGGACTAGGTCCAAAAATGGACCGATCCTGATCATGTCTGGTAAAGTCTCTTGTATTTTGCAAAAATATATACAAACAAAATCTGAGAAGAATCAGTGCAATATTTTTGTTTTTTAATAGATTTAAGTGAAGATCGGGAAGCAGCTCTATATGGGGCCAAAGGGATCATTTTTGAACTACTCATTAATGGACGTAATGAACGCATACAAAACCCAATTTGAGTAAGATCTATATGACAATTTGGATCTTATGGCAATTTATGTCGATTTCATAGGGGTAATTTGTATGGGGGCTAGGTCTGAACAGGGACCGATTCTCACCAATTTCAATAGCGTTCATCCCATGGCCGATAGAAGCTCATATACCAAATTTCATCAAAATATATTCATATTTGCGACCTGCAGTTTGATTACAAGGTTTACATGGACACACAGACGGACGGACGGACGGACGGACATTGTTAAATCAACTCAGAAAGTGATTCTGATTCGATCGGTATAATTAAAGATGGGTCTAGGTCAAATATTTTTGGTTGTTACAAACAGCAGCACAAAGTCATTATACCCAAACCACATAGTGGTATAGGGTATAATTATAATGATGCCCAAAAACATGCATTTATTAGTGAAATTCAGTACACACGTCCGCGTACTATTCTCACTAAAACCTCAATAACTCCTAAAGTAATGCTCCAATCGGCTTGATTTTTTTTTCCAAAAGATGCGCAACAAAATACTCTTGGAACACAGAGTAACTTTGGGGGGGGGGGGGGGGGGGGTTGTAATGGCCGAAGTAGGAGTAATTTCAGTTTGAAAAGGCAAAAAGGTCCCTAGGGACCTTCTCACTCATCGGAGGATTAAATTTATCTTAAATTATTATCTTGGATATCCTTTGCGCATTAGGACCTCTGTAAGGCCATTTGACATCGGCTCAGTGTTGCCATTTTAGCATTTTAGTTGCTAGATTTAACAACTTTTTTTGTCGCTTAGGATCCAAAATTTATAAAAAGATGCTAGATGCTAACTTAGGAAAGATGCTAGATGCTAACTTAGCATCTTTTATTATTAAAAAGTAGCTTTTAGCATCTTTTTTTTGATTTTTTTTTTCATTATTTTTGAATTTATAATTTTAATTTTAATTGTATTGATATCTTTTAATTTCTCAAAGTGTAATACGAGAAATTTGTGTACTACTCTTTTTACCACTTTGCTCGTTTCTTTCAACAAATATAACAAACAATTTTGAAATAGAAGAATGTAAACAAGTACAACAGTTTTTAATGAATTAAAAAGTCGATTGCCAAAAAATATTATTGTATAAAAAAAAATGCCAAAATTTTCAATACAAAACACATTAAACCGGGAAAAAACCGATAATCAATATATTAGAAGAGTTTAAATTTAGATCATCTGAAACAGAATAAATTCAAATCCAACTGAGTTATATCACAAAACAATATTGGGATACAGCACTGAATACAACCTCCTTATTGATTGAAGTTAACAAAAATTCTATTGGCGAAAGTCCATTTAAAGAGTTATCCACATTTGTATTGTCTCTATTAGTTTTGAACGGAATTCAACGTTAATATAATTTAATGGCTTTAGTTAAAAGCAAACTTTGCAACAGAATAAAATCCGAGTTTTTATGTTCAGTAATACGCATAAAAGAAGGTTTGAAATTGAAAAATGGGTGCTGTAGACTTACAATATACCGAGCGATGTCGTTGATAAAAGTCGATCGTCAGAAAAATTTTAGAGCCAAGAAGAACTTGAATATGAAGACATCACAGAAATATTAGTTTCCATAAACCAATTACTGTAATATACTCGTATCATTTGATAATCAAAATTTTGTTATATATGAAATTAAAAACAAATCTCTCTAAAATTAAAAATATTTAATTTAAAACTAAAAAAAACTCAGTTTGATGTTTAAAAAAATTACAGATGAAAATCAAAGTAATTTTATTTAAAATTTTAAAATATAAATCGAAACTTATGTTTTATATTCCTTTTTCCATTTAAAAACCAAAGAATTAATTAATAAGTACTTAATTTTTCAATCAAAAGGTAATTAAAATTAAAAAAAAAAAAAATTAAGCATCTTTTATTTTGACTCCAGTACGTTTTAGCTTCTTTTTTTTTTTTTGCAATTTAGCATCTTTTCAATTTCAAATTATGGCAATATTGCATAATTTCAACTTAACTTATTTTACCTTACTCATCTTGATAGGGCAATTATAGGGAAAACGTTTATAGAATTATAGTTTTATCAATTTTTTCAGTAACCCTGCTGTTACTTTTAATTATGTTCCTGATGTTCCTGATCCATTTATTTATGTTCCTGATGCCCTCATGTTCTTGATCAATTTATATATGTTCCTGATATTCGGATGTCCTGAGTATCAATTTAATTATGTTCCTGAGGTTCCTGATCACTACTCTACTTTGCTGGCTATTACAAGTTATTTGTTGATTGTTTTGTGTTACTTCACCTTTGTTATTTTTGTGTCAACCTGCATATGTAATCAGTCTGTGTTGTAATGTGTCCGTTTTGTAATGTGACCGTGTTGTTATGTGTTTCTTGTTATGTCAACTTTAATTCCGTCCCTGATATCCTAATGTTACTTATAAATTTCATTATGTTGATGCCGTGATGTTCCAGATCAATCTAATAATGTTCCTGATGATATTTTGGCCTGATATTCCTGTGCAATATAATTATGTTCCAGATCTATATAATTATGTTCTTGATGTTCTGATGTCCTAATATTTCTGAGCAATATAATTATGTTCCTGATGTTTTGATGTTCCTGATAATTTTGAGTTTATGTTCCTGATGTTCTGACGCCCTGATGTTGCTGTTCATTACTCTACCTCTGCTCTGGCTATTTCAAAATTATTTGTTGATTGTTCACTTTCTTTCTTTGCGTCTACGTGTATATGTAAAGCGTTCGTGTTGTAATACGTCCGTTTTGTAAAGTGTCCGTCCTTTTATGTGTTTTTTTTTGTTACAAATTACTGTAGCTGATGTAAAAAAAATAAATAAAAGCGACGCTTTCTAATATTTCCTTTGAGATTATTTTATGCTAACGGATTCTGTGCTCCAGTAAATCCAACAAGTGTTCCATACGATTAAGATCGAGTGATTGGGCTGATGATTTCAATTGACTTATAGTGTTTTAGAGTAACCGCAACTTGACATTGTGCGCCATATATCATTATCCTGTTGGAAACAAAAATCTTCTCACAAGCCCAGATGTTGTGTGTTTTGTTTAAAATTTTTATTTTAGAATATTTATTATATTCAATTTGATCCATTATAGACTCAACAAATACGAGATTAGCAACACCGTTGCCTACCAACAACCCCAAACCATAATGTCACCGTGCTTAACCATTGGCAAAAATGTGTCTTTATTTTTCACTAATGAAATGTCGTTCCCGAAGGACTATTTGATGTAAGAACTAATTTGGGAAGTTATTCTAGGATTCTGTTTTACTTACGCCAAAATAGTTCGCTTTACGCAATATGCTTTTTGGACGGACAACCAGAACGACGCACAGTGGATCGTTTCATATAAGCTAGACGAAACAAATTTTTTTCTGAGTTTAATTTGTGGCTTTAGTCGCACTTAATAACTTTTGATTTGGGAAAGTTCCACAAATTCATTTTAGTGGGCGTGACACGTGATGCGAAATTTCTTGTGCTTTTTGACAAAAAAAATTCATATAAAATACATACAATGAAATATCGAAAAAAGAATTATGCAATAACACAACTGTGGTGTTCGTTGATTTCTGTGCAAAATTTAAATTTTGTCGACTTATTAGTTTTTTTTGGATATTATTTTAATAGACCAATGACATACTTTTTTCCAAAATATGACAAGTTTGAAGAAATAAAAAAAAAGATATTGCTCTAGATTAGTTTTTTTACAGAAATATATTACACAATATATTCACAGATTTTTATGATGAATGGCTATCAATGCTGCTGGAAGAATATTCTTCAAGATCGACTTAATCATCCTTAGAAAACCGTGCATCTGCCACATTTATTATGCTGTGAGGCTGGACAAGATTTTTTAAAATATCTCTATAAGAATTTATAAGAGGATCTGAAGATATGCGTAACATATTCAGCAAGTCTCTATTCGTATCGACTCGGGATGTTTTTCGAGTGTGTGACATACGAAAACGTCTGCAATCTTTGTTGCGAATCTCTTGTGCCTCTTCAGACAATTGCCCAATTGGAACAATGCACGATTTAATAATTTCACTACCATGACAAAGAATTTTATGCATACTAACAGGCATACAATACCAGCTATATTGCTCCAAATATAATTCCTTCGTATCTTTCAAGAAGAATTCAAATAAGGACAAATTTATCTTATAGCCGGAAGAAATGCAACTTAAAATAATATAAAAACTATTTATTAGTTTTTTGTCCAGTCCAGTTATCTCTGCAGATTTCTCATGATTTTTAAAAAATCTTCTTGCTGTATTGCCATCGTTTGTAGTTCCAAAATCCGGTTTGGGCCTGTCGATTATGAGACCCATTTCAGACTTAAATTGATCTTGTATTCGTTTCTTACACGTTTTAACCAACATTTTATCGTCGTTATCTCTTATTGCCCATTTTTTTACTTCTAGCCTATATGCTATGTGTAAAAGGCACTCAAATGTTTTTATGCAAGCGTGTAAGCTTGAGGAACCGTAACAATAAAATTCGGTATTTGGATTCTTATCAATTACCGTTTTTTTTAATTTCAGTAGGCTTAGCGCCACATATATAGCAAGATTGCGTGGATTTGTGAGAAGTTAAATAACTGGCAATTTTACCATCAATCATCGTCCACACAAATTTATATTCAATTTTGGGATTTTTTGTTGATCGCGAATGCTTTTAAACACCTCTACCAAAAGTTCTTCTGTTTCTTTAGCAAACAAAAATTGGTCGACAAAGCCGAGTAGACGAACGACTTTCATTTTGCCAGATACCTACACTTGGGTTTTCTTTTAATCGCAGTATTAAGGGCACGAAAGAAATGACAAATAAATATTCGTCAGTTCTACCTTGTTGCTGAAACTTTTGCTTGTTTGTACTATGTCCTGAACTGCCATCACCACCCAATTTACAAACAAGTCAATGTGCTATAATTAGGGACATTGTCAGCAACGACGCACAGTGGCGCCCGTAGAGCAAACGAGGTTGCAAAAATCAAAATTTTCATGTGCGTCGACGAAGTTTTGAATAAACCCATATTATAGGAAACTTTTCAACGATTTCAAATATGCTACTCTTAATAATATCACATTTTTAGTTTAGAAGATATAACCGTTCAAAGTTGACCGACTTTCGGTTTTCAAAAAAACACACAATTTTTTGTCAATTTGTTGCGATTTCAGATGTAATATCACGAAAAATAGGTAACGAATCGCCTTATTTTTTGTTTGTATTGATTGATGTATTTATTAAATGTATAATGATAAAAAAAATGAACTGTTTTCTTTGTGTTTCTCCTGGTAAATCACTATTTAAAAACTATCCGTTTTTTCACTATTTTTCAAATTTGACGGAAAATAAAAAAAATCTGTATTTTTCTATATTTGCCATATTTGCAAAACATGGTCTTTGATTATTTCTTTACATAATTCAAAAGGTTTTATCTGCCAGTACGTGCCCGTTTGGCTTCTAGAGGTAAAGAAGGTTAAAAATAAATGGTTGCAGAAATTGTATGGCGTGCATCCCTTACATGTTTTGACTGACAGTAGTTTGATCTAATAGTTTGAAAATTGCATTTTAAGTCGGTTGTCTACCTGTGAGCCTCTGCCAAAGCCTACTCCCAATATTCTGTTACAGACACAGGATGCACAAAAAACTACTCATTGAAATTCGAAGGTACGCTCCTCACTTAAAAATTACTTTGGAGTACAAATGGTCAAGAACAATATTGACTTATGGTCCCTCCAGGTAGGCACAAATCTTATTTAGACACGAGCATAATATCAAAATTGCATAATTCAACCTAAATCCATATGCATGAAGGGAACAGGTAAATTTTTAGGCATGGTAGCATAAGCCTATATATTGCAAAATAAGCATAATGCCTGGATTAGTCTACCACTGAATGTTGGCGAAACAAGTTCTGAAACCATGGCGTTAAACAATTTAAAATTATTTGCACTGTTTAGAAGGTCAATCACACCAAAGTTTTTCACGGAAGCTGCTTTAGAAGAACTTGATAGCTTATACGGAAATATTGAGAGAAGCGAAATTATAAAAAATAATTTTTGTCTGATATATGCAAATATTAAGGCAAAATGGGTGAAATCTAATCGAACCATTCAGAACTTCAACTCCAAATACAAGGACTGGCTTCATGAAGACACCATCCTGGATATATTGGCAGTAGATAAACCCACCACATCAACCAGAGGAGCAAAAGGAAGGCCAAAAAAAGTATTGAGGAGTGTTCAATTATCACAAGAAAGAGGAAACTTGCCGATGCCACCAATGACTTGACCACGAAGCATTTATTGGACGCGCTGTCTATTATATATACAAAGGATAGTGAAAGAGTTAGGTCGCAGATTACAAAATCTGTTGCTGATGCAAGCCCACTGCTACTAAAAAGGATTAAGGAAAGCATTCCCACGCCCACAAACGCAAACATTAAAAAGTATGGTTCCGAAGAAGCCTTGGCCTTGTTTATGGACTTACAACTTTCCAAAGAAAAATATGAGATACTACGGGCATCCTTGATGCGATAAGGGGCTGACGTTTTACCAGGATACAAGCATATTACGCAAGCCAAAATAAATTCACGACCACTGCATACGGAGTTTACGGAAGTGTCTGTGAAAGCCAATCTACAGGATCTCATGGGCCATACAGCAAAACGTTTGTTGGAGAGCCTTCCTGAAAATGAGGTGAAAATTCTTCCTTAGAAACTGACATTGATCAGCAAATGGGGCTGCGATGGATCATCCGGACAAAGCGTTTATAAGCAATGGATATCTTCCGATGACGCTTCAATATCGGACGGAAATATGTTTATGGCATCTGTTGTTCCTTTGCGGCTAAAATCTGATGTTTCCCTACACTGGAAAAATCCACGTCCGTCATCAGTGCATTATTGCCGACCAATAATGTTTCAGTTTGCAAGGGAATCGGCAGAACTCATAAGGACCACGGTGAAGGACATTGAAGAACAAATAAACAAGATTAAGCCTACAAAGCTGCAAATTGGTGAAGGAAAATATATTGAATGCAATTACGAGTTCCACCTGACGGAAAAGTCGTAAACGAACTGACAGGAACAACCTCAACATTGTCATGCCCGATTTGCAAAAAGAGTCAGAAGAACTTTGGCAATTTAAACGATTCTACAAACGAGGAGAATTACGAATATGGAATGTCACCATTGCACGCAAGGATAAGGTGTATGGAGTTCTTGCTAAAACTGGCGTATACCCTACCACAAGAGGAGGAAATCTTCGATGAAAATACATTAATAAAGGATAAGAAAAAGATCAGAAAGAAGCAAATACAGGATGCTTTTTTTAAACAAGTTGGACTAAAAGTAGACTGTCCCAAGCACGGATACGGTAACTCAAACGATGGAAACACTTCTAGGAGATTTTTTGAAAATGATGAGGCAGTAACTAGAATCACTGGAATTGACAATCAAATCGTGAAAAGATTGGGAACGATCTTGAATGTTTTAAACTGCAAAGAAAATGTCAATTCTACAAAATATGGAGAATATGCATCGAAAACTGCATCTCTTTTAGCAGAAATGTATCCACAGAAGAAGTTGACCCCGACCGTCCATAAAATATTGGCGCATGGCAAAGATATAATTGAGTACCAGTCACTAATAATTTAAAACATAAAACCCTAAAGAAAAAAAAATAAAAACAATCTAAAAATGTAAAAATAATTTCTTTTAGTTAACATAAAATTGATTTTTCTACAAATTTTAACTTGGATAACCCATAAGTAGGCCCCTACAAACCCATAAGTAGGCCCCTGAACAGTTATCTATCATATGCTGTTTAAACTGTTCAATCATGTTATTCGGTTCAAAAGATATGATTTTTGCAACGAAAAAACTCAAATGGTGCCACTGTGCGTCGTTTCATAATCCGTAGGATTATTGTAAATGTATTGGAAATGTACGAATACTATTTCTGGCCCTTATAATCACCATTCCGTGTTGTTTGAGTTATAAACAACACACTTTAAGCAGAAACTTTTCATATGTCATTTGAAAAACCAATAAAATCCCCAATGCGTCAAAAATTTTTTATTTAAAGTGAGTGCAATTATGACTATGACCTGAGGATGATCAGCGAAGCTAGTACAAATATTGGAGAACAAGATAATTTAAAATATTAAATAAACAGAGATCTCGAGCTCGACTATTATTCATTAAATTGTAATTTAGAAAGTTCGAAAGAATATAACATATTAATTATTATTTAAATATTTATTTATATTTAACATTTCCATCTTCAAGTGTACGACTACTTTTTATACCAAGTGTATGTTGCTGCTTATTGTATAGTTTAGTTACCGCAACATGTAAAACACAAAAACTTGGCATAATATTGTTTGCCGCTATTTCGAGCAGGTTGGTTTTTAAAATGGGCTAAAGCGGCCATAGAAGAATATCTGTTGCTGACAATAATTTCCTCACTTTTGCTTAATTTCATTAATAAGTTTGTATCGGTTGCTGAGCTTTAAATAAAAATTAATAACCGAGTAAAAAACTTAATAAAAACTATTAAGAGTATTTAATTTGACTGTGCCGAATCTTTGATAACCTCCACATGTGTTTTAAACTCAATATCAAACCAATGATGTGTGCGGTTACCATTTTGATACAGTTATTTAAATTTATGGTTTGTTGTTTTTCTATTTTGATTATAATTTCCGGTAGGTGAGTAGGTAGCGTGCTCGCCTACCATGCGGGGGTCGTGGGTTCGATTCCCACCAGAGGCTTTGGTCGGTCGCTGCAAAAAAAAAAAAAAAAAAAAAAATGAACACACTACTCCCTCTTTCCTCCTTCCTATATCTATATCTTTCCTGAGATCAACACAGTGCACTGCATCTGTAGGGGGCATCCCCTGAGTGTTGATTAATAAAAAAAAAAATAAATAAAGACAATGATAATTTTTTCATAGAAATTACTAATTTCTATCTGAAAAGTTTAATTATTTTTTTGTTATTAGAGTAGTAAATTGGCTAAATCCTACTACAATTAAAAAACAGATATACCTCTAGGACAATTTTAAGTTTGTTAAAGAAAAAAGACAAGATTTTATTTTTTGTTTAATTAGCAGCATTTTTAATTTCACTGCTTTATTTTAAATAGATTTGCCTTTGAGACCAGCGGCGGCACAAAGCCGGATTTAAGCCGCACGACTTGGAAATCTTGATACGTGGAATATAGCCATATACTAGAAAGAGAACGACCACAACCACAACAACAATAATTATTGCAGCTATGATACACAAGAAACAAAATTTAGAATAACAACAATAGAAAAATCATGTTTTTACATTGTCATTAAAATCCCAGGATTGTTGTATGTATTTTGTTATTTTTAACTAGGAGACTTATCCAGATGTCAATTAATCATTTTCACTAAAAATGAGTAAGCCAACTGACCTATTGAGGGTGTGATAGTGATTTTCACCGACGGACAGACGGACACCACTATATCAAATACGCTTATTATAAGAATGAAGAATACTTTGGGGTTAAAATTTTGTATCTAATTACTACATATGGAATATCAAACTTATATACCGATGGCTTAATATGAAAAAGGCGTAAATAAATTTTTTTCATAATGGTGTTTATACTACCAAAAATATTTGACCAAGACCCATCTTTTATTATACCGTCACAAATATGAATATATTTTGATGACATTTGGTGTATATGATTTTATCGGCCATATGATGAACGCTGTTGAAATTGGTGAAATTCGGTCCATGTCCAGACCTAGTCCCCATACAAATGACCCCTATGAAATCGACATAAATTGCCATAAGTTCCAAATTATCATACAGATCACAGTCAAATTGTGTTTGTATGTGTTTATGATATCCATTAATCGGTAGTCCAAAAATAATACCTATAGGACCATTCTTAGTCATACGGGGGCGGTTCGTAAAGTGTTTAGCCTAGAACAGAAAGTGCGGTATAAACAGAAAAAGGTTAAGTGTTTTGGAAAGTTCCATCTCTGCTATGAACTCATGATAAATTTCCTTTCGATCTGGTAACTCCTTTATATAGAAACACGTGTTCAAAAAAGACGCATCCTCGATTTTTTTTCAATGGAAAAATTAGAAATTCGTGGTGTCATTAAATATTTACATAAAAAAGGTTTATCGGTACAAGATATTGATAATAATAACGTGGTCGTACAAGCACTGAAGATGAACCAAGTAGTGGACGTGGTCGATCGATATAATAACAGATGGGTCAATGTCAAATATTTTTGGTAGTTACAAACAGGGTATAAAAATAATAAAAAATATAATAATAAAAAATTAGTATCTTCAA
This sequence comes from Cordilura impudica, assembly GCA_963682025.1. NCBI lineage: Eukaryota > Metazoa > Arthropoda > Insecta > Diptera > Scathophagidae > Cordilura > Cordilura impudica. The sequence goes on from OY821517.1 coordinate 123,935,047, forward strand.
AAAGAAATGATAGCCGTCGAAAATAATTTTAATACAAATTTTGATTTTGACTTCCAAATGAGAAATGAAAGACCAAACTAAGGTCAGAAGTTTCAGTAGAATAGTATTGAATGAATAATATTGCAAATTTAGGAGTTATAACCGAAGTAATTTTGTCAACCTTTTAAGTCACATTTGTTCTCTTTAGAACAACTGGTCCCTTTGTATTCTCCATATATTTCATTGGTACTCCTACTGTGTCTGTTTTTGTGTTCTTTATGATTTTTTTTTTGCTTTCTTATAAATATCCTTATAAAATAATGTCCGGACAAACATACAAATAAATAGATTTTTGTTCCATCTCTTTGCTGCTTAATATCTGAAAGTCCAAATTGTGGGCTATATGTATTCTTAGTGATGTTTTTTTAGAGGTCGATCCCAGAATAACCCAACCTGATGTATAGATGGCGGCAGTAGTTTGAAAAGAAAATAATTTGGTGCAAAATGGTCACCTTATAAAATATATAGTTTTAGTTTCAAGGCTCGACGTTTCTTAGTATTTTTTTTGGAGCCCACAAAAGTAAACAATCTCAGTAAATTTGTAAACATGTAATTCAACACTTTCATTTGAAAGGTCTTAGTCCAACCAATAATAAAGCCGAGCTAGATTCTACTCTGGGAGAGTCTTCTCCTTCATTTGCGACTATTAAATGTTGGCCCTACGAGCTGCCAAACCGAATACTGTAGTGGTCGGTCAATTGAGGTTGCCAAGCCAGAAACGGTCAAGAATATTAACAAAATGCGACTGAATGATAGTCGGATCATATTGACCGAAAGTTTGGAGATGAGAAAGCTGTCGGCAAGATGGGTGCCGCGTTTGCTCATAATAGAACAAAAACAGAAGATGTTTCAATAGAGTGTTTCATCGCAATAAAGCCGAGCTTTTGTGTCGATTCGTAACTATGGATGAGACATGGGTCCACCATTTCATACCTGAACCGAAGGAATGGTGAAAACAGTGGACTAAATTGGGAGAATCGTGTCCAATGATGGCGAAAACAGTTCCGTCTGCAGGCAAGGTTATGTTATCTTTTTTCTGGAATGCGATTGGGATAATTATAACCTATACCACTATGTGGTTTGGGTATAATGACTTTGTGCTGCTGTTTGTAACAACCAAAAATATTTGACCTAGACCCATCTTTAATTATACCGATCGAATCAGAATCACTTTTTGAGTTGATTGAACAATGTCCGTCCGTCCGTCCGTCCGTCTGTGTGTCCATGTAAACCTTGTAATCAAACTGCAGGTCGCAAATATGAATATATTTTGATGAAATTTGGTATGTAAGCCTTCATCGGCCATGTGATGAACGCTATTGAAATTGGTGAGAATCGGTCCATGTTCAGACCTAGCCCCCATACAAATTACCCCTATGAAATCGACATAAATTGCCATAAGATCCAAATTGTCATATAGATCTTACTCAAATTGGGTTTTGTATGCGTTTATTACGTCCATTAATGAGTAATCCAAAAATGATCCCTTTGGCCCCATATAGGGCTGCTTCCCGATCTTCACTTAAATCTATTAAAAAACAAAAATATTGCACTGATTCTTCTCAGATTTGGTTTGTATATATTTTTGCAAAATACAAGAGACTTTTCCAAACATGATCAGGATCGGTCCATTTTTGGACCTAGTCCCAATATAGATATAGCATCCGATATGAACTTTTTCATATCTGCAGCCAAAAAAAATTAATAAAAATCCCACTCAAATTTGGTTTTTGCTTATTTTCTATGTCCAGTTAGTTGGGCCTAAGAGATAGGGTTTCTAAACGCATGGTATAGGGTATCGTATAGTCGGTCTAGACCGACTATAATTTTCTTACTTGTTTTTATTGATTATCTTCAAAAGAGGAAAAAATATCAACGTGATTATTATGATAACTTATTGCAGCATTTAAGTAATGTAAATAATAAAAAAAAGTATCGCATTTAGCAAAAAAGAAATATTGTTTCATCAAGACAATGCACCAGTTCAAACATCCACTATTGCGATGGTCGAAATCCACGAATTAAAGTTAGAATTGCTTCATCATGCACTTTTTTCGCCAGATTCAGCCTCCTCCGATTATTTTCTATTTTGATGTTTAGTTTAAGGAGCTAAACAATTCTTACTATAAACAGGGTATCGAAACCAAAGAAAATTTTGCCCAAATTTTTTATGTTTTCTTTGTCAAGTCGGGTTGTTCTGGGACCGCCCTTGTGAGTGACCTCACCAAATATTATCATGAATTGCCAATTTTTAGACCTGGTCCATACAAATTCATTATAACCTCAGTCGAATTCATTTGTAACTGACCATTTTTGATCATCATCGGAATGCATGGTAAAGGGTATCGAAAAGACGAACATTCTTATACGAGTATGTTTTCCTTAATTAAGTAAACTTAAATTAATTTAAAATATTTCAATAGAATTTTTATTGGCATCTATATATATAAAATGGAATGTGTGTTTGTTTATTTGTTTGTTTGTTTGTACCTTATAGGAGACCAAACCTCTGGACCGATCTTCCTGAAATTTTCACAGCACTTAACTGGGACTCTGGCATGATTAATAGGGTACTTTCTTTCAACCACGCCCACTTTTACGCCCACTTTTTTAATATTATGTAATTGCTCCCATATAGTTTTTAAGAGATTTACTTCAAATTGTATACACATTATACTCCAGGCGAGGTAGAAATAAAAATTTCTTACGCCGCGCCCCCTTTCACGCCCCTTTTCACGCCAAATTTTGTTTGAAAGTTTCCTTCCAACGGATTTTTTTTTATTTGGTAGTATATTGCTCTTAATACTGTTAACGTCGCCATATAACTATGAACCACGCCCACTTCACCGCCCCCTTTTTTTAATTCAGATACTTACTTATACCACTAACAATGTTTGCTATACAAAATACTTTTTTTGTAATATGTATTTACCTATAGTTTTATACACTTTTTATCTACAGGTAAGGTAGCCATACATTTTTTTTATTACCAAATCCCCCTTTTTCGCCCCATTTTACCTTAAATTATAATTAATCTGCTTTCAATCTATCTATATGGGGGGTTTCATGTCAAGTGCACCAACTTTTGAAACCGATGTCTTCCGATCGGGATGAAATTTGCACCAAGGTTAGTTAGTCCTTTGGGATAGTAGTTTAGACACAATTTTTCAATAAGATCGGTCCAGATCTCTCTGAGTTAGAGGGGATCAAAATTTGACATTTTGGCCAAACAGGTGTTTTTTCTCATCCATGTAACTTATTACCTATTGTTCCTAGAAAATTTTCGCCCAAAGAGTTTAGATAGCTATTTCTTCAGTATTTCGGAAAAAAATACTTAGAAAAAAAAAAAAAAATTTTAGACTTTTTTTTTTGCTAAATTAAAGCATTTTTTGCCTTTTTTTTCAAAAAGGGCATTTTATTTTTCCATAAGAAAGCTTAGGATTTTTTCTTTAAGAGCTTTTTGGTCGCTTAGTGGGATGGGAGTGGGATATCTATCAAAAAAAATGTTTTGTAACTCAAGACAACGGTTTTTCAATTTTTCACAAATGCACTATTTTGAATTTTTTCCGATTTGCGTCTAAAACCTTACAAATAAAACTTATACTGAGAAACTAGACAAACTAAACTTTCCGAAGGTCTGTAACATAACTTCATAACTTCTGGTGAATTCGTTATTTCATATGATTTCGCAGAAAACTATAAATATGTTCTTCAAGATGCCATACAAGCATTCCACTTCAATAACGACCAAGCAACTATATTCACAGTAGTAAAGATGAAAAACTGGAACACAAAAGTATGTCAATCATATCCTACGATTTAAAACATGATAGCGTTGCAGTTTATGAGTACCAGAAGAGAATACTAAAATTTCTAAAATCTAAATTTACAGTAAAGAAGGTATACTACGTTTCGGACGTAGCTCGTCAACATTTTAAAAACAAAAGTAGCTTGGCAAATCTTATGGCCCATGAAAAAGATTTTGGAATGCCAGTTGAGTGGCACTTTCATCCTACTGCTCATGGTGAAGGAGCATGTGATGGTATTGGAGCAAACCTTAAAAGAAATGCAGCGAAGTATAGCCTCCAGTGCTCTCATCAAGATCGCATCTTAGATGCGACTGCTTTATTCCATTAGGCAAAAAGTTATTGTAAAGAAACTAAAATAGTTTTTAGTAGCAAAGAGGATCATCAGGAAACATTGAAAACACTGAAGAGCAGATTCGATGCTGCGGTAACAATCGATGGCACTGCTCAATACCATGCTTTTATACCGCTTGTCGATGGAAGACTCAAGTTGAAAAAGTTTTCTGCCTCTATTTAATGCGATTTCTTTCCAAAGACAACAAATAAACCAGCAGCGAAATCAACAGCTGAACCTAGTAACGCTAAGAAAGGCTTGACAAAAAACGCAGTAAATAAAGGCGACAAAAAAGCTGGATAAAAGACTGGGTATTTAAAAAATAAATACTTCATCAGCTACAATAAATTAAGTATAAAAATAGTTATGACATAAATGATTAGATCCAATTATGATTAAATTTTAAATAATTATTTATCTTTTTATTTTAAATATTATTATTATACATTAATTTAATTATTATTAAAAATAAATAAAAAAAATAATAATTTTTCAACATTTCTATAGAAAAAAAGCGATTTTTTTCCTGAGGTTAACATATTCTGGGTATTACAGTATCGAGGGTATAAAATTTTAGTTAGGTATGTTATATACCTTCAGGAAGGTTAACTTGTCTAGTTTCTCAGTATAAGTTTTATTTGTAAGTTTTTACACACAAATAGGAAAAAATTCAAAATAGTGCATTTGTGAAAAATTGAAAAACCGTTGTCTTGAGTTACAAAACATTTATTTTGATAGATATCCCACTCCCATCCCACTAAGCGACCAAAAAGCTCTTAAAGGAAAAATCCTAAGCTTTCTTATAAAAAAAAAAAAAAAAAATTCACTTTTTGAAATAAAAGGCAAAAAATTCTTTAATTTAGCAAAAAAAAAGTCTAAAAAATTTTTTTTTCTAAGTATTTTTTTCCGATGTATTGAAGAAATATCTATCTAAACTATTTGGGAGAAAATTTTCTGAAAACAATAGGTAATAAGTTACATGGATGAGAAGAAACACCTGTTTGGCCAAAATGTCAAATATTGATCCCCTCTAACTCAGAGAGATCTGGACCGATCTTATTGAAAAATTGTGTCTAAACTACTATCCAATAGGACTAACCTTGGTGTAAATTTCATCCCGATCGGAAGACATCGGTTTCAAAAGTTGGTGCACTTGACATGAAATCCCCCATATATATAAAAATGAATGTGTGTTTGTTTGTGCTTTATAGGAGGCCAAACCACTGAACCGATCTTCCTAAATTTTTCAGAGCGTGTTACTGTTACTCTGAAAGGAATAATAGGCTATCTAAATTTTTGATTGGACAAAGGGGCGGTGCCACGCCCATATAACCCAAAACTTGAAATCGTCATATCTCGGGAATTTTTTGACCTACAGCGGTCATATTTGGTACATATGGTATTGGCATGAATAGAAATGCATACCAGGAGAAAAGTGGGCAGGACCACGTCCCTTTTTAGAAAAATAAAAAATCGTAATATCTTCTAAACTACTGGAAGGATCGTCATGAAATTTTCACAAAACGTATTTTTGCGAAATAATAAGTCCTTAACTATATAAAATTGTTAGTGGGCAAAGGGGCGTGGTCCCGCCCATATAACCCAAAATTTAAAATCGTCATATTTCGGCCATTTTTTAACCTACGGCCATGATATTTGGTATATATCGCATTGAAATTAATAGAAATAATACTACAAGAAAACTGGGCGGGACCACGCCGTTTTTAGAAAAATTAAAATCCATAATAACTTCTATTAAGCCCTTGACTATATAAAGTTGTTAGTGGACAAAGGGACGAGGCCCGCCCATATAACTCAATATTTGGCATGGATTGATTTACTAAAAAAGGTGTTTTCTTAAATAGGTATACATTCCATGCGAATGTCGGCGTGCCACGTCCCTTTGTTTCCGATTTGTAGGAACCCAGGCCATTCTTCCTTAAACTTTCACAGTGTGAAACTTTCAAATATAAAGGAACAGATGTACTTTTGCCACGCATTCCAATGATCACAACTGATTTACCATTCGACTTCAAACGATTACAGTTTCGTGTTCGATTAGGGTTTGCGATGTCTGTTAACAAAGCTCAAGTTCAATCTCTTCAAGTTTGCGGCTTAAATTTAGCAAATCCATGTTTCTCGCATGGAGAGCTTTATGTTGCATGCTCACGCAGGGAAACCCACCGACTTATAAGTTTATGCTCTAGATGGACAAAGTAAAAATATTGTATATCCTAAAGCATTGGAATAATTAATTCTAAATTCAATAAATAATATTTTGTTTATGTATAAATATAGCGAAGGGGTAGCGAAGCACACCGTGTTAAGCTAGTATTCTATAAAAAGAAACACAACTATACCTATAAAAGTTATATCAAAATAATTTTCAAATATTTTAAAACATTTTGCACAAATTTGAATCGTTTCGTTATGTTTCCTTTTATGGAAGAAGTTCCTTATTTTGTTTTTGTAATATAAGATTTTCATAATTCATGTACAAAATATAAAGTGAAATTAGAATATATCTTCGATTATAACAGCCAATAAATAAGTTGAGATTCTACCTTCAATGCTTGCATTGAACTAAATTGAACGGATATTAACGTTAATAAATTTAGTATCACACTTCCCAGGAGATGATATACTCTACACTTTGTATTCACTTACATACTTTAACATATTTATAATCATAGTATTTTCTTATAAACTGAGACAGTAACTAAGAAGAAAAAGCGATATTGTAGACTTCGACATCATTTAAAAACACAACATTGCCTTTAAGCATAAACAAAGGTGATTTCATTCACAATGGGGGACTTATTATTTATTAAACTGTTTTCAAAAAAAAAAAATCAATTTTCTTTATTGTTTTCTTTAAGCCACTCATAGTGTTAATATGACCAAAGCTTACATAAAATGCATTTGTTTGGAATTTCATTAAAAGTCCGTAACATGATGATTTTCTATGCTATATATCGCCATAATATTATATTAATGATAATTGAGCTTGAATAAATTCATTATATAATACTAATTACAGAGTAAATAAAAAAAATTAACAAATAAATGGTTATAAGAAATAGATACGCAAATAAAATGTTTCTGTTTTCTGTAAAAATTATCAAATTTTTCGGCGTTCCTAATCTGGAGCAAGCTACATATAGCTACCATTGAGAAAACATGGATTTTCCAAACTATATCATTTACTTATTTAGAATATTATTGACAATTTTTTATTTCAGCGATTTTTGATTATGGCGATTTTTGTTTTTCGTAATTTTTGGTGTTGGCGATTTTTGAATTTGGCGATACCGCCCATATTTTCCAAGAGTCACAGTGGTAATTAATGTATTTTTCAATAGTTTCAAGACTATTGCTTTCATAGTACTTCATATTTCTTTGTATAGCAGGTGTCACGCTCACATATTCTATCCCAACTAAAATTTTTCAGAGTACATTAATATCTGATGGACTCGTACAAAGTGTCAAGGGTTTCCCTTTTATTATATTCCAGTTACTCATTTTCGTTCGACTAATGACATGAATAACTCATGAGCTCACGAAAAGTCCTAAATCTCTCACTATTACGTACTCCAGATATATGATATACTACGCCCATTTTTTCATTGATACTCAAATAGTTTTTCAAAGGCAGTCAGTTTGGAGGGGCGACCATAAAGAGGTTTTAACAAAACAGAAATGATGGATTTGCTGTTTTGAACGACGTACTGCTGTAATGGGAGAAAATAGTTTCACATGTAATGGCAGGATCGCCATATAATAGAAAAAAATTTGGATGGGCGTTTTGATTAAAACAAACGTCTTTTAGTTTTTGTTTTCAATCACGAATGACGTATTACTCGTCTTTATATAATATTTGCTTCTTATATACTAATTCACCATTCTAACTCATATTCTGTTTGAGTTGATTTCTCAATATCTAAAACTGTCTATGCATAAATGTATGCTTTGTTTGCATTATTTGAGTAAGTCAAACGGTTAGATCGTTCAATACAATTTGTAACATAAACAAATTTCTGATACATTAAACTATTTGTTTACAAAACATTAGGTTGTGACCTATATTCATTCAATACCTAACTCAATTGTAAAACTATCTCGCCATAAAGATACATATTTTCATGTGTGCTTAAATTGCACCCTATGCTGTTACTAGCGTTGCCAGGTGAAACCTTAAAGAAAACCGGACAAAATTTTAAAATAAAACTATGTTGTAAAATTTTACAATGTCATTTTTATTTTTTATATTTTTCATTCTGCGATGTTGCTTTAAGTATTTTTTTATTTTTAGAAAATATTTCTTTAACATTTTGGCATGTATAATTAATATTAAAGAAGATACAGATTCGGTTACGTCCATTTGTCCATAGATTACCCATCACACTAAAAATCCTTTCAAGATTAGCATTCGAAACTGGAATCGAGAAGACGAACTGAGCTATTTTCAATAAATTTGGTGCAGACTCTATTTGAAAGAAATAGTTCCACTTTTCAAGAGAAGATGTCCCTTCAAGTGTCTCTATTACCTAATTCAATGCACATATTTCGGCGTGTAAACAATCTGGTGGAACTTCACCCTTCAATGGCGACAACATCCAAATTTTCAAAATTTCATCCAGAGTTATAGACTTTTTACCGTCTACAAGACTCATAGCTTGAAAGTGCATTTCCAGATAGTTCAATGCTCTAGCATATACAATTAAAGCCTCTTTTTTGAATTTACCTGACAAGGATCTAAATAGTTTTTCATCATGGCAAATTTTACTTTCATGCCAAAAAATTCGGTGTCCATGTTATTTTTCAACGACTCTTGAAATTGTACCAATGTTAAATAAAGATCACATGCCAAAGTTGTACGAGTTTCTAGAATTAGTAAAATTTTTTGAAAGGAAGACATAAATGAGTGGACGAAATAGATATTGATTTCGGAAATTGTAGGTTCATGCACTGGCAACATTTCATTTTCTTGATCTGATATCATTGTCCATATTGGTGTTGGACACTCGTCTTCACCTTATGCCAAAAAATAATATTTGAGTGGCTGCCAGCTTAGTAACAAGCGATCAACTGCTTTAAATAAGGTAGCCATCTAGTAGGACTATGTCGAACCACTTCAAAAAATTCTGATTCGTAAAAATCAGAACATTCTTTCAAATTTTCTCGCTTTTTGGCTGAATTAGAAAATTCAGCAAACCTTTCAATATAACATATTCAATGTCTAATGATAATAATTTCAAAGCATTTTTAGCACAATTATGAATTATATGATCATTACAATGAGCTGCAATAATGCTTTTATTTTCTTCATTCATCAATTTTTGGAAAACCGAATTGTTTACTCCGTAATTTACACTAGCGTTATCAGGTCCATATGCAGTTACATTGTTCCAATTTAATCCATTGTCAGTTAATACTCGACAGAGCTGATTTTTAATTGATCTCGAATCTTCGAAAAGATCTTCATAAAAATCTAATATTTTAATACTCAATCCATTCTGTAGAGTATAAAATTGAACGACTGCAGGAAATAGCTTACGATTACCTTTGTTCGATGCGTCACTAGCAATAGAAAATGGTATGTTGTTTTTCAAATCTTCTATCACAAGTTCAATTGAAAAAGGGTACAAAGCATTTTGTACAACTTCCGAAACTTTTGTGCGTCCAGCTGTAACTTTTTTAGCTATTTCAGAATCAGAAAATGCCTGTTTTGTAATATTAATTCCGCATTCCTGAGCCAAGTATGATAAATGATGTTTTACACCATGATAAATATGCAACAATTCAGCAATAGCTACTGCATCGTTTTGGAAATTATCTTTCGGTGAAAAGAAAGATCTTAATCTTTGAGTTTGCGTGATGAGTTAGGGATTTAATACCATCATACATAACTTTGCTGTTGGATTCTTCATTTCCAACATAGCCTTCGCTGACCAAATTATATTTTTTTGCCAATCTGCATTGTAATTGCACTTGCTTCTCTTTGTTGTGGAACCTCCTTCTTTTACCTCACTCATTTCTTAGCTAGAATTATTTTTAATTAATTTAAAATTATTTGGCTATTAAAGTTATACAGACCTGTTAGTTGATTATTGTAAAAAAAAAAAAAAATTAATTTTTAATTTTTAACTTAATAATTCAAACTTTAAATACTTTAAAATTTATTTTTTAATTTATAACTTTACCACCAGCAGTCAGCAGAAAACTTTAAATAATACTTTAATATTTTGCATTTCCTATTGAACTATAATTTTTATAAAATAAAATTTTTCATAGCCTACTGCGATAAAAAAAAAATTAAAATTTCAAAATGTTCAAATTTGTTATACCAAATACTTGATATCAAGCTCGTGTACGTGTGCTTGACGTTAGCATATACATACATTTGCTGTACGACCTGTACAGCATTCATTTTTCATTTTACTTTGAAGTGTCAACAGCGGGAGAAACAAAATAGAAAAAATAAAAAGTGTAAATTTTAATGTGATTTCAAACTTATTTGCTTTTTAATAAATAAAACAAATAAAATTGATTATATAGGCCAAGTTTCCTAACGTTTTATTCAGAAAAGAATTAATTAAAAAAAAAATACTTTTTTCATCCGACATTTTTAGCGTTCGTTCTGTTTGAAATCTCGTTTAAAATGTGTACGTGCTTGATGAGAAAATACATTACACTCATCTAAATCACTCGTACAGCATGCCAAAAATCTAAAATTTTTGACTTTCAATCAAGCATCATCGGTGTCACACATACTAACAAATTTTCACTAATACCACCATTATGCTTGATAGTAATTTGATAAGTGCCCTATAAACTATACCATAGTCTACTGCTGTAAAAATACCATTTATAACCGTTTACTTGTCCTTCAAAACTTTGAGCGACAAAAAATACGAATACCTTAAATTTGTAGTTTGTGTAAATGTGGAAAACAGATCTAATCAACTGTTATGTTCGCAAACTAATAAACCGAACAAATGTACGTCCGGTCCTTCTAATTTTTTCCAACCGGACAAGTAGTTGAATTAGCGGACTGTCTGTTACATGAGAAGATTTACTCTAATTTCTTAGCTTAGGGATACATTTTCTCCCGTCAGCAATAATTGCTTTGATTTTGGGATTCCTTTTTATTTTATTTTTTTTATATATATTTATTTATTTAATTCAGCTTCAATATAACAACAGCTGAGCAAAAAATAAATATTTTACAAAAATAATACGACCTTACAGTTAGAAAAATAATAGAGTTCAAATAAGTCATTAACCTTCTTTTAATAACATCAACAGCAATGGATAAAGGAATAAAAGCATAGTGTCTACTCGCTTCGGCGCAATTTCTTCGGAATGGATTGAAATGGATAAAATTTATCAGTAGAAATTCAGCTAAACAGAGTCGTAAGATCGATATTGTGTGTTAGGAATATTTATACATATTTCTCCAAGAATGCATTCAGAATCAATTTTATCATGAACTTAGTTGAGGAAGAATGTTAAATTGATCCTTCTTCTTTTCAAAGTTGGACACCTTATTAGAGCCAAACGACTGAGATACGGTTCCGCATGCCACCGGAGATATCGAAGAAAAAATAAGAGGAATTTTTTTTACTGATGTGTATTCAAGTGTCGGCCTGACTGAAGCCGTGATTACATTACATGAAAATTAAAGCTAAGTCTTTTATCGAAGTAAACTCCTAAATCTATGAATGAGATGCAAGATGGCGAATAACTAGCTAAGGTCATAGACTAACATTTTTAAAATTTAATACCATTACGTCTACATCACACCATCTGTAGAAGCTACTTTGATCAGACTGGGGACGTATACTGTCTTCATTGTTTATGAGGGTTCAGTAGATATTTACATCGTCAGCAGACAAGGTGACACCACTGAGGAATACCGGAGCTACCATCTATATGTTTCCATTTAGAGTTATTGAAAATTAGTTGTTTCTTACGGTTTTTACGTACGACTGAATCTTTAAAAAAAGCTACACTAAATTATGTGGCAGAATCCAGAGTTTATATAGAAAGTAAAACTCATTAGATACGCCGTCCTTTGCAAAACCATGTTGAGTTGGTGATAGAATTGATGACATTTCGTGTGCTAGTATATCAGTTATTAATTTCGCAAAGAGCTTTGGTAAAGCATTTAGTTTTGCAATTGCTTTATAGTTCGTAGCATCACTACGGCTAGCAGATTTATAGTGCGGAATAATAAAAGAGTCTTTCACACATATTGGAAATATAAGCGAATTACTATATATGAAAGTCAACGGATTAGCCAATATTTCGGCACAGATATATAGCAGAGGGTATATAGCAGCTTGTCAATCCGTTTGCAACTCTTCGAAATAAATTCCGGAGACCCCATAAATTATAAAGGGTCCGCCAAATAACTTTTTTTTTTTTTGAAAATGCTATAACAAAAAACTACTGAATATTATCTAAAATTTCTTTTTTCATTTGAAAGTACAATCCTTCCGGTTAATAACGGTAGATAATTTCATTCAAATGGCTGCCTCGGCTGGCCATGCAGTAGCCTACACGATCGGTCCAATTTTTAAGCACATTATCGATTGTGTGCAGCTGTATTTCACCAATGGCTTCATGAATATTGTCCGTTAAAGCGTCAATTGTCTCTGGTTTGTTGGCGTAACATTTATCTTTGAGGGCACCCCACAAATAATAGTCTAACGGTGTCAAATCGCACCTCCAAGGTGGCCAAACGACATCAGCTCTGCGCCTGATAATGCGATCTTTAAAAACAGGGCGCAAAACATCGAGTGTAGCTTCGGCTGTGTGGCATGTAGCGCCGTTCTGTTGAAACCAAATGTTGTCAATAGCCTCCTCTTCAATTTGTGTGAACAAAAATTCGTTCAACATGGCCCGATAACGATCGCCATTGACTGTAACGGCCACTGCTTGCTAATTTTCGAAGAAAGATGGCCCAATTATGCCTCTGGACAAAAATCCGCAGCAAACAGTGACTCGTTTTGGGTGTATCGGCTTTTCAATGTATGCGTGCGGGTTTTCTGTGCCCCAAATGCGACAATTTTGCTTGTTTACATATCCGCCAAGATCAAAATGAGCTTCATCTGAAAAGATGATTTATTTGGCAAAATCGGCATCATCTGTAAGTCGATCGCAGGCCCACTTAGCGAAGCGAAAACGCATTGGATGGTCAGTTGGCTACAACTCCTGAACCAATTGGACTTTGTATGGCACTAGTTGAAAAAAAAAAAAACGTTAGATGGCGGACCCTTTATAAACATAATTTTAAGTCCTTTTTTGCATTTCTCTTTCTGAATGTACAACTTGTCGAGAGTGTTGTATCAAAATTTCAAGTAAATCGGAGCAAAACTTAAGAAGATACAGCGTTTCCAGCGATCGGCTTCATACGGTATATCGTATGTAGATCAGTTTTTAAAAAACTTTAAATCGATTTTCTCGGAAATAGATGTTCGAAGTCCGTGAACATCATAACTCAAAATCTACATCAGGTAACCACGAACAGTTTTTTTTTTTTACCATTCTCTTCCCCATTTTTTAACAACAAATTCCCGAAATTTTATAGCAAAAATCGTGTTTTTCACTTCTAAACGCTGAAAAAAAAAAAAAATTAAAAAAACTCTTCGCCACTACCTCACTAAACGTGTCGCCTTTTAAACGCATTTCGACTCTTTTATTTCACATGATCCGGTAACGAGTTATGATGTTAACCGCAAAACAACAACGCCTCCGGAGATTCTCTGTCACGGACTTACTTATTTTATTTTACTTAAATTTTTAATTGAGTTTTTTTCAAAGATTCTTTGAATGTTATGCTATAACGTGTATGTAAAATAAATGATCCAGCATTATTCATATCTTCAAAAAAGAATTATGAATATACGACTTTTTTAACTTTTAAAACCTTTTATTGGAAACCATATTATGAGAACCGTGGATAACATTAGATGACACTGATTTCTCAGTTTCAATTACCCATCTGATTGGACTCATGATTTCCCTAAATATGTTTCCCAAATAAATAACGTTCCTGACTGCAATAACAGAATGCTGGATCTCGTGTTCGCATATAATCCTACAATGTAATTAGAACAAATCCGTTATGTTTTCCTGAGGATTACCATCACATAACACTTGTAATATCATTACCACTCCCACAAAGGCCTAAAAATTGTAGCGTTTCTGAAGCATTACGCCTTGCAAATGTTAAATCAATTACTATCTGCTTATAACTGACTGGAAATCCTTGACCAATATTTTATATCATACTTTCATCAAATATAGCAAAAATTTTTAAAACAAATACTCGTCCATGCACACACTCACATGGTTGGAAAATCGCAATGCTCTATAAAAAATTTATTAAATGAATAACCAAAGTGATCAAAGTCTATACTTTATAGCCAGAAGTCATTATAACTTAAAAAATAAGAAATGTTATGATATCAAATCTTAGCAAAATGAAATCAAATAGATATTGCAAAAACATTTTCCACAATGATGCTAAACAGCACACGATATCCATATAATATTCCAAGACTAACATCAACAAATATTTCTTCCTTAGAAGCGATGGCTCTATCCTTAAGGTTCTAAAAAGTATAAAAAGTGCATTTAATCGGGCACCAGATGTTATTCCCAGCTGCATCTTAAACAAGTAAGAGTATTAAATTCTACCCGTGTTCTGAATACATTATTATAATCAATGTTGTTAACACTAAGAGACAAAGAAGGCTAGATTTCATATTATCATGGCTACATTTTTACAATGATATCTATGATATTAATTGGCTAGGCGATTTCTTGTGACCGATGTTATGTTCTACCTTTTTGTCCCGATTTTGAACAACTTATATTATTTGAAAGGTATTTATTTTTAGCCGTCTTGCAGACTTACAGAGTTTTAAATTTTCCCCTTTATTTTGAGTAAATTGCATTTAAACTTGCTACTAACACATACATAAAATTATACAATGCTATGTGTGTGTTTATTAAATTTGTTAATGTGTTTGTAATAAAAATGAGTGTTTTTTTGTGTTGATTTGTGAATTGGCTATAATTGATTAGCATACCTTTAGGGTCTTTATTTAATGAAAAAATAAAATTTCCTAGAATTTGCGCCCGAATTTCGAGGGCTGGAATATGCTAGTTTAAAATTAATAAGAGAATCCAAAAATGTTAGGCTTTTGAATTGAAAGAAATTATTAAATGCAATCAGCATATATGTAAACACATACAATTACATATTTTTTTGTTGGTTTTTATTAGCAATGCGTGTGCAAAAAAAAAAACAACAAAAGTAACAAGCAATTAAAAATGTGTATGCATTGCTTATACATCCGATATGCACACGTTCTGTCATGCATACTATTTTTAGTTTTTTATATGAAATTCTATCGGAGTGTCTTAAAATTTTCATACGTCATTCCTCGGCTATTGGGCCTAAACACTCCAAATTCAGTACCACACTGCCGCAGATTATGACGACCATTTTAAGTCTAAGTAGTGTGACCTACTTGTTCTATTGCGGACAGGAGAATGTTTTCAGCAGACATACAGACAGACAAACGGTCAGGATCAATAGTATATAAAGGGTCCGCCATCTAACGTTTTTTTTCAACTAGTGCTTATTTCGTGAATGGTAACACATAGCTCATGTCTGATTTGACAGATAATAAGTTTTATCCTTCCGCTGAACGAATATGGTTGTGTATACGCTTGAACAACGCTGGGAAATATTGCGACATTACTTTGAAAATCATGGTAATGTTTCAGAATGTGTGCGAAAATTGCGTACGGATTTTGGAAGAAGAGAAGCACCGTCAGCTCCGTATGTTCGTTATCTTGTGAAAAAAGTGAAAGAAACTGACATCCTCATCGATAAACCAAAGCGTGAAAAGCCAAAAACAGTTCGTACACCCGAGAATATTGCTGCTGTGGCAGAAAGTGTGCGTGAAGCGCCATCAACATCAATTCACCGTCGTTCTCAAGAATTGAACATTTCGGAGGCATCCTTGAGACGAATTTTGCATAAAGACCTTGGTATGATGCCATACAAAGTCCAATTGGTCCAATTGATGCGTTTTCGCATCGCTAAGTGGGCCTGCGATCGACTTACAGAAGATGCCGATTTTGCCAAAAAAATCATCTTTTCAGATGAAGCTCATTTTGATCTTGGCGGGTACGTAAACAAGCAAAATTGTCGCATTTGGGGCACAGAAAACCTGCACGCATACATTGAAAAGCCGATACACCCAAAACGAGTCACTGATTGGTGCGGATTTTGGTCCAGCGGCATAATTGGGCCATTTTTCTTCGAAAATGAGCAAGGAGTGGCCGTTACAGTCAATGGCGACCGTTATCGGGTCATGTTGAACGAATTTTTGTTCACAAAAATTGAAGAGGAGGATATTGGCAACATTTGGTTTCAACAGGACGGCACTATGTGCCACACAGCCGAAGCTACACTCGATGTTTTGCGCCCTGTTTTTGAAGATCGCATTATCAGCCGCAGAGCTGATGTCGTTTGGCCACCTCGGAGCTGCGATTTGACACCGTTGGACTATTGAACGGGCCATGTTGAACGAATTTCTGTTCACAAAAATTGAAGAGGAGGATATTGGCAACATTTGGTTTCAACAGGACGGCGCTACGTGCCACACAGCCGAAGCTACACTCGATGTTTTGCGCCCTGTTTCTGAAGATCGCATTATCAGCCGCAGAGCTGATGTCGTTTGGCCACCTCGGAGCTGCGATTTGACACCGTTGGACTATTTATTGTGGGGTGCCCTCAAAGATAAGTGTTACGCCAACAAGCCAGAGACAATTAACGCTTTAAAGGACAATATTCGTGAAGCCATTGGTGAAATACAGCTGCACACAATCGATAATGTGCTTAAAAATTGGACTGATCATGTAGGCTACTGCATGGCCAGCCGAGGCAGCCTTATGAATGAAATTATTTTCCATTATTAACCGGAAGGATTGTACTTTCAAATAAAAAAAGAAATTTGAGATAATATTGAGTAGTTTTTTTTTTATAGCATTTTCAAAAAAAAAAAAAAGTTATTTGGCGGACCCTTTAGAAACAAGTTTTTCCTGTATATAATTGAATAATTCTCGTAATTGCCCTAATTGTTAATTTATGAGCACTTCTTTTGGTACTTATAGTTGCATTATTATTGCATTGTGAACAAAAAAATTTGAGTAGATACGTTTCGTAAGTTTTTTAAACAACAAGAAACATGCCACTATTTGTCGGTGGTAAAAAGGTCGTAATTAAAAATACTAGTATAGCCCAGTACTCGAAATTCGAGTGCAAATTCTAGGAAATATTATTTTTTCATTAAATTTTTGTCTTCCAATGTTTTTTTTATCTATATATATGTATAAAATTTATGAATTTTTAAATGAGCCTAAAGGTACGTTAATCAATTTTAACAATTCTGATATACAATTTAAATCATTCGCATTAACAGCGGGTAACGACTTACAGCCATGGAGATAGAAATAGTACACTTCGTTGTACTAATATGTTTGCTTATATATTTCACTATAGCAAAAAGATATTTCAATTTGTTTTTTCATTTTAATAAATATAGATCTAGTAGTCTTTGATTATAAAAGAAAATCCACAATAATTACAACTTTACGGTATTAACTGCTGTATTATTTAACATGGGTCATAATTTATTTGGACATATAAATTGGACACTTTGCAAAAAGTGTCAAATTTTTATTCGCACAATTAGTATTCATTTCACTTTTACAATATTGAGTTGAAATAAGTGTATTCTTTAAAAATAATAAAACATGGGTCGTGGAAAACACTGCAGTCCACTGCAGAATAAATCCACGACAGAAATTGCGTTAATGGTAAAGTGTTCTCGAAATATGGTGTACAATGCAATTCGTTAAAGTGAAATTGACAGGAAATATCACACACAAAATAAAAAAACGAAAGCCCAGGAGCCGTAAAACAACAATTCATATCGACAGAAGCATAGTTCGAAACAGCAAACTCGACCGAACCTTTTAAGTCCTCTCGTCAGATAAATAAGGAAACTCAAGAAGAATTGAATGTGGAATTGTCGAATAGAACTGTAAGAAGACGACTAAACGAAGCAAACTTATTTGGACGCATAGGCCGAAAGAAGCCACTCCTTTCAAAAAAGAATATTAAAAAGCGACTTGACTTTGGAAAAACACACAAGGAAAAAATTTATCCTTTTGGAAAAAAGTGCTATGGAGCGATGAAACCAAGGTAAATCGAATTGAACCCGATTGTAAAACAGTTGTACATTGCCCAAAGAACCAAGCTTTGAACATTAAAGAGCTGTACGCAGCTTGTTAAGGAATCTTAACAGAAAATTTTCATATATTTCTTAAAGAAAAAAAAAGCACAAAAGTACCTTTCAGTGCAACGCTAGAAATCAGCTGTTTTCTGTCAATTATTAAGAAGTGTGAAATTGAAAACAAATCAATTCTTCGGTTCTGCTTTATTTGGCCTGCTAAACGCTTTTTAAGCTCAGTATCAATATTACCCATCCGCTTCTTGTTTTTTTTTTTGCCGAATTTTGTTCGTTTTTCCCAGGTTTGCAACTGAAAAATAACTTTTATATTTTTAGCATATTACATTTTGTTTATGCTTACCTCTCCTGTCAAAATTCCTTTCAGAAAGAATGAAAAATTTGATATTCCTGCTCAAAGCCTGGGTTGCGTAACTTCATTTACGTCAAAAAAAAAGTAGTAAAAACAATACTACTTTTTTAAAAAGCTGCGGACTATCAACAGAAATTTTTTGACAGAAAAATTCCTTAAGCATTTCTGAAGCGTTTTTTTATATGAAGTTTTTGATTCCTTAGCAAGCTGCGTACAGGCCTTAAGTACACACAAAAGACAGTTAAACACGGTGGTGGAAGCTTAATGGTTTGGGGGTACATTCTCATGGTACGGCGTTGGTCCTATCGTAAAAATAGAGGGCTAAATGGACAAGTTTCAATATTTAAGCATCCTTAAAAATTATATGGAACCTTTTCATTCGAAAATATGCCAATAACCTGGACTTTTATGCAGGATAACGACCCCAAACACTCATCGAAAGTTGTTAAGGAGTGGTTTTTAAAGGAAAATATTAAGGTTTTAGATTGGCCAGCGCAAAGCCCTGACCTAAATCCTATTGAAAACCTTTGGAACGTTGTAAAAAATGAAATTGCACAACGAAATTTTAAAAATGCCGAAGAACTTTGGATGGGAATTCAAGGTGCGTGATATCCTATACCAATAGATCTGTGCCACGGTTAGTGGAGAGTATGCCTCGTAGATGCTAAGCTGTAATTACCAATAATGGTTTTATTACAAAATATTAACGTGTAAACAGCACCTTCTTTCAACCACAATTTACAAAAAAAAAAACAATAATTTAGCTAATATTCGTTAGATTTATAATAGTGTCCTATTTATTTGTCCAGCCTTTTATGTTAGTTCTGTAAATTTTTTTGTTATTTCTTTAGATCTAAGATTTTTTTTAAATAAACGTTGAATTAAGTTTGGATGTAACCCTTCCGATGTGTGAAATATAAATTTTAACTAATGTTTTATTTTGGAATATATAAATCATTTTTTTTAATACTAACATGTGTCCTATTTACATGTCCATGGCTGTATTATAAATATTTTATTTTATTTAATTGAATATATTTTTAAGACAGATTTAACATAAATTTTATCATTATCAGTTTCTCCTTCATATGAACTATAACTATACCAATTTTCACATTCCTCCGTGCCCGCATATTGCGTTAAAAGGGAACTAAAAATTTACCTTCACTTATTTATATAAAGATTTCATTATTATTTAAAGTTTTCATCTTCCACTGTATGGATACTTATTCTAGCAAGTGTATGTTGACATTTTGAAAGCTGTTTGAAACAGTTTCTTGAGAGACAGAAAATCTTAAAATATAACTAATTTGGAAGCACTTTTAATTGTTCGGAATAACTATATATTTAATTTTTTAAGGCTTTTTATAATTATTTCCAAACTAGTCGATCGACGATTTTTCCTGGGTAGTTAAGGAAAATAATAAGTACGATATTTTGAATGGGTGGTCCTTTTCCTAAATTACAAGTTAAAAACTTAAATTCAAACTTCTCTATTTCACTATACATTTTCCAATGTACATATATGTCTATAATTTTTTAATGTTTGATTCCCCGATAATAATTTCTCCCTTTTCTGTTTGCTGTTGTCAAAATTTAAAAGTGTGATTTTTTCGTAATAACTTTATCTAAAGAAATTGTTATTTCGAAGGCAATGAAGAAGTGATTCTTTTAAAATTTAACTTCCTGCGACTATGCTAATCAAAAAACATAGGATACATAATACTCGATCATAACTAACTTTAGTTACTCATTTTCTACTTGGCTTCAAAACTTTTGTTTTCTTCAGCTCAAGACAGCAGCCAGTGTCGTGGGAACACACGCATTGCGTATGCTGCTGGAAACAACAATATGTCCGACACAAAAAATGCAACAGATACGCCGACGACAAATATTGTTGTTTGATGTTTCGCTTTCACTTTGTACACAGCAAATAATAATAATATATGAAGAAAACAAAAAGAAATAGCTTCTTAAGGAGGACTTACAATTATGGTTTGTTTTCTGTGAAAGAAAATTATTACATGAAAAACAAAAAAATAAAAAAATTGTTGTTGCTCACAGAGGTTATTTATGAATAAAATTAGTTTCTTTTATGATGAAAATTTTTATCTTTAAGTATTATTTTCAGCAAAATTTTTATTTGATAATGAAAGTTATAGCAAATAATGGAATGTGAAGTGTTATATTATTACTCTTTTGTTTAAAAGTTATTGTAGATGTTTTTAAGGAATTTTGGAAAAATTTTAAAGATTTTTAGTCTAAAAATTCATTGGTGAAAGGAATTTCATTTAAGTTTTAAAATTAAATAAGAAAAAATTCTCGGAGAAAAAATCAGGAATATTATTGTCGCTGTAGGCCATCTATAAAATACTCTAAGCTAAAATCTATAAAATACTCTAAAAGTGGCCGTATTTCGAACAAAGTGTGTGATTGGATGATACGATTATCGATCGTTTAGGCAAATAAGCGTTAACACAATTTAAGTAATAAAACAAATTCAATTTACTTTTTGTTTTCCCAAGACCGGCTAAACAACTTGGAACCACAGAATCTTGAAAAATCCAAATAGGAGAAACAAATAGCACAAAATTTATATATATATTTTTTATTATTGTGGTGAAATATAAATATTGTTAGGATTTTGTTAAAAAAAAAGAACAATGTTGAAATTGTAGTTCAAACTTGAAGCGCTAAACAACAGAAACCTTCTTCTCATAAGAATATTAACAACGATAAAGAAAGAAAATGTAAAAACTGCAAGCTGCATTTAAGAATGACATTAAAAGGTACTTATGACATTAGCGGTACCTAATGCTATTTTCACACGTACAGCAAGATTAGCGGTTCGCTCTCTCATTCACGGTTCGCGCCCGAATCATGATTGAATCTACATGATTCACCATACAAAATTTTGAGAGCGAATCTACTTGGTTCAAAATGAACTTAGTTGTGAACCTAGAAACATTGAGTGTCATCTCCAAGTTTGATAAGAAATTATCGATAGTTTATCTGAAGGCCGAGACCACGCAATGAGCGGCAAGCGGCAGAGCGGTGAGCGGCAGAGCGGCGAGTTTGAGCGGCAAGTGAATTATTACTGAGCGTCATTTCTGAGCGGTTAGTTGTCAAAATGCCATTGTCAATGTAATTATTTATTATTTATATAAAAAGTTTTTATAATAAAAGCAAAATATTTTCACCTTTTTAACTTTTTATCGATTGAAAAACAACACAAAAATGGTTGTCGTTAAGATAACAACAACAGCTGAATTTAACAATTGAGAATATCGTTTAAAAATTTTACTGAATACCAAAATCGATAATTTTGTTGTTTTCTTTTTCTAACGATTCGATTATCGTTAAAAAGAAGTTACTGAATCGCGCTACAAATTTACAAAACAAAGAAAAGCCATTTTTTGACAGTTTTATTCTTTGCCGCTCAGAAAACAACTAAAAATTAGAACAAGTTCTATTCAGGAGCTGCGCCGCTTAGACGCTCAGAAATGCCGCTCATTGTGTGGCCACTTCAGTAGTATTTCATATGGCTTAATTTTTTTCCGCTCATCGCTCTGCCGCTCGCCGCTCATTGCGTGGCCTCGGCCGAACTAGCTTCAAAAATATATAAACAAAGAAAAAACAAAAAAAAATTATTTGTGCATTAAATAAAATAAATAAAAAGTATATATTTATATATATATTCAAATAAAAATGGAAAAAATGGAATAGTGAAATAGTGAAACGTAAAGTGTAGAAGGATGTCTTCAAATATTTGCACAAAAAATATAAACGTCAAAATGAAACAAGAACACTCGTCTGAACATCAAGGTTCACAACCATGATTCTGAGAGCGAATCAAGTGGTTCATTTTGCCGTCTGAAGATGCTATAAGTGTGAAGTTAAAACCTAAAAAAATATTTTTTTGGAAACATCCAAATGGAAATGATAAACAACACTTCAAATAGCACATAAAACTAAATACATTGAAACAAGTGTAAACAATAAAAAAACACTTGTTGTACATTGTATAAGGGTAGTATTACTTTGAAAATTTGTTATATTTTCTGTTTTAAAAATCGCACTTCAAATCTTTTTTGATTTGCGTTTTTTTTTTTTTTTTTAATATACGACAAGAGAGATGAAATTTTATTTATATTGAAACCATAATAAATATTAAAAATATGTCGTTATTTTATCATATCAGGACAAATGTATTACACAGTGTCCTTTTAAAACTTTTTTCCTTTAACATTCTGTGAAAAAACAATAAAGTAAAAAACTTAATGATTCTAAAAATGGATAATGGATATTTTGAAAGGATATTAAAGATACATTTTTCACGTGATATGATAAAAAAAAATTACAAAATTCTTGTCTTACATTTGTAAATTTGTAAAATTTGGAAGGAAACAAGATTACGAAATGTAAAACTGTGAACGCAGGTTTACTCCATTTGGCCTCTAGTTTCATATGTGTATCATCCGGTTCGTGAGTTGCAAAATTTTTAGTTTGTTTTTTGTCGGATGGTGTAATATTTAAACTATTTCTTATTATGTTTCATTTATTATTAGTTGTATTTATTCTCTTAAGAAAAAAGAAAGTAGTGAAAAGGTTATCAGTTAAATACTGAAGAACGGAAAATGCTTAAAAGTCTCAGAAAGTAATTTTGCTACACAGCAAAAAACGGAAATTATACACACCCCGGTGTTAAATAAAAAAAGTATTTAGAAGTAAAAAGAATAAATCAAAATAACCGAATTTAATATATATAAATAATTGCTTATTAAATAATAAGTACCTTTATTAAAAAAAAAAATAAATAAATAAACATTTTGCAAAAATTGTTTGTTCATATGAATACAATTCAGAAAATTATTTAAGTTTTCCTTAAGTTACCAACTACAGCTTAAAGTCATTACTCCCAGATTAACCCACAGTGTGAGTGAGTACGATTGTTTGTTTTCATACATATTTAACAAGAAAAAATAAACAAGTTCAATTTAAAGACCACTTAACAACACTTTTCCATATACATACATACCCATATAACGTTAAGGGTCATTGACCACTTATTAACTATTATTCATTACCAACTTCCCAAACCAAACAAACAACTAACGATCCAGCCAGGCCAGTAAACAGCAAACACTTTCCTATTATTTTGAATATTTTTTAAGGTTATGTCGTACATAACTATATTCATACTCATACTCATACATTACTTTTCTTTTGAATACGAGTACACTTACTATTTGGTTTACTCACTCACTCACTACGAATGAAAACCATTGCGCATACACAAAATAATGGAAAAAGTAAAATATCACTATTTCAGTGAAAGTTTGACCGTGTGAATTGCATAAAAACAACAATAACAAAGCCAAAAATTAACATAATGCAAAAATAACTTATGCGCAGATTTAACTTGTCTTGAAGCTCTTACGTGCTTAAAAAGAGCTGCAAAATTCAAAGATTTGTATTACTCTTAAGATTCTCTTGAATAACTGAACGGTGTATACAAAAATCTAGAAAATGCAATTCTCGAAAAGAATTTGCAAACAGAGAGTGGAAAAATTATGCCATCTACATAAAAAAAAAATATTTAGCAAGACAACCGAAGTAGAAAAGTGACTGAGCTTATGGGATAAGAATAAGTAATGCCGACAATTTTAAACTTTT
Source organism: Cordilura impudica (assembly GCA_963682025.1). Taxonomy (NCBI): domain Eukaryota; kingdom Metazoa; phylum Arthropoda; class Insecta; order Diptera; family Scathophagidae; genus Cordilura; species Cordilura impudica. The sequence continues at coordinate 123,959,593 of OY821517.1, forward strand.
ATAGACAAACATTCTTGCTAAAATCGAGAGTAAAATTCAATGCATTACAGAGAGTAATAATGTCAACAATCTGAATGAATTCGGATGCTGCTAGTTGCCGCAAGTTAAGTTACCTATAATATTAATAGGCTAGGCGATTTCTTGTGACCGTTGTTTTGTTCTACAGTTTTATCCCGATTTTTACCAAACGTATATTATTTGAAAGGTATTTCTTTTTAACCATTTTGCAGATTTACAGCTTTTAAAATTTTTTCTTTTGTTTCGAGTAAATTACATTTAAAGCTGCTACTAACAGACATACATAAAATTATACATATGCTATGCGTGTTTTACTAAATTTGTTAATGTGTTTGTTAATGAGTTTTCTACCTTCATTCACAATAATAATAAGCCTAAAGTGTTCGTTTGTGAATTAGCTAAGTTGAAAAATAAAGCTGCCTAGAAATTGCACTCGAATTTCGAGCGCTGGAATCTGCCAGTATATGTAATTAATTTATAAAGGCAGCATGGTTCTATAATAAATAAATAAGGTAAGTTGAGTTAGCTTTGGTTAGGTTAGATTAGCCCTTTCGATACTACATTTGTTCTTTTAAGTTATCCATCCAATTTTTTATGAGTTAAGGGTTTTTGGAAAGAGAATTAATCATTCTTTGAAATCTATTAAAAAAAATTTACAAATATTTTTTTGATAACGGTACTGTTGTGGATCAATCTAACACAATTGAAATTATTTTTTTTGTATCTATACCCTATACCACCATGTGGTTTAGGTATAATGACTTTGTGCTGCTGTTTGTAACTACCAAAAATATTTGACCTAGACCCATCTTTTATTATTCCGATCGACTCAGAATCACTTTCTGAGTCGATTTAGCGATGTCCGTCCGTCCGTCCGTCCGTCCGTCCGTCCGTCTGTGAATATGTTTTGATGAAATTTGGTATGTAAGCTTTTATTGGCCATGGGATGAACGCTATTGAAATTGGTGAAATTCGGGCCATGTTCAGACCTAGTCCCCATACAAATGACCCCTAAATCGACATAAATTTCCATAAGATCCAAATTATCATATAGATCTTCGTCAAATTGGGTTTGTATTTGTTTATTACATTCATTAATCAGTAGTCCAAAAATAATCCCTATAGGACAATTCTTAGCCATGGGCCCCATATAGAGCTGCTGCCCGATCTTCATTTAAATCTATCAAGAAACAAATATATTGCACAGATTTTTCGCAAATTTGGTTTGTATATATTTTTTTTTAAATATAAGTGACTTTACCAAATATGGTCAGGATCGGTCCATTTTTCCACCGATTCCCCATATGTATATAGCATCCGTTATGAAGTTTTTCATAGTCTAAGTCGAAACTTCAATAACAATGCCACTCAAATTTGGTTTATGCTTTTTTTCTATATTCAATTAGTTGGACAGAAGAGATAGGATCTCTAAACCATGGTATAGGGTATCGTATAGTCGGTCTAGACCGACTATATTTTCTTACTTGTTTTAAATCGCTTTTTTGATACATTGTAGCGACATCCATATTATAAAACTAAATTTTTCAGATTTATAAAATTTTGCTTAATTTTGCCACAAAGTTAAATTTTATGAACTTTTAGCAAAACTACAAATTTCACGGGTTGGCCATGAAAATTCTAAATAACTATTTGTTTTGTATAAATGAAAAATTCAAAAATTCCAAATCGGTTTTTACTAGTAGGAGTGTTTTTTTTTGTCTTTTTAATTTCAGTGTAGCGCCCTGAGTTAAGTGTTTCGTCTGTTTAGTGACCCGTAAAAATAATATTTCGCGAGGCAGTGAATTAAAATGATTAACGTGCTTGAAATTACCCGGACAGTGGTGGTCTGAAACTATCGATTGTACTATCGTGACTATCGATAGTTTGTAACTATCGCGCCCATCGATGGATTTAAAATGACTATCGATAGTTTTCGATAATTTTTTGTATTGCAACGCTGTAGTGCAAAGGGTAGAATAAGGCCGTTGATGGCAAATTATGTTGCGCCAATTTTATGTCGAATGGTAACAAAGACACGACGCTTTAAAATGAAAAGAAAATTTTCACTTTTTTATATTACAAAATGGATGGATTTTTAACCAAAAAAAAAATAAATGGCAAGTACATTTACAAAACTTTAGATATTTATAATTGCAAATGGTAAGTTTTACATCTTTTAGAAACAAAAACAAATGAGGAAGCTGCATGTGGTAGTGCTGATTCGGAGGAATGAGTTTTGGTAGCAAACGCCAAGCCTGGCAGCAATAAACGCAAAAAAGTTTTTTCTAATTATTGTAAAACAATTATTTTATAAGTAGATGTGGAAGCATTTCACAAAGACGCAAAACAAAGAGCTTGCTAAATGCAACAAATGTGGCAAGGAATATAAAACTAGTGGCAATACTTGTAATTTACTGGACCATTTAGGTAGATTCCACCCAAATTGTGATAATGATAATGATGACGCTAATGATGACGATTCTGAATTAACTGCTTCCACTTCCACCACTACAAATAGTAGTAGATAATTCAGCATAAGATCGGTATCCTCATACTTTAGACGTGCCGTAAAGTACGACAACAACTCACAGAGGAAAAAAGATGTGGATTTGGCATATTATGCATATTAAAATTCAAACTGAAAATCAGTTTTTAAAGATTTTTTATTTAAAATCAACAAAATAAAATTAAACTATCGATTATTATCGATGGTTCACTAAAAACTATCGCATGCTATCGATGATTCCGACTATCGATAGTTTCAGACCACTACCGGATAGGGAAAAGGATGAGGACAACATATATTTGAATAATGGATGCGTCACATTTTTAGAGCAAGGCGAATTTTTCAATTCCGTAATAGAAATTATCATTGAAGTTGTTGTTGGTTGGCGACTACTGCACTATAACCTGCAAAAGAAAAATGTACCCCTAAAATGGAAAAATAAGCCTGAATATGCCACACAGAATATATTGAAATTGAAACTGATTATGTTTGTGGAAAATTATTGAAGCTTAATAAGAACTCACGACGATGACTTCCCAAGTGTTTACGAAGTGATTGATTCCGTTGCAGATTGAAAAAAATATACTTAATTTTATAACTGTTGAAACTAATCGATATGGGAGACAATTCGTAATGAATGAAAAAGAAATAGAAGCATTCATTGGCATAACGATGGCTACTAGTATTCGCAAATTGGCATCTTACAAGCAAATATATAAAATAATATAAATATAATGACTTGAAAGCTGCATAAAGAAATAAAAATCCTATATAACGAAAATCATCCAGATCGTACTGAGAGCACTAAAGTACGACTAATAATAAACCATTTCAATAAGGCATTTTGTAGTTCACTGACTGCCACTAAATCACAAGCTATTGATGAACATATGATTAAATTCAAAGGCAGAAATATAATGAATGAAATATATCTGTTTGCGTCTAATATTTAACCGTGAAAAACAAAATTATGAAATTAAGCTAGGCGAATCAGTTGTGCTCGAATAGGCAGCGCATGTTTGCAACCTTGGTATTGAATTCTTTTCGATAACTTTTTTAACAGCATAAATTTGCTAACTAAACTCAAAGATATGAACATTTGCAGCTACGGAATGAGCCGGAGTATCAGGAAAAACTTTCGTAAATTTTTAAGTGACAAAACTATGAAAAGCGGAGGTATTCGAAGCTTCTGCTCCGTAAAATGAATGAACAACAGAGCTATGTTCCTTGCAACCAACATCATCGGTCCTTTCGAAAAAAAACTTTAGTAAAACGGCGTGTTCGGGGCTTGCCTGAAAACATCCACATACGTTGTCCAAGTTTGAAGTTATAATGGGTGGTGTGAACTTTAGAGACCAGGGGAAAGAGATGAATAACATTCAATGCTTTGCAAGTCATACAATTATTTGTCAGTTATGGATTCGATCGTAAATGAATTCGGTTTTAATTGCTATAACAAATTCGTTTATTATATATAACAAGAGAGCAATTGCACACGTAACGCAAAGTAACGCTCTTGTAAAAGCAGTTCAGCTACAAAACATCAAATGAGTCCAGAAGAACAACGACAGTGTTGTCATAATTGTGCCGAAAAGAAATGGGGAATCTAAAACCAACATCGAATGCGTAACTTGCAACTTACATTTTTGTTTTGTAAAAGAAAGAGATTGTTTCGGTGAATACCACATTAAACAAGTAATTATGTTACCTATTTTTGTATTTAAACATGTAATACATATGTATATTTTTTGTATAAATAAAGAATAAGTATTATATTAAATCAAGGTTCAGAAAATACACACATGAAACACACAATGTTCTGTTCAAAAGCAGCCAACACATATCTTTATTTTCATATCAATTATGTGCGTTTCTAAATTTTCTACGGTGCCCAACACAACCATGACTGTGTTCGATTTAATATTTCGTTATTTACACGAACATTTTTGTATCACATACTTTTTGTTTTAATCACACATAAAGCACACATTTCTGAGTGTTGCTTTATTTGAAGTTCATGTTCTGGTACGTATACTGAAAAAAACACAGAACATGTACAATAAACAGGTTCGAGTTCAGTTATATTTTAAGTCGTGTTGTGGCTCGTGTAGTAAGAAAAAACAGAACATGTACAATAAACAGGTTCGAGTTCAGTTATATTTTAAACACGACTTTTATTTTAAGTCGTGTTGTGGCTCGTGTAGTAAGAAAAAACAGAACATGTACAATAAACAGGTTCGATTTCAGTTATATTTTAAGTCGTGTTTAAAATATAACTGAACTCGAAATTGTTTATTGTACATGTTCTGTTTTTTCTTACTACACGAGCCACAACACGACTTAAAATATAACTGAAATCAAACCAGTTTATTGTACATGTTCTGTGTTTTTTTTTTTTCAGTACACGTACCAGAACATGAACTTCAAATAAAGCAACACTCAAAAATGTGTGCTTTATGTGTGATTGAAACAAAAATTACGTGATAGAAAAATGTTCGTGTAAATAACGAAATATTAAAACGAACACAGTCATGGTTGTGTTGGGCACCGAAGAAAATTTAAAAACAAACATAATTGATATGAAAATAAAAATATGTGTGTGTTGGTCTAAGTTATGTTTGTTTTACATATACGTACGAGTTTTTTATTCAGTGTGTGTTTTTTTCTGAACTCTGTATTAAATACACATTTATGTTTATTATAAGAATAAAATTTTTCGAATAAGCATATATATTTACATTAGGGTGGCCCTTCATTATATGGAGAAAAAAAAGTGTTCAAACTCTCAGTCACACCCCCTAGAAATATGCGAATAGCAAAAAAAAACTGAGAAATGCGATTGAAAATTTCAAGTGTGTTTAAATGGGGAAAATATGACTTTTTTTCAGAAAATTTCGTTCTATAGTTTAATTTCTCCGACAAGTTGTTATATAATTCGGGATCAGTAGTAAATTGTCCTTTCAAAAAGCTATAAAACTTCAAAATCGAATGAAACCTCGCCAAGAAATAGCAAATGCCCCAGATCCCTTTTGTGCCAAAAAAAAGAACTAGGTCATGAAATTTGATGGCATTTTTTTAAACTTTAAGAAAATAATTAAAGCCTACATTTTGTTTTCGTCTCTATACCTGTAAGTACTCAGTTATAAAGAATTGTTTTATTACCACCTTGTTAACCTGTTAATCAGTGAGACCAAAAATGGAAAATTTTTTTGATAAAATTTTGAAAACTCCTTTTTCAAGTTTTGAAAAATTTTCTAAAACAAAATTTAAAAACATTGATCTAGCTCTTTAAGATCTTATTAAACGCATGTTATAGATTAACTGTGTGAATTTTTAAGTACATGTCTATAACAGAATTTTTTTGAGAAGGATTTTATTTTTGCGGATTTCGAGAAAAATGGGATTTTGTAAAATATTCTGTAAAAGTACTCTTTCTAAATACTTTGTATCAAAAATTCATTACTTTTCTACTTTTAAATATTATATTTTATCTTAATAGCCTAGGGTTTCTGAAGAAAATAATATGATCCCATTAAGCCTTTTGGAATTGGGGTCACATATGACCCCATGCAATTTATTAAATAAACTCAAATATTTTGCAAATGTTAATGAGTTTTTGAAAGCGTTACTTAAAGTATTATAACCAAATATATATATCTTCCGTTCCTAAAATTTGGGATAAATCCGAGAACGTTTACCCATTATTTGCCAAGGCCAGATTGGATTTTAAGATATTTTGAAATAAAATTACCGAAAGCAAGTTTTTCTATTAAACTCGATGAAACCACTATTTATTATTTAAGAAAATTAATTCGGTTAATTTTTATTTATTTAACCCTTCATTGCTCCTGGTGCAAAATAATCCATTGTGTTATATCTTTGGTGGAATTATCTGCTTATTGCTCGCGGATATAAATTAAAACAACTTTTAAAAAATTTTGTTATAAAATTATTTTATGTATAAAAACTATCTATATTTTTCTAAATAAAATAAGAAGACCCACAAATAACACAAAGAATTAATTTTATATTTCATATTCTTTTGAATGCATTGTCTTTTATTAGCTTTGGGTCATTTGTGAATCTTCTTACTGTTAAAAAAGGACATGTTCTTGAACGCGTACGTCTAAAAATTAAAATATTATCTACTCGCGATCGGAAAAAAAACGAAATTAAGTCATAAATAACATACGAAATTTCTCCGTTTTCTATTTTATTACTATCTTTTTATTCTTTTTTATTTTTATTATTATCTTTTTATTTTTATTTTTTTATAAATGCTACTGAATTATTTTAGATTTTTTTAATAAATTTGGTTGAAACAATTGTTGTCATTATTATAGGGGTGTTTCAGATTTTTCAGATAGCGAGTGGATAATGTTTTAATTTTTAGATGTACGCGTTCAAGAACATGTTCTATTTTTTTTTTTTGCAATACGCGTGCAAAAACACGAACTTAATATAAAGCTACACTCGAATCTGTGTGTTTTATGTGTGTTCGAAATACAAAATACATGATAGAAACACGTTCGTGTACATAAGGAAATATTAAAACGAAACACAGTCATGATTGTGTTCGGCACCGTACATAATTTAGAAACACACATAATTGATATGAAAATAAAAATATGTGTTGGCTGTTTTAGAACAGGACGTAGGGCATTTGACGTTTGTATTTTCTGAACATTGATTATAATGTTAACTCTATTCAAATGGTAATTATATTAGAATATTATAATCGAATTCTTGTGCTATACATTGGGAACCACTACTTATTATAAAGTATTTCTTAATAAAGTTCTGGACATTCTTAAACCAAGTTGTATTTAGTTAAATTTTATTTAGCTTCAGCTTACTGTTTTGTTGAACATATGCATGCTACTTAGCATTCGGACACCAAAATAAAGAACAACAACAAAACTGCTACGAACTCTCATACGTATTTCTTTTTTAGCCCATTATTTTTGCTGCCAGATTTTATAGTTCGTTGCTATTTCTATGTTTCTATAATATTTTTGTTTATAAGCTGGGCTAGGTTATAAACAAACATTTTAAGCATATTAATCCATGTATGTAGGTATGTATTTTGTATTTTATTTCAAATTACACATGTTATCATATGTTTAACACAATGAAATTTGCACATCTCATTAGGGTTAAGTCAATTAGTGTAGAATATTATTATTATTGTTAACTTTTACTTTCAAGGTAAGTAAAAGTTTATCGATGGTGTCTATGGATATTAGGCTGGGTAAAACATAAAAAATATCTAAATTTTTTGAAAGGCTAAAGGCCTAGTTAGCCACACGTTGTAAAAATGTATCTGTACCGTAAATGTAACGTTGGCATTTAGTGCAATTATAGAACGTTAGAAACGAATCAGCATGTTGCTGTGTAAAATTAACCAAACTTTATCAGCTGTTCACAAATGTCACGTACAAACGTAGCAAAAATCTATTTTCAACAGATTGGGACGTTCCGGTTACGTGACAGTTGAGTTCGGTAACTGCTCTAAATGCTTTTTAATGTAACAGAAAAAAAACAGCTGACACGTTTGGTTAAGGGTACGTGTGGCTAACTAGGCCTTAAGTGATGAAAAAGGTGCCAAATGGTATCGGTATAACTTTATTGTATTATACGACCTATATCGTGTATGTCAAAAACTTCGTTTTTTATATTTGTTCATTCAAAGAGTAAATAGAAAATAAGTAAGAAAATTATAGTCAGTCCAGACCGGCTATACGATACCCTATCTCTTCGGTCCAACGAAGTGGATATAGAAAATAATCATAAACCAAATTTGAGTGGCACTGTTATTAATTTTTTTGGCTGCAGATATGAAAAAGTTCATATCGGAAGCTACATTTATATGTGGACTAGGTCGAAAAATGAACCGATCCTGACCATATTTGGTAAAGTTACTTATATTTTGAAAAAATATATACGAACCAAATTTCAGAAAAAACTGTGCAATATTGCTGTTTTCTGATAGATTTAAGTGAAAATCGGGAAACTGCTTTATATGGGGGCTATGACAAAGAACTGCCATATTGGGTTTGTTTATGGACAACTGATAAATTGATATAATAAACACACACAAACCCAATTTGATAACTTAGATCTTATGGAAATTTAAGTTGATTTCATAGGTGTCATTTGTATGGGGACTAGGTCTGAACATGGACCGAATTTCACAAATACCGTTCATCCTATGGCCGATTAAAGCTTATATACAAAACTTCATTAAAATATGTTCATATTTGCGACCTGTAGTTTGATTAAAAGGTTTACATGGGCACACAGACGGAGGGACGGACATCGCTAAATCGACTCGGAAAGTGATTCTGAGTCGACCGGTATAATAAAAGGTGGGTTTAGGTCAAATATTTTAGATAGTTACAAAGTCATTATACCCAAACCGCAAAGTGGTGTAGGGTAAAAATAAACGAATTTTGTACTTAAATTGAATGAAATCGATATAGGTCGTGTATGAGTAGCCCAAATAATTAATAATTTTCAGCGCTGAATATTTTGGGCTATTTTAAATATGGGAAAGTCAAAGATTCGTTGATTTGTGCACTAATTTCGTCAATTTGCCCCAAAAAGGTGAAAAAATCCACAAAAATGCAAAATAAATGTGAAAAATGTATTTCCGGACCCAAAAACCCATAGTACCAGAATCGCGATGAATCCATAGAGATTTTTTCTACCCCCTACAATTTGACCCACCCTTATATGTATATATAAATATATTAGTAAACAAATTTAATGTTTTCGGATTCGACGGAAAAGGTGATTTCATCTTCGACTCCCAACAAGCCAACTACTACCGACTCCTTGACTCCATCTCTGCTGCCCTGGTGTGGAGGGTATAAAAATATAGAAGATTGAAGATTGTAAGGAAAAATTCATCCCACAACTAAGACCAACGGTAAGATTTTGCGTAAGATTAAGAGGAAAGTATAAAGAAACGGCTACCGTTCAAAAAATGTAAACTGCTTCATGCAGAAAGTGAAAACGAAGTTGAAACGCAATGTTTAAAGATGGCTGAAGTTCCGAAAAATGTTTGTAATAATATGTATACCATAAAAAAATAATACTTATTGCTACTAAAAGTATTAGAATCTGAAGCAATTAAAAGTATAGAGTGACTGTACGACAAAAGGTACCTCAAGTGCCTACAATTGAACCTTCTCACGCAAAGGCTGCATCTCATGTGATTAGCCAAAGGTTCATCACTGATGTCCTGGATATCGCTTTCATCCGGGAACCATGGGTAAATACCGAGGTCATTAAAGGGCTCAGCGCAAACCAAGGTAAGCTTATATACGATTCTCGACAGCCAAAGCCTAGAGCGGGCCTGATTGTTAGAAGTAGAACAAATTTTTTTTTTCCAATTTCAGAATTCGTCTCAGGTGATCTGATCACCATTCTTGCCAAAGTGCGCTCTCTAGCAAGCGAACATGAGGTAGTGCTTGCCACTTCCTATCTACCAGGCGACGTAGAGACAGCACTCATCGAAGAAGTCACGGCCGTTGTGGAATATTGCCAGGCACGAAGTCTCAGCTCCGTCAACTGCTGCAAACCCAACGCCCACCATACAACCAGCGGAAGTTGTAATATAAAAAACATGGTGAGCCTCTTCTTGAATTTATTTGTAAATACAATTTAAACATTGCAAACCGGAGTGCCAAAGCGACATTTAGGAACCCATTTAGAACAGATGTTTTAGAACTTACTTTGACTAATTCCAATTTATCTTTCGCCATCTCAAACTGGCATCTTTCTGGTAAACTCTATATCAGATCATCAGCATATAGCATTTTACATGAGCAGTACTCTAGACACTGACCAATACAATCGAAGTCTCAGAAAAACTAACTGAGATAATTTGCGATACCATTTGGATAATATTGCCAATCATTCGGAAGCCAATCATATGAAGCATCAGGGAAATTGATTTTAAGGTATCTCAACTGCAATCAAACATATCATCAGCATACACAGAGGGCTTCCATTAAAAACTAGGAAGACTAAGAGAGGTGTTCCATGTTGGAATGATGGTCTGGAATGCCTCAAACGTAATGCCCGAAGATTATTCAATAAGGATAAATTCAGAAAGAGCATGTGGCAGAGCTATTATGAGAAGACCAATGGCCTTCCGGAAGCTGTGCGACTTCAAAAGGCCTTCTCTCAGGATCATACAAATGGTCTATGTACCTTAAAAAGACCAAATGGTTCATACACTGAAGAATACACACTTTCAGGGATGTGTCCCCACTAACAGGTCCCTATCAGTCGTGAGGAAATCCTCCCGATTAGTCTAATACAACGGAGAAAGTTATGTACCATCATATCAGGGACACTTACCTGGCACGCAAACCTATTCGTAAACTATAGTTTGCGTACCAACAAGGTAAATCCACGGATTCGGCTGTCCATAATGTTGCCACAATGATAAAAAAAACCACTTGATGTCAAACAGATATCTCTCTGTACCTTCATTGATATACAGGGTGCATTCCATAATACGTTATATAATGCAATTGAGGGAGCCATGTTGAGAAAGAATATTTCGCCAATCATAAATAATTTGACTCTACAGATACTCAACTCTAGGGTGATCATACTAAACATGGGCAGTACGTCTAGGACCATAAGTGCCACTTGGGGCTATCCTCAGGGAGGCGTTCACTGCTCTGGACCTTGCTCATAGATAAGTTACTGGGGTGATTTAACAACTTAGGATTCAGAACCTTCAGCTATGCAGGCGATCTTGTTATCTCTGTCACCGGCTTCGACGAGAACGCAATATCGGAGCGAATTCAGCAGGCTCTGAATTATACCCTGTCAAGTGTCAGAATACAGGGCTTTCTATGAACCCATCTAAGACCATACTGATACCCTTCACTAAACGAAGGAAACCCAACCTCGTGAAGCCAAGTCTGAATGGCTTGAAAATAGAGTTCTCGAACGAGGTCAAATTTCTTGACGTTACCCTGGATAAATCCCTCATATGGAATAATCACTTAGATCAAATTAACAAAAAGGCCACTAGGGTTTTACACGCCTGTTAAAAGCTATTTGGTAGAACGTAGGGTTTACAGCCCCACATGATCTACTACTCGTTCAAAACTATTGTGAAACCAATGTTTACCTACTCTGCTCTTGTATGGTGACCAAAGGTTGAGCAAGCGAATGGTATCCCCGGGACAAGTATAACGTATCCAACTGATGCTGTGGGCGCCATACTTAATATCACACTTCTGCATATTTCAGTCATCGAAGATGCGTGCATGAGTGTCGTACGACTTCAGGATTGTGGTAGCCCGAAGGACGGTAATATAAAGGGTCACTTGAGAGTCGCAAGACTCTTCACTAACGATCCGGTGGGGAGAGTAGCGAATGCCATCAAGAAAGATATGTATCGAAGAATTTAAAACAATGATATTGGAATGGACCAATATGACCTGTGGTTTACGGATGGCTTATAGGAAAATACCCATCCATTTTCCAAGCGAAGGTTTTCGCTATTAACATATGCGTGACTGAATGTCTTAAAAGAAAGACAACAGGCTGCACTAAAGGCAATTACATATGTCTTACAACGTGACGTCTTAATTTGTCTTGGATTGCATCGAAGTGCTAAACCAATTAGGCAGATGCAACAATCTAACTTTATGCTTGATTCCAGGACACGAAGGACACGAGGGCAACGAAAAGGCAAATTACAAGACCAATCGGCGTGCCCGTAGTCCCTACATCGGTCCGGAACCATTATTTGGTGTTCCAAAAGTTCTGACCAACGGCATGCTAAGAGATTTATAGTTCCATCCAGTGTTCAATCGGAAACATTACTTTCCGGTGATATGAGGAATTTAACGGCCTTGACGGGATTCTTTACTGGACACTGTAATCTTAGCTATTATATACGAAAGAATGGCCAGTCTAGTATAAACACATGCATGTTCTGCGAACATGGGTTGGATCAGCAGAACATATTACCTGTGAATGTCCAAAACTAATTTTCCCCATATTTCCTACAGTCACTACTTTAGTCAACACTTTGTAAATAATAATATGTTAATAGATGTCATAACTAAATAAACAATTTTAACAGTTTCATTAACGGAACTAACTAATAATTTAACACATTTGTCAGCATAAAGCGTTTGATAAACAAAAGAAAAACAAAAACTACAATGTCAAAGAAGAAAGTGGCCACAGCTATAAAAAACATAACCTACTACAAACATTTATGTTATTCGTTAGCAAGAAGTATTCGGTAAATATGCTACCAAAATAGGAAATACAACAAAGTTGTAGATTTGAACGTTAAGATGTGTGCACATAATATAATAATAATAGTATTTTTAATTAAAATTGAATCTAATTAACTGTATTTTTTTTCACTAGTCAAAGTGTTACTAAAAATCAGTGATGAAATCTTTTTCTATATGTTTATGGAAAAAAATAAAACTAAAACTAAAACTGAAACTGAAATGAAATCAATTTAAATTAAAGAAATTTCACTTTATAAAAAATTTATGATTACGTGTTTGCACACATATAATAATTGAATGAATTGAAGATGATGACGATGACGATCATTAAATATACCGTATGTAAGTATAATATTATTGTGGTATGATCGCCGCTGATACCCTTTAATTTCAAGCACATGTACACAGCATAATGAAGCGATCTCTTGACTTTTCTTTTTTTTTTATCATCGTCATTCAAGCCATCATAAAATTAGAACCAGTTTAAGGTTCATTATATGAGCCCTTTTTTAAACGGACTGCTGGATTGATGTACTGAAAGCCAGACAGACATAAAACATGTATAAATTTATTTTAGCGAAAGTTGTAAAATCATTACAGCCAACAAGTGTTTTTGAGCATATGAAAGATTTAAAACAACAGACTGATTACACGCATAAAAAAAAGTTCTGTTAACAAAAATATTTTACGATTGTGCTGCAGCAGCTAATGATGTAGGTTAATTGAAAATTAAAGTTTTAATGTTTAAAGTAAAAGTGTTAAACCGAAAGTATAATCAAATTATCTAGAGTGAATGATTTAAAGATAACAAATTTATGTCCGGAAGTGTTTTTTTTGTCTAAAAAAATGGTAAATTCTAAGGTCTCAAAGCGTATCTTTTTAAAATATTCTGAAATTATGTTGTTAAAACCACTATATTCTTTATTTCCAATTATATATTCTAGCAACATTCTTTTACAGTGTGAAAATGCTCTCCCGAAGAGTTCCAACAATATGCTGTTATGCATTGAGTCAGCAGAAATACTGTATTTATTATTACAGTATTCAATATTCTAGTTTCTTAACTATAACATTAAACATACTTATGAGTTTAGTAGCTAGTTTTTCTTTTTTGAAATATTTCTCGAAAATTTACCTAAAATGAAATGAAAAAAAAAATATAGAATTAGTTCGAGGGTAAAAATATGTGTCAACAATAGCGGAAAGAAATACTTAAGCCACTCAAAGGTGATGCAAATTAGTGCTTTTTAAGAAAAGGTAATTTTTAGAAATTGTACTTTTTCAGAAAGATGTTTTTAAAGTACTTTTCTAAGAAAAGGCACTTTATAAAACTTTTTTAAGAAAAAAAGAATAAGATTAATAAAGAAGAATAAGAATAATAAGAACAATAACTTTTTTAAGAAGAGGTGCTTTATAAATAAAAGGTAATTTTTTAAGGAACTTTGCTTTTTTAAGAAAATATACCTTTTTAAGCAAATTTACTTTTTTAACAGAAGGTACTTTTTAAGAAAAGTTACTCTTCTATGAAAAGTACTTTTTTAAGAAAAAGTACTTTAAAAACGTAAATTTTGAATATGACACTTTTTTTGAAAAAAGGTTCATTTTGAAAAAAATTTTTTTTAAGGAGAGGTACTTTTTTAAGAAAACATACTTTTGTAATGAAATCTACTCTTTTTTGGAGAATGTATTCTTATGAGAAGGTAATTTTTTACGATAATACATATCTTAAATAAAAGGTGCTTTAATTAAGAAAAATTTTTTTTTAGAAACTGTGCTTTTTTAAGACACGATATTTGGTTACAACATTTTTTTCAAAAAAGGTAAATTTTTAAAAATGGTACCTTTCAAAGAACAGGAACTTTTTAAAGAAAATTTGATTTTTTGAGAGAGGTACTTAGCAAGAATAGCTACTTTTTTAAAGAAAAGTTCTAATATGGGTACTTTATAAAGATACTTTTTTAAGAAAATTTTACTTTTTTAACAGAAGCAATTTTTGAAAATTACTTTTTATTAAAAGTTACTTTTTAAAGAAAATATACTTTTTTAAAAAACAATTACTTTTTTTAAGAATACTTACTTTTTTAAGATAAGGTATTTGTTTCAAAAATTTACTTTTTTAAGAAAAGTTCTTTAAAAACGTAGTTTTAAAATAGGGTACTTTTTTGAAATGGTACTTGTTTAAGAAAATATATTTTTTTAGGAAAGATATGAATATTTAAAAAGAAGCTATTTTTATTGAGATTTTTTTTTTTATTTTAATAAAATGTACTTTTAAAACAATATATTTTGTTAAAAAAATTACTTGTTTAATAAAAAGTAATTTTTTAGGAGAAGTTAAATTTTTAAGAAAAGGTAGTTTTCAAAGAAACCAAAATTTTTGAAAAAAAGGCAGTTTTTTAAGAAACGATAATTTTTTGTACAAAATCTACTTTTATTAAGTAGAAGAATTTTTTAAGAAAATATATCTTTGTAAGAAAATAGATTTTTTTTAAGTTTTAAATAAGTAGTTTTTTCGGATAAATACTTTTTTAAGAAAAGGTAATTTTTAGGCGAAGGTAATTTTTAAAGAAAAGGTACTTTTAAAGTAAAGGGACTTAAAAAAAAACTACTTTTTTATGAAAAAGTACTTTTTAAAAAAAGGTACTTTTAAAAAAATTTTACTTTTGTTCGAAAAAGGTACTTCATTAAAAAAGGTACTTTTCAAAGAAAAGGAAATTTTTAAGAAAATTTGATTTTTGGAGGAAAGGTACTTACTTTCAGGAATAGCTCGTTTTTAAGAAGTTTTTTAAGTACTCATTTAAGAAAAGAAATTTTTTTATGCAAATGTACATACCTTTTTCAAGAAGAAGAGTTTTTTTTTTAAAAAGGTACTTTTATAAAAAATTTATTTTTTTTTAAAGAAAATTTACTTTATTAAGAGAGACTACTTTGTTAAGAAAATGCATTTTTTAAGGAAGGTACTTTTTTACACAAGGTTTTTTGTTTAAAAGTGTAGTTTTTTGCGAAAAAGGAATTTTTTAAGAAAATGTGCTATTTTAAGATAAGATACCTGTTTAAGAAAATGTACCTTTCTAAGAAAAGGTGCTCTTTTTCGGAAATTGTAATTTTGTAGAAAAAGTGCTTTTTAAGAAAATATGTTTTTGATGATTGTCATCAAAAATTCTTATCAAAATATGTTTTGTTAAGAAAATTAAATTTTTTAAGTAATGTACTTTTTTTAAAAAATGTACTTTTTAAAGAAAATATATTTTTATAATAAACTTTTTTAAGAAATGGTAATTTTTAAAAGAGGTACTTTTTTGAAAAGTATTTTTTTAAGAAACGGTACTTTTTTAAGAAATGATTATTTTTTAAGATATTATAATTTTTTAACAAAAGGTAAGAAATTGTGTTTTTTAAGAAGAGATTTATAAAAAAGTGGCTTTTTCGGAAAGCACTTTTTTACGAAAAGGTACTTTCTTAAGAAAAGCTACTTTTTGAATAAAATGTACTTTGTTTGGAAGAGTTAATTTTCACTTAGTTGTTTTGGTTATAATGACTTTGTGCTGCTGTTTGCAACTACCAAAAATATTTGACCTAGACCCATCTTTTGTCATACCGATCGACTCAGTCACTTTCTGAATCGCTTTCTAAGTCGATTTATCGATGTCCGTCCGTCCGTCTGTGTGTCCATATAAATCTTTTAATCAAACTACAGGTCGCAAATATGAATAAATTTTGATGAAATTTCGCATATATACTTCTATCGGCCATGGGATGAACGCCGTTGAAATTGGTGAAAGTAGGTCCATGTTCAGACCTAGTGCCCATACAAATGATCCCTATGAAATCGACATAAATTGCCATAAGATCCAAATTATCATATAGATCTCAGTCAAATTGGGTTCGTATGTGTTTATTATAATCATTAATCAGCAGTCCAAAAATAATCCCTATAGGATAATTCTTAGTAATAGGCCCCATATAGAGCTGCTTCCCGATATTCACTTAAATCTATCAAAAAACAAAAATATTGCACAGATTTTTCTCAAATTTGGTTTGTATATATTATTTCTAAATATAAGTGATTTTATCAAATATGGACAGGACTGGTCCATTTTTCGATCTAGTCCCCATATAAATATAACATCCGATATTAACTTTTTCATATCTGCAGCCAAAAAAAATTAGTAACAATGCCACTCAAATTTGGTTTATGCTTATTTTCTATTTCGAATTAGTTGAACCGATGAGATGTGGGATCTAAACCATGGTATAGGATATTGTATAGTCGGTCTAGACCGACTATAATTTCTTACTTGTTTTTTAGTTATGTTCGGGAAGATACTGTTTTTTAGAAAAAGAGCTATTTGGAGAAAATGTACGGTTGTAAAAAAAAAGGAACTTTTTTTTAGGGAAATATACTTTTTATGAAATGGTTATTTATTGATCTACGTATATGTCCTAACTTAACAGAAAGTTGATTCATTAAAGGATGCTTATTTATAATTAAAGTGGGACAAAATCTTTATTCTTTCTGAAATGGTGGACATCATTTGATAGAATATTGTTATTTTATAGAACCTTTCATTGCAATTTAATGCACTTACGACAAAGTCGTTCCAAATAACTTTACTTGGAAGATCTTAAATCCACTTTTGACATTTTTAGTAGTTGTTTCAAAGAAATTCTTATGCTGGGCATGATTACGAACTTTATTCAATGTTGTTTAAGAATGTTTGAACTTTAAAAGTTATAACCATAAGTATATTTACTAAAAATTTCATAAGAAAATATATTTTATCGATCAAAATAAGAAAGTAGAATAAGTAAATATCCCAGAAGAAATTGGCGAATACTAACGAAATATTTGATCAAAAACTAAATAATATCTTATTTGATTAAAAAAAACCTTATGCCCGTTAGATTTATTTCTAAATATATTACATAAAAAATGTATGTTTTGCAATTTTCTTTAATAAAATTTTCAATTGTTGCAAATTGGAAGTTTTGCTTTTATACAAAATATAAAACCATGTTTAGTGGATTTACTGATATCCTAGTCGAGCCACCCTAATAATTATGCATTTGCTTAAAATATTGTCAACATTTTTTAAAAATTTCAAGTCAAGCTAAACTAAAGCCCAATTAACAAGATGTGTTTTCTTTTCTTTTTATTTGTTTTTTTCTCTGTTCGACCTTTAAACCATTTTTAATAGTTATCGGATTATGAAATATTTTGGACATGATTGCTGCGTGGACGTGATTTGAGCTTAATATCATATCTTATGTAATATTTGATTTTAAACCGAAAACAGTATAATATATGGAAGTCATTAATGTTCAAAAAAAAAAAAAAGCCCACACGAACGCACATTTATACAAACATTAATATAACACAAAAATCTTCACATGTGTACAGAGTACAGAACATTAGGGTGATATTTAGTTTCACCATACTACTTGATGTTTTAATTCTTTTTCTCATTTATTGAATCTTCATTTAAGGAACTGTGAACGAACAATATATGTATATATCAAGTTTTCATTGCTCAGTAATTAATAATTGCTTCCAAAAAGCATACCTCATCCATCTCGTAATCAAACGTGAAAATAAATTTTGGGCTGGTATTCATGGTTGAGTTTGAAGTTTGATTCCATAAGTCCTTATTGAAGTTCAGGGTGAATACTTTATTTTTGATGTGTAAACATCTATACGCGAAGGGGGTAAATTTCTATTTCACAAAACAATCACAAAAACAGCGTAACATGTGATCCGTAAGACAAAATCGGTGTGACTTATGATTGTATTGGTGAAAATTTTATAAGTTTGAACTGTTTGAAAATGAAATATTAAAAATAAAAAATAAAAAATTAAAATAGAGATGAAAAATGAAAAAGAAAAATTAAAACTGAAAAATTAAAAATTAAAAATTAAAAATTAAAAATTAAAAATTAAAAATTAAAAATTAAAAATTAAAAATAAAACTTAAAAATCAAAAATTAAAAATTAAAAATTAAAAACTAAAAATTAAAAATTAAAAATTAAAAATTAAAAATTAAAAATTAAAAATTAAAAATTAAAAATTAAAAATTAAAAATTAAAAATTAAAAATTAAAAATTAAAAATTAAAAATTAAAAATTAAAAATTAAAAATTAAAAATTAAAAATTAAAAATTAAAAATTAAAAATTAAAAATTAAAAATTAAAAATTAAAAATTAATAATTAAAAATTAAAAAAGAATAATTAAAAATTAAAAATTAAAAATTAAAATTAAAAATTAAAAATTAAAAATTAAAAATTAAAAATTAAAAATTAAAAATTAAAAATTAAAAATTAAAAATTAAAAATTAAAAATTAAAAATTAAAAATTAAAAATTAAAAATTAAAAATTAAAAATTAAAAATTAAAAATTAAAAATTAAAAATTAAAAATTAAAAATTAAGAATTAAAAATTAAAAATTAAAAATTAAAAATTAAAAATTAAAAATTAAAAATTAAAAATTAAAAATTAAAAATTAAAAATTAAAAATTAAAAATTAAAAATTAAAAATTAAAAATTAAAAATTAAAAATTAAAAATTAAAAATTAAAAATTAAAAATTAAAAATTAAAAATTAAAAATTAAAAATTAAAAATTAAAAATTAAAAATTAAAAATTAAAAATTAAAAATTAAAAATTAAAAATTAAAAATTAAAAATTAAAAATTAAAAATTAAAAATTAAAAATTAAAAATTAAAAATTAAAAATTAAAAATTAAAAATTAAAAATTAAAAATTAAAAATTAAAAATTAAAAATTAAAAATTAAAAATTAAAAATTAAAAATTAAAAATTAAAAATTAAAAATTAAAAATTAAAAATTAAAAATTAAAAATTAAAAATTAAAAATTAAAAATTAAAAATTAAAAATTAAAAATTAAAAATTAAAAATTAAAAATTAAAAATTAAAAATTAAAAATTAAAAATTAAAAATTAAAAATTAAAAATTAAAAATTAAAAATTAAAAATTAAAAATTAAAAATTAAAAATTAAAAATTAAAAATTAAAAATTAAAAATTAAAAATTAAAAATTAAAAATTAAAAATTAAAAATTAAAAATTAAAAATTAAAAATTAAAAATTAAAAATTAAAAATTAAAAATTAAAAATTAAAAATTAAAAATTAAAAATTAAAAATTAAAAATTAAAAATTAAAAATTAAAAATTAAAAATTAAAAATTAAAAATTAAAAATTAAAAATTAAAAATTAAAAATTAAAAATTAAAAATTAAAAATTAAAAATTAAAAATTAAAAATTAAAAATTAAAAATTAAAAATTAAAAATTAAAAATTAAAAATTAAAAATTAAAAATTAAAAATTAAAAATTAAAAATTAAAAATTAAAAATTAAAAATTAAAAATTAAAAATTAAAAATTAAAAATTAAAAATTAAAAATTAAAAATTAAAAATTAAAAATTAAAAATTAAAAATTAAAAATTAAAAATTAAAAATTAAAAATTAAAAATTAAAAATTAAAAATTAAAAATTAAAAATTAAAAATTAAAAATTAAAAATTAAAAATTAAAAATTAAAAATTAAAAATTAAAAATTAAAAATTAAAAATTAAAAATTAAAAATTAAAAATTAAAAATTAAAAATTAAAAATTAAAAAAGAAAAATGAAAAATAAAAAATTAAAAATTAAAAATAAAGATTAAAAATGAAAAATAAAAAAAGAAATATAAAAAATGAAAACCGGTATATGAAAAATGAAAAATAAAAAATTAAAAATAAAATATGAAAAATGAGAAGTGAAAAACGAAAATTAAAAATTTTTAAATGAAAACCGAAAAAAATCGATGAAAATCGAACAATTAAAAATGAAATATAAAAAAGAAAACATGAAAAAATGAAAAATTAGAAATAGAAAATAAAAAGAAAAATAAAATATAAAAAAAAATGAAAAATAAAAAATTAAAAATAAAAAATGAAAAATAAACAAGTGCCATAAAAAAATCTTTAATTATTTGATGTTTACACGTCTCCCCTGTGATCTGACTCACATGATTATTTCTAAGAATCAATATTATTATACATATATCAGATATGGGTTGTAGTCTCACCATATCTGACTGGGTTTTTTGGCTTAAGAATCTTGACCTGAGCTCAATTTTTTTTTCATAACTTTTGAATAAACCGATAGATTTGGCTCAAGATAATAATACACATTCTGATCAGAGTTCATCCTTATTCATCTATTGTCGGCTTGATTATGAATACACAAACTGACGGATAGCAGGTATATTTAGGCAACGATTATTATTCCTATAGAGTAAAAACATATTTATAAACTTGTGGACTCAACATGAACTGGATGATCGAAAATATAAAAAAAAAATTATGGAACAGAATTCCAAAACAAATTTTTTCTACTACAATATTTTGACATTGTACACTTGCTAGAAAAAGTATCCGTAAACCTAAAATTAAAGCAGTCATACTACGAAGAAAATAAGAAAAATCAATAAGGTGAAATGCCTATGTTTGTAGCAACCAGTTTCTGAATCGAGTTAAGGATGACTGTGCGAGCTTCCGCCTATCTGACCGTCCGACCGTGTTATTTGGGCACCGATTTCTTGGATTTTTAGACTCATTTCCAAATAAGGTTTCCAAAAGAAAATAAACAGTCTTTAATTAAAAATATTTTATTAAATCTATAATATTAATAAGTTAGGCGATTTCTTGTGACTGATGTTTTGTTCTACCATTTTATCCCGATTTTGACTAAACGTATATTATTTGAAAAGTATTTCTTTTTAGCCGTTTTGCAGATTTACAGATTTTATAATTTTTTCCTTTATTTTGAGAAAATTCATTTAAAGTTGCTACTAACACATACATAAAATTATACAATGCTATGTGTGTGTTTGTTAAATTTGTTAATGTGTTTGTAATAAAAATGAGTTTGTTTTTTTGTGTTGATTTGTGAATTGGCTATAATTGATTTGCATACATTTAGGGAAAAAAAAAATTTCCTAGAATTTGCACTCGAATTTCGAGGGCTGGAATCTGCTAGTTTTTTTATTAATACTTAAAATTTTAGCAAGTTTATGTTATATGATGATGTCTCAATGCCTTTATATAAGATCAAAATTAGAATAATGGGCTAAAAAGATTTTGAAGATAAAAGCAATTAAGTGAGTTTTTCACCTTTTGCGCCGTAATATTTCAGTAACTATTAGAAGACAAACACATGCACATGCACTTTACTAGAAAACTAGGTGAATTTGGTTGTTACAAATTTGGAGATTACCAGTTGGAGCAAGTAAATAAAATCCTGGATCTGGGTGTTCTTTTAGATGCCAAATTAGAGTTTGTTCAACACATTTCGATGATAATTATTAAAGCACGTGGTGTACTGGCCTTCATTAAAAGATGGGCAAAGGAATTCAATGACCCTACAGTTACCAAACAACTGTACATCTCCCTAGTAAGACCTATTTTAGAATTCGGGTCTGTTATTTGGGATCCACTATCTAATATTCGCAGTGCCAAAATTGAATCGGTCCAGAAGCAATTTCTCCTTTTCTGCTTAAGACGTTCTTATCCAAGTTTTGTCAATCTGCCATCATATACAATTAGACTTTCTCAAATTAAACTGCCGTCTTTAAAAAGCCGAAGAACAATGCTTAATGTTATGTTTTTATTTAACTTAATTCGAGGCGACATATGCTCAAATTTTCTTATGGACAACATCTCCATTAACGTTCCGGCACGGTCAACACGTTTTTACACTCAACTGTTTATCCCAATCTGTCGTCAAAAGTTTGCCGATGCTGATCCATTTAGAAGAATTTGCCATGATTTCAATGATCTATACAATTTAATTGATTTTTCTTTAAATGATGATATTATTAAACGCAATATTATATTATTTTTAAATACATAATCTCAAATTTTTGATTTAAGGATTTGTATATATTATATTTTTTTTTTCTCTGTATTATACTTAACAGTCTGTAAGGTTTTACCATAGACTTAATAAATAAATAAAAAAAAATAAAAGACAAGGTCCAAAATTTAATATTTTTTATTTTAGTAATGACAAAAACTTTTTTTTTCGTTAATTTAAAATATAAGTTATAGTATTCGGATTAAAATTGTAACAATTAGCTATAGTCGGCTGATGAAATCCACTGAACTTGAAATTGTGTGAAACTTATTGCATGTTCAGATCTAGTCTCATATATGTTGTTTAACTGTTAGGTGTATTCTGAAACTAACGCAGTAAAATTTTCTTCTTGCTTTTTTTTTACAACATTCATTTTTTCATCCTATATGATCTCTTTGGAATTTGAAAAAAATGATAATATTTGTTTCTTAGCTGTTAATTTTCAAACAGTTTTAATGGCACCCTAATCAAAGCACAGACACACACTCTCATCTCATCACACTTGTGAATTGGCATCACTAACAAAACAACGAAAGATGAACTTTCACTTTCATCATAAGGTTATGGCTTTCAGTTGT
Organism: Cordilura impudica; assembly: GCA_963682025.1. Classification (NCBI taxonomy): domain Eukaryota; kingdom Metazoa; phylum Arthropoda; class Insecta; order Diptera; family Scathophagidae; genus Cordilura; species Cordilura impudica. Next base: position 123,982,890 of record OY821517.1, read on the forward strand.
TGTTTATTTCTTCACTTATATAAGGCAAACTATTTAAAAATTATCTAATTCATAATTGATGAATATTTGTAAAAAGAAAAAAAACTTACAACCAATAATTACTTCCATCAAAACGGAAGCTGCAAATGAAGGCTTTTCGATTTTATTTATTTCTTTTCTATAAATATTTGTTCGCAATTTTTATACCCTACACCACTATGTGGTCAGGGTTAATGACTTTGTGCTGATGTTTGTAACAACCAAAAATATTTGACCCGGACACATCTTTTATTATACCAGTCGACTCAGAATCACTTTCTCAGAATCACTTTCTAAGTCGATTTAGCGATGTCCGTCCGTCCGTCCGTCCGTCCGTCCGTCTGTGTGTCCATGTAAACCTTGTAATCGAACTAATGGTCGCAACTGTGAATATGTTTTGATGAAATTTGGTATATAAGCTTTTATCGGCCATAGGATGAACGCTATTGAAATTCGGTCCATGTTCAGACCTAGTACCCCTACAAATGACCACTATGAAATCGACTAAAGTTGCCATAAGACAAAAATATATAGATCTTGGTCAAATTTGGTTTGTGTGTATTTATAACACCCAATAATCAGTAGTAGTCCACTGTATGAGATTTCTTAGTCATAGCCGCCATATAAAGCTGCTTCATGATCTTAATTTAAATCTATCAAAAAGCAAAATTATTGCACAGATAATTTTCATATTTGGTTTGGTTTTTCAAATATGGTCACGATCGCTCCATTTTTTGATCTAGTCCCCATATAAATATAGCATCCAATATGAACTTTTTCATATCTGCAGGCAAACAATTAATAACAATACCGCTCAAATTTGGTTTACGCTTATTTTCTTTATCCAATTAATTGGACCTGAGAACCCCTCTCTAAATGCATTGTATAGGGTATCGTATAATAATTTTCTTACTTGTTTGTTTATGCACTGTAATACCAATCAGCATTATTGAGTTGTGTTAAGCATGATCATTGCAAAAGATTTACTTATAAATTTAAATGATAAATGAAACTTTAGTTGAATTTGTATTTATTGCTTATGTATTATGATGTACTTGAAGATATTATATATGTACATTACATCTCGTAGATAATGCCAGAAAACAAAAACAATATTGCGTTAATCATAATGACTGTGTCACGCTTAGTCCATTGATTTGCACATTATATTATATAATATACGAGTAATATAATATTTTGAACAATTACAAAGCAATTATATCTGTTTTCTATAGCTTAAATAAGCAATATCATTATATATTATTATAGTAGTGCTAATTTAAGCAATTCACTTTAATGAAGAAATCTGCAAGCAATGATTAGCCTATTCCTAACACATAGGTAATTTACTTTTGATCAGCAATGCTTCAGCAGTTATAGACAGGGATGCTTTCCTAAGGTTCGCAGGAGTTCGCGCGTACCCTTTAATGTGAATGCTATAACATCGTGCGACCCGGATGTTAATAAGAAAAAAAATTACTTTCGAAATATATTTGGTGCAAATTTTTATATGCAATTATAAAATTTTATCTAGTTTTCATTGCGATTGTATTTTTTTCGTAGTAAATTGCAAAAAGAAAATCCCACTAATTTATTTTGGTTCTAAATCATTTGTTTTGTCAAACACAGTCAATTTTGATTACACAGTAGCACATTTTTCAACTTCAAAATATGAAAGCTTATGATAGTAGAATAAAAACCCTAGCTGGGTTTTGAATTATTAGCAAAGGTTTTTTTAAATTCATTTTTGAAGTTTTCAACTGGGAGGAGGATTTTAGTACATTTTTCAAAAAACATGCACTTATTCTTAAGTCTATATCTCGTGAACTATTCAAAATATTGCTTTTCTCTCTTCAGCAAATTTTTACCTCTTAATTAGATCTAAAAATTTTGCCTTGAGATAATCTAAAAAAAAAAAAACAACAACATCTTACTCAAAACAGCAAAACTGTCAAAAACGTATAATTTCGTCATATTTTTCTTAGGTTTTTCACACTTATTTCAGAAATTGCTACGAAATCGACCAGACAATATATGACAAAAAGATAGCCAGAAGTAAAACAAACAACTCTTCTTAACAAGCCGATTTAATTTGATAACTCCTTCACATAGTTATAGCCCCACAAAATCATAAAAAATTCAATAAAGGACCAATAAATCACTTAATGTTTATCGATATTAAAAATGCTATGCTTTTTTAAATAAAATAGGTACAAAATAGAAATAAATAATGAAAATTTTGGGGCCCTTTAAGACATGTCGCAGCGACATATGCACCGAGTAAACACCGAGTTTTACAGCGTTAACAACGAAAACTCTTACACCTACTGCAACAACATAAAAGGATTGGCCAATGAAATGTGATTAGAATATATCGCTGAAGACTGGCGACTGTTCATCGATAGCTCAGTCACTAGCTTAAAAGCAGTGTTACTGCTTAAAATGAACCTGAAGCATTCAATGCTTTTAGCATTTAGCACAGACTTAAAGGAGTGCTATGCAACAATGGAAATTTTGCTAAGGGACCATCTATACGCAGATCATTTATGGAAAATCTGTTGCGACCTTAAAGTTTTCAATATTTTGCAAGGCATAAAGGGTGGATGGTCAAATTAATATTGCTTTCTGTGCCATTGTGACACACGAGCAAAAGTCGGTCACTACTCGCACACTTGGGAAAAACGAAAGTCGGGAGTAAAAGGTGCCACTTGAGACATAACAGCAAAGCCACTAGTTAATAAAAAATATAAGTGACATGTTGTTGCCACCGCTGCATATTAACTTGGGCATAACGAAGAAGTTTACACAGATGGTAACGAAAAATAAGGACAACGTATTTCACTGCTTAGGAAAATTTTTCCAAGACTCAGTGATCAAAAAATTAAAGCCGGTAATGTACTTCTTAACTAATCTCTTAAAATTTTTATTTATTTTTCGTGCATTTTTTTTTTTTTTTTTCTTAAAACAGGTGTACTGAATGGGCCAGACATCCGAAAGTGTCTAAAAAGTGAAGATTTCAATATGATTTTGCACGGAAACGACTTAATTGCTTGGGACGTACTTAAGGCAGAAAGAGGCTTAGGAAAAAATCGAGACGACGAATGGAAAGTGTCAGTAAAAAATATGCTTAAGTCATTCCAAGCAATCGGTGTGACCATGACATTAAAACTTCACTTTTTAAATAATTACTTGGCAGAGCTCGAAAAACAATTGCCAACAGAATCTGATGGGCAAGGTGAGCGCTTCCACCAAGTAACCATCCCGATGGAAAAGCGGTTCAAAGAAAAAAAAAAACAGATGCGATGCTTGGGGAAGTATGCTGGTCTAGCCATAAAGTATTTTCATACGAAAATAAAGCTAGCGAAACGGTCGGAAACATGTTTTCAGATGATGAGACTAGCTCCGAAAGCGACGACTAAAGTTCAGTATATATTTAAAAAGCTTTAAAGTTTCCTTATTTTTCATTCCCTATGTTCAAAATCATCAATTTTTCTAAGTATCTATTTTAAAATATTTGAAGTGTCCTTGTATTTTCTATCATCAACAATAAAAATCTATTTTTGACAGTTTTGTTGTTTTGAGTTAGATGCTGTTGTTTTTTTGATTTTATCTCAAGGTAAAATTTTTAGATCTGATTAAGGGCTAAAAATTTGCTGAAGAGAGACAAGCAATATTTCAAACAGTTCACGAGATGTTGACTTAAGAATTAGTACATGTTTTATGAAAATTGTTCTAAAATCCACCCCCAGTCGAAAATTTCAAAAATGAATTTAGAAAAAATCTTAGCTAATAATTCAAAACCCAGCTAGGGTTTTTCTTCTACCATCATAAGCTTTCAGATTTTGGGGCTCTCAATTGGTTCGAAATATTAGTGCTGCAATGTGTTATCAGTAAAAGTTTAAACTATTTCTTTTGTCAGTTATAACTTTTTTGATTAATTCAGTTTTAAGCATTTGTTAATTATTTTTCTAATAAAACCGACGACTTTTAAAAAATTGCGCAAGGGAAGTTCAAGTAACCAATCTCATGTTTGACCTTACATAATTTATTTTTCATCCGAATTTTATTTTTCCAAGATGAAGAGACAAAATACATTAATATGCGTTTATATCTGAGGAAAATCTAGGAGATTTTAGTTAAAATCTGCTTCAAAATCTATACCGTTTACATCTAACTTTTTTGACATTTTGTGAGATTTTGTTTCCACAACAATAAACAGCTGATTTAAATAAAACATATAAACTGGAAATACCAAAAATTAACAAAAAAAAAAAAAAAAAACAGGAAAATGGAAATATGGAAAATTCTAAATAGGAACAGATTTTATAATTATATTATGCATCAAAAACGAAAAAAGCACAAACTGAAATAGAAAAATATCAGCATTTGTTAAAATTATTGTTTGTACAACAAAAGCAAATTCATTTTCCACAATTATTATTTAGCTGATTGTCAGTATAAAAAGTTATAACTTTTCAATTACTAAATATTATTTTTTTTTTATTATAGATTCGTCATTTTTTTTGTTAATGATTAATATTTTATTTTTTTTTTATTCAACTTGTTTGCTTTTGTTTTTAAATGTAAATTTTTCAGTCACTGCGTTGTAATTTTTTACTACGATATTAAAAAAACACAGTAGTATCATTTCGTAGTGCTCAAGTTTGACAAGATTTTGTGAGATTTTGCACAAATCTAGTAACGAGCTAGATTTTGTTTTGTATGGGAAATCTGGTAAAACATGAGCTAGATTTCGCTCGAAATCTCGTATATACTAGATTTTGCTTAGATGTGAACGCACTATAACTACATATTTTTCTAAAAAATTAAGAGAAGAAACATCAGTAGCTGATGAAAGCAGGTCGTCCCTACTAGCGATAGAAGCAGGTTCATCAGCTTTACAGAAACATATATTAGAGATTTAGAGTTCCCAAAACGACACTAACAATTTTCCAAGTTGTTGGAATGCGAAAGAGTTGAAGGAGTTTAAAATGAAATGTGATGGCCCATTTGTCTGTAATCAGAAATTGGGAAGTGACTATTGCTGAAAAATGGAATCAAATTTAATATCTAATGAATGGAAAGAATGGAAAGTGACGCCATCGGGGAAAAACAAAGTAGTGCCACAAGCATCTTTAAGGAAAAAAATGAATCACTAGCACACATACCAAAAACCTTAAAAAGCAAACTTTTACAACATGTATCGATAATATGAACGAGAAATTTATTAATTCTAATATTAAAGTCTTCAACACTGTTTACAGCCTAGCGAAAAGAAACCATCCGTTTTCAGATATAGAAAACATATCGCGAAAAAAACTAAAAAGGAATTATTAGATTTTGAAGTCATTTTTCAGACATATGGCAATTAATACTGTAATTAATATGCAAATTTTAATTTTGTTTCAATGGTGCGTGGAAGAGCAGAAGAAAACTTATATTTCAAAAATTCATAACTACATTGTATTCTTAATCGGACCAGTTTCTGGCATTTCAGCCTTCATCAGCGATTTATTGAACATTGTGAAGGCTGAAATGCCAGAAACCGGCCCGATGGAGAATACAGTATAGTTCCGAATTTTTGAAATATATGCCTTCTTCTTCTCTACCACGCACCATTGAAATAAAAAGGAATTGTTTAGTTCCATTATTGAAAAAAATGAAATATCCCCAGTAATATTCGTAGATATTGTGGAACTTGAAGCACAAAATACGAAAGTATTTTACAAAGTTTGTGGAGTGTATTGCTTACTGTTGTATTTGATACTAATTATTTAAAACTGAATTTAATAGGATTCTGTTCTGATGGTGCTACCACAATGCTCGGTTGTAAATCTGGAGTCAGCGTTACGAATAAAAGAGATTTTTCCAAATGTTATTATATGGCACTGTCTGAATCACCGTCTCCAACTTGTTTTAGATGATACTACATATAAACGATCTAATCTAATAAAAAACAAAAAATACTAAATAATATTTCCACAACTCGGCAGCTGATACTAGGGTGAAAAAACCCAAACCTTAAGAACATAGTGAAAAACAAGAAGCAATTTGGAAATATTTTAAATGATTTAATCACTTTATATTATTAATCTATAATATTAATAGGCTAGGCGATTTCTTGTGTTTTGCACCGATTTTCACCAGACATATATTATTTGAAAGGTATATCTTTTTAGCCGTTTTGCACATTTTAAGATTTTTAAATTTTTCCTTTTCTACTAATACATACATACATACATAAAATTATACATACGCTATGTTTGTGTTTTATTAAATTTGTTAATGTGTTTGGTAATGAGTTTGTTATATTCATTCACAATAATAATAAACCATAAAAGTGTTGGTTTGTGAATTGGCTAAGTTGACAAATAAAGCTGCCTAGAAACTGCGCTCGAATTTCGAGCGCTGCAATCTGCTAATACGTATTAATATACGAAATTTAATAATTTTTGGGTTTGTTAAATTTTAGTTTATGTAAATAATTTTCTGTCTTTTGAAATTGATAAATAAAAATAAAAGTGGTTTTCTAAAACACGTCAAATATTTTTTTTTAGAATATGAACGATAAATTATTTGTTTTCTCTGATAGTTTATTATTCAAGACTACTCTGCCAAATAATAGAATTTCAATGGGAATATTAATATTAAAAAAAAATAAACAAAAATGTTAGAAAATATATTCACTACGAACCGCCTGATAAATTTTGGGAAAGCATCCCTGGTCATAGATATATGATGGAATATACATCAGAGGCCGGCATTTCCAGGAAATTTGAGCTATAACTAATTGGGGGAAGTACTCGGGCTAAATCGGGATAAAACGATAGAACGAAACATCGGTAACAAAAAATCGCCTAGCCTATTAATATTATAGATATTGGTCTTTGGAATAATTTTTTTTTTTTTTAAATTTTCTTTTTGTGTTATTTTTTACAATTTCAATTTCTATCGGCTTTAAAAAGCACTCTGAGGGTATAATAAATTTGCGCTGATGTTTGAAACTACAAAAAAGATTTGCCTTAAGGTGCGTTCAGACTACGCAAATATTTGACCATATAAACGTAACCCCTAATTTTATGAAAGTTTTATTCAATCTTACATGATATATAAAAGACAAAATTAAGTTATGTTTTATTACATTAGTAATATTTAATATATTTAACTATATTCTATATCATATATTGTATAACTTAATGAAAATTATACAAGGAAAATTATACATTATTTAGGGGTTACGTTTATTTGGTCAAATATTTGCGTAGTCCGAACGCACCTTTAGACTCGCCGTTTATTATGACACAGTTTTTTGGTTTGATTTAGCGATGTCCGTCTGTCCGTCTGTCTGTCCGTGTAAACCTTGTTATCAAACTACAGGTCGCAAATATAAATTTTTTGGGACGAAATTTGGTATATGAGCTACTGTCAACCACAGAATGATTAAAATTGAAGCTGGTAAAATTAGGTGCATGTTCAGACTTAAACTCTATACTAATGATCTCTATGAGAACGACCTATACTGCAAATTATAAATTATCATCAATGTTTTGGTCAAATTGAGTTTGCGTGTGTAGGACCATTCTTAGTCAGATTCCAATTGGGTTTGTATATAATTCTTTATAATCTATATATATAAAATTCATTTTCTGTTTGTTTGTTTGTTTATTTATTTGTTTGTTTGTTTGTTTGACCGATTTACATATTTTTATTTTTCAACGGATTTCCCTAAATTTTGCACACACGATCTCTATACTCCAGGAAAGGTCGCCATATACTTTTTACCGGCCACGCCTACTTTTACGCCCACTTTTTATGTAAAATTCCTTTTCTATTTTATTCATGTTTGTTCACTATACAAATTTAAATTTGTTCACGGATTTCTCTGAAATTCGGTACACACGATCCCTGTACTCCAGCTAAGGTCACCATATACCTCTTATCGGCCACGCCTACTTTTACGCCCACTTTTTATATACAATTCATTTATTTTCATACGATCCCTGTACTCTAGCTAAGGTCACCATATGCTTCTTATTGACCACACCCACTTCAACGCCAACTTTTTATATACAATTCATTTTCTGCTTTTTAGTATATTTGTTCGCTATACAAAGTTTTATTTGTTAACGATTTCCTCTAAAATTTGGTACACACGATCTCTGTACCACAGGGAAAGTCAACATATGCTTCTTATCGGCCACGCCTACTTTTGCGACCACTTTTTTAATTTTTTATGGGTTTCGCTCGAATTTACTGCACATTATTCTCAAATCCCAGGTAAGGTTGTCATATACTTTTAGCGGCTACGATCACTTTTTTAATTTTCTATATACGCTTTTAGTGTTTGTTCACATATTTTAATTTTTCAATGGACTTCCCAAAAATTTTGTACATAAATCTCTTTACTTACTACTCTTGAGTTTACACCATTATGAAATGAAGATTTTAAATCAACCTATTACAGATTTTACCGTCTTATCTTTTTTACTATATGAGTTGCAACACCCCAAAATTAGTGAAGATTTATTTCATAGGTTGACTACCGCTGCAGGATTATTCCGATTATATATATTTACATCTCGCCTTTATAAATACAATGGAAAACAAAATATTACATTTATTTCCATCTTGCCTTTTGGCTACATTGGAAAGCAACCTATTACAATTATTTCCATTTCATCTTTTTCACTATATAAATGAGTTGTAAAGGTGGAAAAATAACTAATTGCAATTGTGCCTTGCACATGAAAGCATAGCATGAAGGCCGTACTACCTCAAATGCAAAAAGGCTTAAACAAAACAGAACTCTAGACAACCTGATTTGACTCAAATTCGTGTCGAGTCTCAACGAGTTAGACAATCTGAAATGCCTGAATCTACTCCAGTGCGTCTAGAAATCCAGCAGCTAAGACAAGCTTAGTCGAGGGAATCTGAAACTCCGGAAACGACTCAACAATGTCTTCAGGCCCAACGGATAAGACAAGCTAACTTCAGGGAATGTGAAACTCTTGAAACGACTGTAATATCCCTACCAGAAAACTTTTGTAAGTTGGTTTTTCATTGCAAGAAATGGTACAAAAAGTTGTTCCTAACATAATTACGGTAGCAGGTCTCAACTTAGAATCTCCCTGTTTTTCTCATAGACAATTATTTGTCGCCTGCTCCAGAGTTTGGAGCCAGCACAAGCTTTTCGTATATGCACCAGAAGGAAAAACCAGAATTGCTGTATATCCCCAAGCTCTAGAATAACTAAAAGTACGAGTGTATGTGAAGGTTCACGGTTCAAAACCTCACGGCCGCCCTAAGTAGAAAAAATTTTCATATAGAAACAACCTATTCAATTAAAACATAACAATTATCACAATGTTCAATAAATCGCTGATGAAGGCTGAAATGCCAGAAACCGGTCCGATTAAGAATACAGTGCAGTTATGAATTTTTGAAATATATGCTTTCTTCTTCTTTACCACGCACCATTTAAATAAAATTCGTAACTTTTAGACATAATACACTCAAAATAATCCATGCTTAGTTGTAGTGGTAAGCATGCGCTCAGCCCTTAGCCCACAATGAACAAATTCCCCAAAAAATTAACAAATTCCCCAAATTTTTAAATAAAGGTCCCCAAAAGAAATGAACAAAATCTCCATACTGCTCCCAATAAACGTATTTAAAATCTGTATTCTTTTCAATTGCATAATTTCGATACGCGAAAGGGGCGCGCGGCGCGCTCGCTAATACAGCTCAGCTAAAATATTGAAATGGTCTGAAAAATATATTTTGGCGTTTAAAATAAGTTGACGAAAACTGCGCGGCAGCACGTGTGTAGCTGCCAAACGCGCGGAAGGGGCGCGCGGATACGGACGCGACGCGTCCATGTTACACAGCTCAGTTGTCTTCAAATAAATTGAAGACAACTGCGCGGCAGCACGGGTGTAGCTGCCAAACGCGCGAACGCGGACATGACTCGCTCGCGGGACACAGCTCAGTGAAAAGTCTTATGATAAATGTTATCTACGTATGTGCAATAATTACTATACATATACTATAAACAGTTGCTTAAAGCAAGCTTTTGGCACAATTTTAAACGTCGCATTCACTTTCCGGTTTTCTTTGACGTCTCTGCTCAATGATGATCACTTATTGAATAAAGTAATTCAATTTTTAAAAGTTCTGATTCCTTTAATTTGCAAACGATTCCGTTATATTTGATGTTTACAAAATAAATAAAATTCAAAAAAAACTTAAGGCGGTTCGCAGCTTATTTTTGAAGTATTTTTGCCGTAGCGTCTTATAAAAAAAAGTTCTAAATTAAAAAAATCTCAAAATTTTAAATTGAAATAAAACACGAATTTGTTCCACAAAAAAACGTGAACATTGGCAATTTTTTCACCATTAACAAATTCTCCAATCAAATACAAATTTTTTGGGAGTAAGTTAATTTTTTTGAGCAATGGTTCATCGGGAACTTAGTACTCAGGGCCTGGTAAGCATAGTGAACCATTTTTCAAGTCAAAGCCCTTTGGATCCCGGGCAAGACCGGGTAAAAACAGCTAGTTATAAATAAAAAGTTATCGTCCTAATTTTTTAAACATTTTGTGGATTTTAACTTATATTAAAAAGTTATGGGCCTTATTAACAAATCGATGGGAATAGTCCAATTTGATGGTGGCGATTTTTATTATCGGATGTTAGGCGTGGAAACAAATCTATTACAAGTAGATTATATTAAGCTGTTATGGACTCAGTACCTATTGTGAGCCCAGAATATCATCCATGATGATTCACTGAGTATGGTAGAGACAAGAAAACCATGGAGGAAATACGATTTACTGTGTGCATCGTTTGAAAGGAATAAAAAGATGTTAAAAGGAAACTAAGCTGAAGGTGCATTTGGCACTTTATTTCGACAGTTGCTTTTGACGATTCCCGAATTGTATAATGCAGTTGTGACCAGTGTATAAAATTTAACACCAAATGAGCTAGGAATATCAATTGTGAAGCACCGTTTATTGGCATAAGAATCTATCCATTCATGATATAGTGCCAGTTTATTTTAAGTTCGATATAAGATTGTTGAAAGTATATATCGTCTCTCACTAATTTTCCATACCTTTTTAATACACCTTTAAATTTTTAAAGCAAATTTGCAAACAACCGAACACGTAGTGGCTTTCATATTCCCAAAAAATTTTAATATTGCAAATACAGCCGTTTAAATTCATTATATTCAGGGAGTAGTTTTAAAACTTTCACATAATGTAAGTTAAAAAGTAATGTAAAAACAATTTTTATTTTATTAAAAGTTTAATAATATTAAAGTTTAAAAAAAATTAATTAAAACGTAACATCCATAGAACAAAAATAAATCACAGTCATTAATAATTCGCATTTAACTAAAACCCAACCAATTTCATGCATCAAAATGAAGTAGCCAGCAAAGTCATTTAACTATAAAAAAAATTCATTAATATGTAATAGTTTTTTTATCCTCGAAATAAACTTTGTAAAAGTGAAAGCAATCTGATTCATTTTCTGGCCTGGCTAACAAAAATCCAAAAATATGCAATAATTAAAAAAAAAAAAAAAAATATGTAACAGTTTGAATCGACTATTAACAGGAAGTTAATATAAAGAATTGTCTTTATAAATGTTTGAAAAAGTATGGATTTCATGTCATTTTGCGAAAAATTTCTCAGGAAAACTTTTTAACCCTGCTGTTAGGTTAAGCCCATTTGGTCCAATATTTTGATTGTTTCCTTTGTAATTTTTGAACGGTGACATATAGTGACTTAATTTTTTAGCTCACGTGGTCTTTTTATAAAACCATGTTATATACACAAATTCAAGGTTCTGACTTAAAACAGGACTGAGAAAAATAAAAAATTACGAATCTTAGGATAAGGGACCATTTGGTCCGTAGTATATTTTCTTTGATTTTTTTTACATTTATTTAAAAAAAAAAGTATTTATTACTTGGTTTTATAATAATTGTCATTGCATGATAAGCAACATGTTTTTTGGTTAGTTTTTCAAATAAACTTGCTGCAAATGAAGCATTTCTTATCAGACTTAGACTTGCAGCAACTACAAATTCCACGCTTTCGAGCCCATAAATTAGAAGTATTATATGAAGAGGCCACTGGAACTATGCATGGTGATCGTATTTCAGTCAATAACTGTGCTGAGAACTATTGTTGAGGTAATCTAGTCCGCTTTATCATATACACGTTAGCCAGAGAAAGTGATAGTTGCCGCAAAAACTCTGGTCTCCTGCGATTCCGATCAGCTGGAGCCCATGAAACGTCGATTTCAGAAAATATTATGTAAAGAGATTTTTTTGACAGTCAGCAATTTCGGAGGAATGAATGGTTTATTTTTGCGGTTTTGGTTCTTTTCAGGCTGTGCATTTCTAGGTTCACCAAGGTATGGTTGTATTTTCCACATGTAGCCTGACTTAGAGTCCACCGATAACCAAAATTTCAAACCACGAATAGGAGCAAATTTATCGCAACTATGCATTTGTCGTCGACTCAAAACATCATCGAAACGGATGGCACCATTAATCATATGAAATATATCTTCAGACATAATTGCTCGGGGCGACCAAATTTTGCATCAAATAAACCACGAACATCTTAATTTTTTCCATTTTCAGTAATAGATTTTATATTAGCCAACTATTTTGCTTAAATTAAAGAAAAACAAGATTATACATACCGACGTCTTCATCAATATCTTTCCACTTGCCAGCAAACTTGACACTGCCGTACTTATTAGTATTTTCGATGATAATTCATTCTATTGGAGGCGGAAAAAACAACAAAAAAGCGCTGACAGAATGTCGTTGCGTCTGGACACTGCAAACCGAGTTGGTCCTGGTTGCGTTGAGATAATATTCTCAGCCGTAGCTACAATAGGCTGAGGTAATGGAGTGGCACTCTAAGCCATTATGTTTTTAGCAATAAAAAACGGATCAACAGAGCTAGCTGCTGCTAGGACGGGTCCCCGGGTTCAAATTCTGAATCTGAAATATCGGAGTCACTTTCTGCATTGAGCAGTTCTCGTATCTGATCTTCATTCAAGTTTGCCATGTCGTAAGTAAAACACGTCTGAACTATTGAAAACAACTCACAAAATGAAAGAAGCAGTACAAATATTTCTGCTTCTTTACAAAAAAATCAAAAAAGGGGGATCCCACAATTGTCTTTTACATATCTAATCTATGTTGATTAAAAAAAAAAACAAAAAAGGGGAATCCCACACTTGTTTTTTACATTAACTGTTTCTGTTGAATAAAGAAAAATCCAAAAAAGGGGAACCCGACAATTGTGTTTTACATTAGCTATCCTGGGTAAAGGAAGATGCAAAAAGGGGAATCCCTCAACAAATTTTTACATTAGCAGTGTTGAGTAGAGATATCCGCTGGTCACGTGATTTGCGTGGTTTACGTGAATCACGCGTGAGCGTGAGTTATTTTAATTTTACTGACGTGAGTAGTGCGTGAGTAAAGAAAAATTCGAGTGAGTGATTCATGAGAGATTATAAAATTTCTTGCGTGAGCGTGAGCCAAAATTCACTCACGCGCCCATCTCTAGCGTTGAGTAAAGCTTAAATTAATAAGTGATCCAAAATAGATACAAATATAACATTAAATGGTTATTTTGTATGAATATTGAAGTATGGACCAAATGGTCCATTAACCTAACATTCGTAAGTTTTTTCTAACCTAATAGCAGGGTTAAAATTGTGTAGTTTTTTTTACATCACACATATCTTGGGCTGGCCTATAATCATACTGTCTGGGATGAACTACTATTATGTGACAATCACGACGTGTCCTCCAATACCAGTTTCTAAAGTTTGATGTATCCAACACCTTTTTCATCTAAAGAATTTTAAAAAATTCCAGATGTAGTGAAAGTTGAATCATAGCCTTAGTAAAAACTTGATAGGGAAGTCGCCTTTAATGAATAGTAATATTTTCGTACTACGAAGAAAATTTTAACTAGTGTTTAGATGGTCATTATAAGTTTTATCATTTGAATAGGAATTTTTAGACTTATTTTATAAAATATTTTTCACAATATAAAGACTGATTAACTCTGTACCAGTTTTTTCTATTTATATTTCGATTAGCCTTTTCTTCATATTATTTTTTATTTTTAAATTTTTGTATACACTTTTTTATTTCAATTAAATTTTTAATTCTTTATCAAATTGTAATTTCCAATCTTGATACACTTTTCACTCATCGCTTACTAAATTTGCACTTAAATTAATTTATTTTCTTTAAAATTTTCCTTTTTCCCTGTTTAAAAGAGTGAATTTTCTAAAAAGCATTTCTCCTAAAAAGTATTTTATCCTAAAAAAAAACCTTTAAAAAGTAAATATTCTTAAATTAGTGCCTTTGCGTAATAGGAACATTTTATTTAAAAAAAAATTTTTTCTTAAAATATATCGTTTCCTAAAAAATAACTTGTATTTCATTAAATATTAATTTTTAATTTTTTTCCAATTCATATGTATAGATAAATTCCATTTTACAGTGCCACTTTAAATTACACTAGCCAACAAGTTTTTGAAATGGAGCAACCAAATATCTTTCCTAGGGTAATTTGGTAGGCTGAATTCGTATCTGTAATTGGTTTTCCTCTATCACGTCAGGTTTTCGAGATACAAAAAAAATGTTTTTGTTCGTTTTTTACATAAAAAACATTAGTTTATTTAAAAATCAATGACTTTTAAAAAGTGTATGGCATTATCTGAACGGTTTCACGTATTAGAGTCCAGCAATAGTCTCCCAGCATGCTTTTGTCCCAACATCCTTGCAAATTTCTTTCAATTTTCACGCTCCGCTTGTTCGTCACTCACTGCACCTAGGTTTTGTGGAAAAAATCTAAATGCGAATGAAGTGAGATTCGTGCACCTAATTCGTGATAATTTTTCAATAACTCAGCAACAATTTGTAGTTTTCACTCTTATTGTTTCCAACAAAACTGTCCAAGCTGCTCTCCCAAGATTTCCGGGCTGCATATTCTTTCTCCAACAAACATTGTGAAAAATTGTCATCATTCGATAGCTTCATGATCTGAGGGCCAACAAATATGCCTTCTTTGATTTTAGCCTATGAAATTTTAGCAAAAACCGCTAACAAATATTTAAATGCTGCACCGTCTTTGTCCAGAGCTTTGACAAAGTTCTTAAAAAGGCTCACTTTTATGTGCAGCGGCGGAAGAAGAACGTTGTTTGGATCATTTAATGGTTTATTTGAAATGTTTTGTTTTCGTGGTGAATACTCAGTTCTTGTTGGCCACTCTGTTCTGATGTTATGATGACATGTAGCGCGACTATCCCATAGACAAAGGAAACAACAATATTTTGTGAAACCTACTTGCATACCAGGTAACAAACCAATGACCTGAAACAGATACATTTACAGTTATTTACGATGGTCTATACTATATGTACAAAGAAATTTAAATTACACACCTTAAGGTCACCACAGATCTTCCATTTATGATCGTTGTATTTGAATAATGTCAAAATTACAGTCATTGATTCGTAATTTTCCTTTGTATTACTGGCAATGGGCAATTGGTATGGATGGTTTTTCATTCCCATTATGCAAAGAAGAACCTTTAGACTGTACTTAGAGCCATGAATAAATAATCTCCATTCAATTTTGTCATATGGCTAGTTCATTTTTTCAAATTACCCATCAACATCAGTACAGTATAGAATAGAGTGTTTCTTATCAAATGCAACCAATTCCAAGCTTCTATCTCTATAGATTGTTATTTTTGTCCCAACTGCAAGATGCTTCCACTGTTGCATGCGTGAAGTTAGTAATTCTGCGTCTTGCTTCGTTAAATGTAAATCCCGAATTAGATTATTTAGCTCAGCTTGAGTCACTAAATGCCGTTCATCATCAGCCTTATACAAACTACCACTGCTGGTGAAAGATGTTTCGGACCCACTGCTCATAGCACTGGGAATGACTGGTAATGGATCATTTGTTGGACGTTGAACTGGTTTGGAAACCGATGGAACATTCGCGTAAGTAATATTTTTTTAGATTTTTCATATTGAATCTAGCAACTTTTGTTAAACAGAAATAACAATCGGTTTGGTGGTTACTTGAGTCTCTCCAAAGTACTGGAATTGAAACATCGAAATAGATCTTCTTGCCATTTGTCCACTTGTATAAAACAGTTCTGCAACTATTGCAAAACATTGTCTCTATCCACGGTTTGTCCAAGTTTTTAACAGCAAACCCAAAATAATGTAAATATGCATATTTTAATGATTCTGATATTTTATTTCTTTTTTTTTCCTTCCAAATATTCACCACACACAAAGCAAGAATAGCTTGAATCAGTAACACTTGATCTCCCTGACATGCTTAAAAGCTACTATTATGATGATTTAGAATGAATGTGGGATTCTGTCAAAATAATAATTGTGAAATTGTAGTGTCAGTATTGACTGTTTTACAGTAATGCCATAACGCGATAAAAAATTAACAAGACGTGATAGCCCAATTTTTATACCAAATTCGAATTCAGCGCACCAATGTTTTTTTTTAGATATGTAGACCAGTGTTATTAGGATATTTTTCCAACAAAAACTCACTTGTTTGTAGTAAATACGTAGAATTGGCAACTGATAAGTTTCAGAGTTGCAAAAATTTGTTTAGTTTTAAATTAAAACCTTTGGAGCCACAGACTGTTGTTGGCGGCAACAATTGTATTCCTCTAAACAAACAAGTAAATAATTTACTACATTTAATGTTTCCTTTTATTACCATAATTACCGTACACTCACTTTTGCATATATCTGTACTCAAACAATGCTCAATATTTTTGTATAACTGTTAGTATGACATAAAACTATCGAAAAATAAAAAAGAAGGAAAGGATTTTTTTTTTCAAAATGTACCTGTGAAGTGAATTTTCTTAAAAATTATCTTTCCTTAAAAAAGTAAATTTTCTTTAAAAAAAAATCCTTCTCTTAATAGGTACATATTCTTAAATATCCTTTTCTTAAAAGGAAACTTTTGTAAAAAAATATCTTGTAGCCCCCTCACGGAAACTAACCATGTCTATTAAGTAATAATAAAATTCTGGCAACATTAAATTATAAATAAATGCCAAATGAATAATTGACATAGAAGTAAAATAATAAATAAAGCAGGCATTTTCGTCTGAATATTCTAAACGACAACATCTAATTTTTTATTTATTAACCAATGTCAATAAGCAAATATTGGACCCATTCACCACGGAACAAATGGTACAACATTAGCCCAATATATCTTTCCTTAAAACATATATTTTTATACCCTATACCACTATGTGGTTTGGGTATAATGACTTTGTGCTGCTGTTTGTAACAACCAAAAATATTTGACCTAGACCCATCTTCAATTATACCGATCGAATCAGAATCACTTTCTGAGTTGATTTAACAATGTCCGTCCGTCTGTGTGTCCATGTAAAACTGCAGGTCGCAAATATGAATATATTTTGATGAAATTTGGTATATAAGCTTTTATCAGCCATGGGATGAACGCTGTTGAAATTGGTGAGAATCGGTCCATGTTCAGACCTAGCCCCCATACAAATTACCCCTATGAAATCGACATAAATTGCCATAAGATCCAAATTGTCATATAGATCTTATTCAAATTGGGTTTGTATGCGTTCATTACATCCATTAATGAGTAGTCCAAAAATGATCCCTTTGGCCCCATATAGAGCTGCTTCCCGATCTTCACTTAAATCTATTAAAAAACAAAAATATTGCACTGATTCTTCTCAAATTTTGTTTGTATATATTTTTGCAAAATACAAGAGACTTTACCAAACATGATCAGGATCGGTCCATTTTTGGACCTAGTCCCCATATAGATATAGCATCCGATATGAACTTTTTCATATCTGCAGCCAAAAAAATTAATAAAATCCCACTCAAATTTGGTTTTTGCTTATTTTCTATGTCCAGTTATTTGGGCCTAAGAGATAGAGTTTCTAAACGCATGGTATAGGGTATCGTATAGTCGGTCTAGACCGACTATAATTTTCTTACTTGTTTAATAATATCCTTATGTAGAAAAGTTTCCCTTCTAAAAAATGTACCCTATCTTAGAAAGGTACATTTTCGTAAAAACTACCATTTCTTAAAAAGTACCTTGTCTGAAAAAAGTACTTTATTTTAAAAAGTACCTTTTCTCAAAACAGCATATTTTCTTAAAACGTAAATTTTCTTAAAAAAGTACTTTTTTAAGTACACTTTTTTAAAGTAAATTTAAAACAAAAGTAATTTTTTTACAAAAGCAACTTTTCCTCAAAAGTTAATTTTGTTAAAAATGGACATGTTTTGTAAAAGTACCTTTCTTCAAAATTTAACCTTCTTTAAAAAGTACCTTGTGTTAAAAGATTCATTTCTTCAAAAATAACTGTTCTTCAAAATGAACTTTTTCAAAAAAAAAATAATTTTCTTACAAAAGTACTTATTCTTAAGAAGATACTTTTTCTTTACATTTTTGAAAAAAGTTACTTTTGTTAAAAATATCTTTTCTTATGAAGTAGCTTTTACTGAAACAGTTGACTTCTTATAGAAAATAATTTAAAAAAAATAATTTCTTTTCTAAACAAAAAAAAAAAATACATTTTCTAACTAAATTACCTTCTCTTAAAAAAGTACGTTTCTTAATGAACTAATTTTCTTTATGACTTTTGAAAGAGTGCATTTTCTTACAAAAGTTCTTTTCCGTAAAACACAAACTTTTCTAAAAAAAAAGATTTTATTTAAAAAAGTACAATTTCTTGTAAAAGTACATTGCCGTACAAAACTACCGTTTCTTGAAAAGTATATTTTCTTAAAAAGTACCTTTACTAAAAAAACCTTTCCTAAAAATAGTACCTTTTCTTATTCTTGAGAAGGTACTTTTTCTTAAAAAAGTCAATTTTATTAATAAGCTAAGGTACTACGTATCACATTTTTTCTTAAGATGTGAGTTTTCATCGAAAACCTTTAATTAAAAAAAAACATCTAGTAATTTAATTATTTTTAATATTTTTTTTAATTTTCATTTTTTTATTTTGCATTTTTTATTTTCAATTTTTCATTTTTTTAACTTTCATTTTTAATTTTTTATTTTTCATTTTTAATTTTTTATTATTCATTTTAAATTTTTTTTCTTCATTTTTCATTTTCCAATTTTTATTTTTGTAATTTTCATTTTTTATTTTTCTTTTTAATTTTTAATTTTTAGTTTTTAATTTTTAATTTTTAATTTTTAATTTTTAATTTTTAATTTTTAATTTTTAATTTTTAATTTTTAATTTTTAATTTTGAATTTTTAATTTTTAATTTTTAATTTTTAATTTTTTATTTTTAATTTTTAATTTTTAATTTTTAATTTTTAATTTTTAATTTTTAATTTTTAATTTTTAATTTTTAATTTTTAATTTTTAATTTTTAATTTTTAATTTTTAATTTTAATTTTTAATTTTTAATTTTTAATTTTTAATTTTTAATTTTTAATTTTTAATTTTTAATTTTTAATTTTTAATTTTTAATTTTTAATTTTTAATTTTTAATTTTTAATTTTTAATTTTTTAATTTTTAATTTTTAATTTTTAATTTTTAATTTTTAATTTTAATTTTTAATTTTTAATTTTTAATTTTTAATTTTTAATTTTTAATTTTTAATTTTTTAATTTTTAATTTTTAATTTTTAATTTTTAATTTTTAATTTTTAATTTTTAATTTTTAATTTTTAATTTTTAATTTTTAATTTTTAATTTTTAATTTTTAATTTTTAATTTTTAATTTTTAATTTTTAATTTTTAATTTTTAATTTTTAATTTTTAATTTTTAATTTTTAATTTTCAATTTTTAATTTTTAATTTTTAATTTTTAATTTTTAATTTTTAATTTTTAATTTTTAATTTTTAATTTTTAATTTTTAATTTTTAATTTTTAATTTTTAATTTTTTAATTTTTTAATTTTTAATTTTTAATTTTTAATTTTTAATTTTTAATTTTAATTTTAATTTTTAATTTTTAATTTTTAATTTTTAATTTTTAATTTTTAATTTTTAATTTTTAATTTTTAATTTTTAATTTTTAATTTTTAATTTTTAATTTTTAATTTTTAATTTTTAATTTTTAATTTTTAATTTTTAATTTTTAATTTTTAATTTTTAATTTTTAACTTTTAATTTTTAATTTTTAATTTTTAATTTTTAATTTTGAATTTTTAATTTTTAATTTTTAATTTTTAATTTTTAATTTTTAATTTTTAATTTTTAATTTTTAATTTTTATTTAATTTTTAATTTTTAATTTTTAATTTTTAATTTTTAATTTTTAATTTTTAATTTTTAATTTTTAATTTTTAATTTTTAATTTTTAATTTTTAATTTTTAATTTTTAATTTTTAATTTTTAATTTTTAATTTTTAATTTTTAATTTTTAATTTTTAATTTTTAATTTTTAATTTTTAATTTTTAATTTTTTATTTTTAATTTTTAATTTTTAATTTTTAATTTTTAATTTTTAATTTTTAATTTTTAATTTTTAATTTTTAATTTTTAATTTTTAATTTTTAATTTTTAATTTTTTAATTTTTAATTTTTAATTTTTAATTTTCAATTTTTAATTTTTAATTTTTAATTTTTAATTTTTAATTTTTAATTTTTAATTTTTAATTTTTAATTTTTAATTTTTAATTTTTAATTTTTAATTTTTAATTTTTAATTTTTAATTTTTAATTTTTAATTTTTAATTTTTTAATTTTTAATTTTTAATTTTTAATTTTTAATTTTTAATTTTTAATTTTTAATTTTTAATTTTTAATTTTTAATTTTTAATTTTTAATTTTTAATTTTTAATTTTTAATTTTTAATTTTTAATTTTTAATTTTAATTTTTAATTTTTAATTTTTAATTTTTAATTTTTAATTTTTAATTTTTAATTTTTAATTTTTAATTTTTAATTTTTAATTTTTAATTTTTAATTTTTAATTTTTAATTTTTAATTTTTAATTTTTAATTTTCAATTTTTAATTTTTAATTTTTAATTTTTAATTTTTAATTTTTAATTTTTAATTTTTAATTTTTAATTTTTAATTTTTTAATTATTAATTTTTAATTTTTAATTTTTGATTTTTAATTTTTAATTTTTAATTTTTAATTTTTAATTTTTAATTTTTAATTTTTAATTTTTAATTTTTAATTTTTAATTTTTAATTTTTAATTTTTAATTTTTAATTTTTATTTTTAATTTTTTATTTTTAATTTTTAATTTTTAATTTTTAATTTTTAATTTTTAATTTTTAATTTTTAATTTTTAATTTTTAATTTTTAATTTTTAATTTTTAATTTTTAATTTTTAATTTTTAATTTTTAATTTTTAATTTTTAATTTTTAATTTTTAATTTTTAATTTTTAATTTTTAATTTTTAATTTTTAATTTTTAATTTTTAATTTTTAATTTTTAATTTTTAATTTTTAATTTTTAATTTTTAATTTTTAATTTTTAATTTTTAATTTTTAATTTTTAATTTTTAATTTTTAATTTTTAATTTTTAATTCTTAATTTTTAATTTTTAATTTTTAATTTTAATTTTTAATTTTTAATTTTTAATTTTTAATTTTTAATTTTTAATTTTTAATTTTTAATTTTTAATTTTTAATTTTTAATTTTTAATTTTTAATTTTTAATTTTTAATTTTTAATTTTTAATTTTTAATTTTTAATTTTTACTTTTTAATTTTTAATTTTTAATTTTTAATTTTTAATTTTTAATTTTTAATTTTTAATTTTTAATTTTTAATTTTTAATTTTTAATTTTTAATTTTTAATTTTTAATTTTTAATTTTTAATTTTTAATTTTTAATTTTTAATTTTTAATTTTTAATTTTTAATTTTTAATTTTTAATTTTTAATTTTTAATTTTTAATTTTTAATTTTTAATTTTTATTTTTAACTTTTAATTTTTAATTTTTAATTTTTAATTTTTAATTTTTAATTTTAATTTTTAATTTTTAATTTTTAATTTTTAATTTTTAATTTTGAATTTTTAATTTTTAATTTTTATTTAATTTTTAATTTTTAATTTTTTAATTTTTAATTTTTAATTTTTAATTTTTAATTTTTAATTTTTAATTTTTTAATTTTTAATTTTTAATTTTTAATTTTTAATTTTTAATTTTTAATTTTTAATTTTTAATTTTTAATTTTTAATTTTTAATTTTTAATTTTTAATTTTAATTTTTAATTTTCAATTTTTAATTTTTAATTTTAATTTTTAATTTTTAATTTTTAATTTTTAATTTTTAATTTTTAATTTTTAATTTTTAATTTTTAATTTTTAATTTTTAATTTTTAATTTTTAATTTTTAATTTTTAATTTTTAATTTTCAATTTTTAATTTTTAATTTTTAATTTTTAATTTTTAATTTTTAATTTTTCATTTTTAATTTTTAATTTTTAATTTTTAATTTTTAATTT
The DNA here is from genome assembly GCA_963682025.1 of Cordilura impudica. NCBI lineage: Eukaryota > Metazoa > Arthropoda > Insecta > Diptera > Scathophagidae > Cordilura > Cordilura impudica. The sequence goes on from OY821517.1 coordinate 124,005,430, forward strand.
TTAATTTTTAATTTTTAATTTTTAATTTTTAATTTTTAATTTTTAATTTTTAATTTTTAATTTTTAATTTTTAATTTTTAATTTTTAATTTTTAATTTTTAATTTTTATTTTTTAATTTTTAATTTTTAAGTTTTAATTTTTAATTTTTAATTTTCAATTTTTAATTTTTAATTTTTAATTTTTAATTTTTAATTTTTAATTTTTAATTTTTAATTTTTAATTTTTAATTTTTAATTTTTAATTTTTAATTTTTAATTTTTAATTTTTAATTTTTAATTTTTAATTTTTAATTTTTAATTTTTAATTTTTAATTTTTAATTTTTAATTTTTAATTTTTAATTTTTAATTTTTAATTTTTAATTTTTAATTTTTAATTTTTAATTTTTAATTTTTAATTTTTAATTTTTAATTTTTAATTTTTAATTTTTAATTTTTAATTTTTAATTTTTAATTTTTAATTTTTAATTTTTAATTTTTAATTTTTAATTTTTAATTTTTAATTTTTAATTTTTAATTTTTAATTTTTAATTTTTAATTTTTAATTTTTAATTTTTAATTTTTAATTTTTAATTTTTAATTTTTAATTTTTAATTTTTAATTTTTAATTTTTAATTCTTAATTTTTAATTTTTAATTTTTAATTTTTAATTTTTAATTTTTAATTTTTAACTTTTAATTTTTTAATTTTTAATTTTTAATTTTTAATTTTTAATTTTGAATTTTTAATTTTTAATTTTTAATTTTTATTTAATTTTTAATTTTTAATTTTTAATTTTTAATTTTTAATTTTTAATTTTAATTTTTAATTTTTAATTTTTAATTTTTAATTTTTAATTTTTAATTTTTAATTTTTAATTTTTAATTTTTAATTTTCAATTTTTAATTTTTAATTTTTAATTTTTAATTTTTAATTTTTAATTTTTAATTTTTAATTTTTAATTTTTAATTTTTAATTTTTAATTTTTAATTTTTAATTTTTAATTTTTAATTTTTAATTTTTAATTTTTAATTTTTAATTTTTAATTTTTAATTTTTAATTTTTAATTTTTAATTTTTAATTTTTAATTTTTAATTTTTAATTTTTAATTTTTAATTTTTATTTTTTAATTTTTAATTTTTAATTTTTAATTTTTAATTTTTAATTTTTAATTTTTAATTTTTAATTTTTAATTTTTAATTTTTTAATTTTTAATTTTTAATTTTTAATTTTTAATTTTTAATTTTTAATTTTTAATTTTTAATTTTTAATTTTTAATTTCCAATTTTTAATTTTTAATTTTTAATTTTTAATTTTTAATTTTTAATTTTTAATTTTTTAATTATTTAATTTTTAATTTTTAATTTTTAATTTTTAATTTTTAATTTTTAATTTTTAATTTTTAATTTTTAATTTTTAATTTTTAATTTTTAATTTTTAATTTTTAATTTTTAATTTTTAATTTTTAATTTTTAATTTTTAATTTTTAATTTTTAATTTTTAATTTTTAATTTTTAATTTTTAATTTTTAATTTTTAATTTTTATTTTTAATTTTAATTTTAATTTTTAATTTTTAATTTTTAATTTTTAATTTTTAATTTTTAATTTTTAATTTTTAATTTTTAATTTTTAATTTTTAATTTTTAATTTTTAATTTTTAATTTTTAATTTTTAATTTTTAATTTTTAATTTTTAATTTTTAATTTTTAATTTTTAATTTTTAATTTTTAATTTTTAATTTTTAATTTTTAATTTTTAATTTTTAATTTTTAATTTTTAATTTTTAATTTTTAATTTTTAATTTTTAATTTTTAATTTTTAATTTTTAATTTTTAATTTTTAATTTTTAATTTTTAATTTTTAATTTTTAATTTTTAATTTTTAATTTTTAATTTTTAATTTTTAATTTTTAATTTTTAATTTTTAATTTTTAATTTTTAATTTTTAATTTTTAATTTTTAATTTTTAATTTTTTAATTTTTAATTTTTAATTTTTAATTTTTAATTTTTAATTTTTAATTTTTAATTTTTAATTTTTAATTTTTAATTTTTAATTTTTAATTTTTAATTTTTAATTTTTAATTTTTAATTTTTAATTTTTAATTTTTAATTTTTAATTTTTAATTTTTAATTTTTAATTTTTAATGTTTTAATTTTTAATTTTTAATTTTTAATTTTTAATTTTTAATTTTTAATTTTTAATTTTTAATTTTTAATTTTTAATTTTTAATTTTTAATTTTTAATTTTTAATTTTTAATTTTTAATTTTTATTTTTTATTTTTTAATTTTTAATTTTTAATTTTTAATTTTTAATTTTTAATTTTTAATTTTTAATTTTTAATTTTTAATTTTTAATTTTTAATTTTTAATTTTTAATTTTTAATTTTTAATTTTTAATTTTTAATTTTTAATTTTTAATTTTTAATTTTTAATTTTTAATTTTTAATTTTTAATTTTTAATTTTTAATTTTTAATTTTTAATTTTTAATTTTTAATTTTTAATTTTTAATTTTTAATTTTTAATTTTTAATTTTTAATTTTTAATTTTTAATTTTTAATTTTTAATTTTTAATTTTTAATTTTTAATTTTTAATTTTTAATTTTTAATTTTTAATTTTTAATTTTTAATTTTTAATTTTTAATTTTTAATTTTTAATTTTTAATTTTTAATTTTTAATTTTTAATTTTTAATTTTTAATTTTTAATTTTTAATTTTTAATTTTTAATTTTTAATTTTTAATTTTTAATTTTTAATTTTTAATTTTTAATTTTCAATTTTTAATTTTTAACTTTTAATTTTTAATTTTTAATTTTTAATTTTTAATTTTTAATTTTTAATTTTTAATTTTAAATTTAAAATTTAAAATTTTTAATTTTTAATTTTTAATTTTTAATTTTTAATTTTTAATTTTTAATTTTTAATTTTTAATTTTTAATTTTTAATTTTTAATTTTTAATTTTTAATTTTTAATTTTTAATTTTTAATTTTTAATTTTTAATTTTTAATTTTTAATTTTTAATTTTTAATTTTTAATTTTTAATTTTTAATTTTTAATTTTTAATTTTTAATTTTTAATTTTTAATTTTTAATTTTTAATTTTTAATTTTTAATTTTTAAATTTTAATTTTTAATTTTTAATTTTTAATTTTTAATTTTTAATTTTTAATTTTTAATTTTTAATTTTTAATTTTTAATTTTTAATTTTTAATTTTTAATTTTTAATTTTTAATTATTCATTTTTAATTTTTAATTTTTAATTTTTAATTTTTAATTTTTAATTTTTAATTTTTAATTTTTAATTTTTAGTTTTTAATTTTTAATTTTTAATTTTTAATTTTTAATGTTTAATTTTTAATTTTTAATTTTTAATTTTTAATTTTTAATTTTTAATTTTTAATTTTTAATTTTTAATTTTTAATTTTTAATTTTTAATTTTTAATTTTTAACTTTTAATTTTTAATTTTTAAATTTTAATTTTTAATTTTTAATTTTTAATTTTTAGTTTTTAATTTTAAATTTTAAATTTTTAATTTTTCATTTTTAATTTTTCATTTTTTATTTTTTATTTTTCATTTTTAATTTTTTATTTTTCATTTTTTTTCATTTTTTATTTTTCATTTTTAATTATCAAAGAGGTCGTCATAATATCATAATTTTTTCACCAATACAATCACATTTTGTCTTACGACTCACAGGTTACGCTCACATGTTACGCTTACATGTTACGTTGTTAGATGTGTAGACATCAAAAAGTGTCTTACCTGAAATAAGTACTTTTTCTTTAAATTTTATCTTCTGTGAAAACAGGTCTTTTACAAAAAAGTCTCTTTAATGAAGTAAGTATTCCAGAAAAGTACCGTTCTTAAAAGAGATATCGTATCTTAAACACGTAAATGTTTTATAAAAAGCACTTTTTATGTAAAACTTTTTAAGAGCTTTTCCTTTACAAAATACCTTAACTTAGAAAGTACATTTTTTCAAAAAAGTACCTATTCTTAAAAACGTACTTAGTGGATATTAACAAAACTAGTATATTACTTGTAATCTCTTAAAAACATTGAATGTGGTAGTTATGTAATTTGGTATGCAATTTGGTGCACAATACTCTAG